>VZRZ01007052.1:5175-23238 GCA_013398175.1 Climacteris rufus
GTCTCTGCGATGATCGTGAGGCAGATAAGGAATTTTCAGGCCGTCTCTTACACTCCGCGGGTCCCGTTGCCTTGCAGGGTCTGTGCGGCCCAGGGATGAGGAAGGCCCGGCGGAGGAGCCGGCAGCACGCGCAGGCCGGGCGCTCCCCCTCGCCCTACCGGCTGAAGCGCTCGCCGGCGCGCGAGACGCTGACCTACGCGCAGGCGCAGCGCATCGTCGAGGTGGACATCGACGGGCGCCTGCACCGCATCAGCATCTACGACCCCCTGAAGCTCATCACCGAGGACGAGCTGACGGCCCAGGACATCACCGAGTGCAACAGCAACAAGGAGAACAGCGAGCAGCCCCTCTTCGCTTCCAAGTCGAAGAAAACGCCTGCCAAAGGCAAGAGGAAGGAGTCCTGCTCCAAACATGCGCCGGGGATGTCTTTGCACTTGCCCCAGCCCAAATTCCGCGTGCTGGACTCCTTCAGCCAGCCGGACGCCCCTCCCCTCCCCGCTGCCTACTACAGGTACATTGAAAAGCCTCCTGAGGACCTGGACGTAGAAGTGGAGTACGACATGGACGAGGAGGATCTGGCCTGGCTGGAGATGGTCAACGAGAAGAGAAGGGCTGACGGTTACGGAACGGTTTCTGCTGACACCTTTGAGCTGCTGGTGGATCGGCTGGAGAAGGAGTCGTACCTGGAGAGCCGCAGCAGCGGGGCCCAGCAGTCCCTCATCGATGAGGACGCCTTCTGCTGCGTCTGCATGGACGACGAGTGTCACAACAGCAACGTCATCCTGTTCTGTGACATTTGCAACCTGGCCGTGCACCAGGAGTGTTACGGCGTGCCCTACATCCCCGAGGGGCAGTGGCTCTGCCGCTGCTGTTTGCAGTCCCCTGCTCGCCCTGTGGATTGTGTGCTTTGCCCAAACAAAGGGGGAGCCTTCAAGCAGACCAGTGACGGCCGCTGGGCTCACGTGGTTTGTGCCATCTGGATCCCAGAGGTCTGCTTTGCCAACACTGTGTTCCTGGAGCCCATTGAAGGGATCGGTAACATCCCTCCGGCTCGCTGGAAGCTCACGTGCTGCATCTGCAAGCAGAAGGGCATGGGAGCTGCTATCCAGTGCCACAAGGTGAACTGTTACACTGCCTTCCACGTCACCTGTGCGCAGAGAGCTGGGCTCTTCATGAAGATTGAACCCATGAGGGAGACCAGCATCAACGGCACGACGTTCACCGTGCGCAAGACTGCCTACTGTGAGAGCCATTCCCCCCCTGGGATGGTGAGAAAAGGGTCTCCAGCCGCTGGTGGAGATGGGCAGGAGGTCACTGTGAAGGAGGAGGCAGAGGAGGAAGCCAATTCTGGCCCTCCCAAGGGGTCTGTGAAAAAGAACCAAGTGAAATTGAAGCAGAAGATCAAAAAGGAGCCTGGTGATGTGACCAAAGGGCGTTCGTCCGTGCCCGTGGTGACCGTTGCACAAATTCCCTCTTACAGGTGAGTGTTGCAGGCTCAGGGAAGGAGCTGGACAGCTGGAGCTGAACAGGGTCAGTGGTAAGGACTCGGTCCCTCTCATTGCTGGCCTTGGAGACACTGAATTTTCAGTCAAGGCTTAGCAATAACTGTGCTCACAGTGCTCTGCAGCGTAATTTGTGATTGGGTTTCTTCTACCTGAGTGTCACTGGCACACTCTGGTTTTCTGGCTTTGCCAAGCAGCCATTCCAAGCTGTTGTGTTACTCAGACTCTGTGGTGGTCCCTAATGGCAAACACCCATCTGGCAGGAAGGTGTTAAAACACTTCAGGCAGTACAGGTTGGTAGGCAGGTAGGGGTCATCCCACTATTAAATTTTTAAAAATCTCATTTCATAGTTTCTTAATTCCTCCTTTTATTACAGAGCATGTCATACCTATCAGTATAGCAAGCAGCTTTGAATTTGGCTGTGTATTTTTTTATTCCCAGCTCTCCCTCATGCAGAAGTAGGTAGTGTTGGGTTTTTGTTTGGTGCCTTAGGAAGTGTGTTGGTGTGTCACTGGTATTTTAACAGATAGGCTTTGGGAAACTGATGCATAATGTAAGAATAGCTAAAAGCAAAGGTTAAAGTAGGTGATAGATTATTCTTGAACTCCTGTTAATTTAGTGTCCCAGACTCCAGCTTAATGACATCAAACTTAAATGGCCCCTGGAAAGTTCTTGACACAGGAAGTAGTTTTGAAATTAAGGATGGGAGCTGAATTGGTGATTTCATACTTGGACTGTGCTGTGGGGCAAGTGCTTGGTGGGACCCTTCAGTGTGAAAAGTAGGCACATCTGTCTCCATGGGGAGCAGATCCAGATTGTCCCAGTTCATGTGTGCATGGACACAACTCTGCAAAGCTTCATGGGGAAACCCGAGGGTCTGCAGAGCCACACTTGCTTTGCAGTTGGCTCCATGACGCTCTTTGCTTCCTCCAGGCTGAACAAGATGTGCAGTGGGCTGTCCCTGCAGAGGAAGAACCAGTTCATGCAGAGGCTGCACAACTACTGGCTGCTGAAGAGGCAGGCGAGGAACGGGGTGCCCCTGATCCGGCGCCTGCACTCGCACCTGCAGTCCCAGCGCAACGCCGAGCAGGTACTGCTGCTCCCAGCGGGGAGCACAGGGCAGCACAGAGCTGCAGCCCAGCAGGAGATGAGATTAACACGTGGCTGGGAAGGGCACTGAGGGTGGAAGCACCAGAGACCTGAGCTAAGTCTCCTCTTGGTACGCTGCTGCCTGAAGAACTGAGTTGGTTTTAGTGGGATGTCCGTCACGCCACTAAAGGTGGTGTTGGTGAGACAGCAGGTGGGAGTTCTTCCCCTGAGACAAGAGACCAAGGGTTGTGCAAGGGTGTGATGGGCCCCTGGTGGACTGAGCTTTTGGATGAGTGATCAAACCATGTTCCTTGTGAGTGAATAAAGAAAATAGTTGTTAACTCCAGAGTTACGGCCAAATTCCAGTTTGGGTCAGTCTTCCTGCAGCTTCAGCTTCTGTCTGTCCCATGCACATTGCTATGAAGTTTGGACACAGTCATCAGCTCTGGACTCCTTTGCTTCCCCTCCTGAGCTGGTGTCTAGAGTCACTTGGTCTCAGTGCTATTAAGGAGCACTGCATTTGGCATGAGAAATAGTGAAGTAATGAAGGAGTAGGACTCTGCTCTCTAACATAGCCTGTTGCGTACAATGTGCAAGTATATTTTTACTGGAGCTGCAGGAATTTATAGGCATTTGGTTTGCAAGGAAACAGCTCAGGGTGATAAATAAAAAAATATTTCCCACTCATCAGTGTGGAGCTTGGGAAAGTGCAGCATTTCCTTGGTGTATTACATTGGCAATTTACCATAAGTAAGTTCTTAAAAACAAATGTCCTATTAACATGAACCATGAAGATCTTGTGAAACAATTGTCCTCTTGGCAATCATGTGAAAGTGTGTGCACTTCAGATACATCATCCAAACCATTAAAAAGCTACAGATTAAGGAGGAGAAGGGTGATTATGTTGTGAAGGCACTGAACTGTGTCTTGGAAGGTGTCAGCACATCTCCCAGTGTTGGCCATTCTTGGCAAATGTCTTTCCATGGCTCTATTTCATGCTGGCTACAAAGAGGGTGATAATAGCTCTTTTCTCCCCTGCTTTTGGTTGCCTTCCCTTTAGACTGTAGATGCTTTGGGCTGATGCTTCGATGCACAGAAAAATTTCCAGCCTCTGTAATGAACTTGGATGTCAAAGCAGGGGGGTGTAAATGAGCATTCACTGAAGCATGTTCCCAGGGAGTAGCTGCAGTATAATTTAGGCTATTTCACAGATAAAGTAAAACCTAGAAAAGCCGATGCTCTCTTTGTTAGACAGCTCAGTGTGTAGGAGGGAGGAGACACGGTCTGAGCAGGAGACAAGGGAATAAGAGGAAAACTCAGCAATTCACAGAGGATGCCTAGCAAAAGAATGGAATGCAGGAAGCCTGTTGTGTTGTTTATCTCACCCAGCACTGTGTGTTGCAGAAGGAGCAGGATGAGAAGACCAGTGCAGTGAAGGAAGAGCTGAAGTACTGGCAGAAGCTGCGGCACGACCTGGAGCGTGCGCGGCTGCTCATCGAGCTCATCCGCAAGAGGGAGAAGCTCAAACGGGAGCAGGTGGGGACTTCTGCCTCTTCAGCTGCTGCACTTCAGTCCCCTCTGCTGCAGGAGGCACTGCACTTTTTCTTTTTTCCTCTTTTCATGCAATCCAGCTGTTGGGTGTGCAGAGCCAGGTCTCTTGTGCTGGTCACAGGTTTGCACTGTGCAGCCTCTGCCCTCAGAGCCAGGGGAGGGTGCTGGGGAAATGCCTAAAAGGCCAGCCCAAAAACTGAGGCCAGGCAGGAGTAAGGGAATAAAAGGTGGGGATTTATTTGAAGGGCCTTCAAAGGTACATTTAGGGCAGACAAAGCCCCCTCCTTGGGGCATCACCCAAAATGGATGACGAGTCACGAGTTCTCCACACTTTTATAGACTTGGTCCATTTGCATATCAGCATAGATTTACCAATTAAAACTTTACAATTTCCCTCTAGCTCGTCCCCCTCCCCCTTTAGAAGCTCGGGCCTGGGCAGCCCAAATGTCCTTGGGTGAGTACAGAGTGGTAGTGCTATGTCTATAGAAAACAGCAACCAACGAGATATAAAGCATACACGCCAGACAATGCAGGATTTGAAAAATACAAGGGTTAAACCTAAGGCAACAGGGAAATGCATTTGCATCCCTGATGGTGGGTTTGATTCCTGACCTGCAGCACACCTTCTGTTTCTGGGCATGGATCAAGTGTTTGCAGAGTAGAGGTTAGGTCTCCTTCCATGATTATCTCAAGAGTTTGGTAACACCTGCTCCAGAGAAAGGTCTAAATCACAATTCAGCTCTTCATTTCTAAAGGTAAAAGTTCTGTGGTTTGTCCTCTAAGTACATTTTTGAGACAGAGACCATTTACTAAATTTTCCAGTTTCCTCTTTGAGCTGGGTGCACATCTGCAAAGCTGCACCAGTTGCTTCCAATGCTTGCCAGCTTTGCCTGTGGAGGCTCTTTGCTGTCCTTGCCTGGTTGGCTGCTGCACCCACAGCTGTGCTCTCTGACAGGAATATCTTCAAATCCAACTTCAGGAAAGGCTCACTGGGCACACAGTGAGCCTGTGCACGAGGCCTCAGGCCGTGCCTGGGTGCTTGCAGGCCTTCTGCAGGGCTCCAGGCAGAGGGACAGCAGCATCCTCTGCTCACAGCTCCTCTGCAACCAATTTTTTCGTGGCCAGAAACAACCCACAGCTTTTCTGTAGTCCTCTTGATGGTTCATTTGCTGCATTGTCCTTGGTTTACATCAGTGGCTCAGCCCTGCTTGCTGTGGGAACATATTTTGGGTAGGAGGATTTTAAAAAAATAATTCTTGGGCTTTGTTTGCTTTTGATATCTTGATATAACCCTACCACAGTTGGCTAAATCCATAAAAGCTTGTGGAAACCATGATGTGCTTTATAAAAGGGTAAAAAGCCACAGGAAGGTGTATCTGGCTGGAGCTGTATCCTAGGCCAGCTTTTGGGTGAGGGGAGAAGGAGGCTCCAGCATCAGCCTCTCTGTTTGGCTTCTTTCCTGTTTTGGGGAGAAGTGTGGTGTTTGTATCTGTCTTCATTCATCCTCTCACTGGTGCTGTTGTGTTGCTGAGCACATCAAATGCAGTTTGCTTTGTGCAAACAGACTTGCTTACCTTTCTTATTGAAGTGTTGATTTAATGACATAATGAGCCATTATAAGATCAAAGACATGAAGATGTTAAAGCACAAATAAATACTTTTATCCTGTTCCAGTCTTCTTAGAATAGGTTTTCACTAGAAGACATTTTCAGTGCTACAACTTGTTTGTTTGAAATCAAACACTATTAGAGATCTCATAAAGGATACAAGAAACTGTGTTAGGAATTTGCAGACATCTAAGCACTGTTGTTGTTTGGCTTCTGCCTTGAAGTCTGGGAGCTCATATCTGAAACTTTGTTTTTGCTCTCTAGTCTAATTATGGATGTTGTTGGTCTTGTAGATGCCTGCATACTAATTTTTGTATAATGTTGCTAATTGGCATAATAACAATATCTTGAGGCAGGGAGTACTACAGAATAATTTACCAGGCGTGAAAAGCCTGTTTGCGTTTTTAATTGTAGGATCTCTTAATATTTTGGGGTTTCCTCTTGTTTTGATTTTGTGAGGTTGAATAAACAGGAGTTCCCCATGTAAAAGGATTAGACTGGGCAAAGTGTTGTGTGCTGATGTGCATTCTGCACATGGAGAGTGCAGGGTGTTTGCAGAACTTCTCCAGCAGTGCTGGCCTGAGGTTTCCACTGCTGAGTAAAGCTGGGGGGATGGTTCAGAAGGAAGTGGAGGGAGACACCACTCCCATATCCTGTGCTCTGTGAGTGTCCTCATGGCTGTGTTGCCATCCCCAGGTGAAGGTGCAGCAGGCTGCCATGGAGCTGCAGCTGACCCCTTTCAACGTCCTGCTGCGCACAACCCTGGATCTGCTGCAGGAGAAGGACGCAGCCCAGATCTTCACAGAGCCTGTGAACCTGAACGAGGCAAGTCCCTTTCCTAGAGGTGTTCAGTGGGTTGTAGATGAGCTATTGCTGGGCAGAAGCACAAACCACCTTGTCCCAAGCTGCTGGTGGACTAAAGAATATCTCAAAAAAGGACTCGTGATGTGTGTATCCTTCCAGGCCAAAAAAAGGGCATTTTTTTCTGGAAGCTTTAGCACACCTTGGACAAGTAATGTTTTGTCAAGCCAGGGTGTGTCTGCCTGGACTGGGTGACACAGAAATGAACTTCTGTTGCTGCCTCTTGCCAGTGGAAAGGGCATTAAGAGTGCTTGTGATGGATACACTCTAGTTGGCTAGTAAATGGTTTTTGTAATTGTACAGGTTTTATATGTTTAGGTTCCAGATTACCTGGAATTCATTTCCAACCCAATGGATTTTTCCACCATGAGGCGGAAGCTGGAGTCCCACCTGTACCGAACCTTGGATGAGTTTGAGGAAGACTTTAACCTTATAGTTGCCAACTGCATGAGGTATAATGCTAAAGACACGATTTTCCACCGAGCAGCTGTCCGGCTCCGGGACCTCGGGGGAGCGGTTTTGCGCCACGCGCGGCGCCAGGCCGCAAGCATCGGCTTTGACCCTGCTGGGGGCCTGCACCTGCCTGAGTCGCCCAAAACCCACGACTTTTACCGCTTTTCTTGGGAGGATGGTGAGTCATGAGGCACTTTTTTTTCTCTCAGGCAGATCATAACTAGTTCTGAGCGTTGTTCAGCCCATGTGGAAATCGTAGCTGTTGTTCGCACACAGGGGTTTTTCTGTCCATCTGTGTACCTAGAGATGGTACCTACATCTATACATAGATACCTGTCTGACTCCCTTGGAACCTGCATCTATACATAGATACCTGTCTGACTCCCTTAGAACCTAAATCTGTACATAGATACCTGTCTGACTCCCTTAGAACCTACATCTGTACATAGATACCTGTCTGACTCCCTTAGAACCTAAATCTGTACATAGATACCTGTCTGACTCCCTTAGAACCTACATCTATACATAGATACCTGTCTGACTCCCTTGGAACCTAAATCTGTACATAGATACCTGTCTGACTCCCTTAGAACCTGCATCTATACATGGATACCTGTCTGACTCCCTTAGAACCTACACCTGTACATAGGTACCTGTCTGACTCCCTTGGAACCTCAAAGAGTGGGGTTTCAGGTGAGCTGGGCACTCTGAGCTGGGTGCAGCTTAGCTCCAGCTCTCTTACAGCATCACAGCATCAACCAGGTTGGAAGAGGTCTTTGAGATCACCAAGTCCAACCCATAGCCTAACACCTCCTCATCAGCTAAACCATGGCACTGAGTGACCTTAGTGCATGCCTGTCCTGGAAGAGCCTTGTAAACTGCCCATACTCTTTGATTTGTGCCAGGAATGTAGCACAAATTTGCTGTTTTAAAGAGCAGTGCAAAAGTGGAGCTGGGATTTTGTGCTCTCATGCATTTCATTGTTGACTGGCAAGATGTACAGCAGCTGGGTTAGATGGAGCACTGAGGGCTGGGATGGTGGGGTCAAGGTACTGGGACCCAAGGAATTCTTCTAGCTGAGATTTGCCATTCCCAACACAACCCCATCCATTCCCACAGCCTTCTTGAGATGCAGCTCCAAAGCACTGGTTGAATAACTTGGCTAAAGTTAGTACAGCAGAGCTTGCAGTGTGCCATCTGCTTCCTAAATGTTGAAGCCCTCTTGGGTGCAGATGGACAGTGATTATGAAATTTGTGTTGGTGTTCAGCTGCCTGTCCTGCTCCTGCAGATGCTGACCCTCCAGCAGAGCCAGAGGAATGGCAAACAGGTTTTGTTTTGGCCACTTCTGGTTGTGGTCTGATTTTGTCATTTGACCTGACAACGGAATAGGTTTCTGACAAGGACCTGGGCCGTGAGCTGTTCCGTGTGGGGTGCAGACACATCCTTTCACTGTTTCCCCTCGGGCAGCAACAGGAACTGAAGGGCAGTGCAGGTTAAATCAGCTGCTTTTTACCCAAAGGAAGGAAGTCTGAGCTCCAGGGTTAGTGACTGCTAAATCCCCAGGCTAAGGCAGTTGAGTCAAGAACAGCATCAAAGGGAAAGGGGCTTGGCAGCGGCCCCAGATGCTCCTTCCAGAAGCCTTCCTCCTTCCCTTCACTGTTCCCATCTCTCTGCTGCAGTGGACAACATCCTGGTCCCGGAGAACCGGGCTCACCTGTGCCTGGAGGCGCAGCTGAAGGAGCTGCTGGAGAAGCTGGACACGGTGAGCACCATGCGCTCCAGCGGCGCCCGCACGCGCCGCCTGCGCCTCCTGCGCAGGGAGATCAACGCCGTCCGCCACAGGCTGGCCCAGCAGCAGCACCAGGCCCTGCCCAACGGGGACTCTCTGCCACAGCAGGGGCTGCACACAACCTCCAGGGAAGGGGATGAGGAAGGGGAGAAAGGTGAGCAGCAGCGTTTTGGTTCCAGGGAAGGGGATGAGGAAGGGGAGAAAGGTGAGCGGCAGCGTTTTGGTTCCAGGGAAGGGGATGAGGAAGGGGAGAAAGGTGAGCAGCAGCGTTTTGGTTCCAGGGAAGGGGATGAGGAAGGGGAGAAAGGTGAGCAGCAGCGTTTTGGTTCCAGGGAAGGGGATGAGGAAGGGGAGAAAGGTGAGCAGCAGCGTTTTGGTTCCAGGGAAGGGGATGAGGAAGGGGAGAAAGGTGAGCAGCAGCGTTTTGGTTCCAGGGAAGGGGATGAGGAAGGGGAGAAAGGTGAGCAGCAGCGTTTTGGTTCCAGGGAAGGGGATGAGGAAGGGGAGAAAGGTGAGCAGCAGCGTTTTGGTTCCAGGGAAGGGGATGAGGAAGGGGAGAAAGGTGAGCAGCAGCGTTTTGGTTCCAGGGAAGGGGATGAGGAAGGGGAGAAAGGTGAGCAGCAGCGTTTTGGTTCCAGGGAAGGGGATGAGGAAGGGGAGAAAGGTGAGCAGCAGCGTTTTGGTTCCAGGGAAGGGGATGAGGAAGGGGAGAAAGGTGAGCAGCAGCGTTTTGGTTCCAGGGAAGGGGATGAGGAAGGGGAGAAAGGTGAGCAGCAGCGTTTTGGTTCCAGGGAAGGGGATGAGGAAGGGGAGAAAGGTGAGCAGCAGCGTTTTGGTTCCAGGGAAGGGGATGAGGAAGGGGAGAAAGGTGAGCAGCAGCGTTTTGGTTCCAGGGAAGGGGATGAGGAAGGGGAGAAAGGTGAGCAGCAGCGTTTTGGTTCCAGGGAAGGGCAGAAAGGTGAGCAGCAGCGTTTTGGTTCCAGGGAAGGGGATGAGGAAGGGGAGAAAGGTGAGCAGCAGCGTTTTGGTTCCCGCTCTCTGGTGCGCGTCAGCGGGCGAGACCTGTTTGTCCGTGGCCTTGGTGAAAGGTGGGAATGGCTGTTGGTGGTTTTGGGAATAACTCTTTCTAAAATGTTCAAGCAGGTTCTTTGTTCCTTTAGCAGATGGTGCCAAGCTCCCGTACCCTCCAACCCTGGAGCCCACAGGACCTGCACCCACCCTCTCAGAGCTGGAATCTCCCCAGGACCCTCCAACACTCAAACCCATCAGCGAAAGCAAGTGCTTGAACCAGCTGCAGAAGAGGATGGTGTCAGACAGGGAGCTCTTTGACAAGAAGGCTCTGCAGCAGGAGAGCCAGGCTTTCCAACGCCTGCTGTCCAACAAGGGCCTGAATGGCCTGGCCCTGGCGCCTGCAGACAGCCCTGCCAGCCCCTCCCTCAGCAGCGTGGGCCGGCGCACCTCTGTGCTGTTCAGGAAAGCCAAGAACGGGCTGAAGCTGCAGAGGGGCCTGGACTGCTCCCTGGAGAATGGGGAGGAGCACAGGCAGGGGGGGCAGCTCTCAGCCTCCTGCCCTGCTGGGGAGAGAGCGGCTCGGAAGCGGCCCCAGAGCAGGAGCTGCAGTGACAGCAGCGCAGAGAAGTCAGCCAGGCAGGCAGCACAGAGAGGTAAGGACAGGCTGGGGGTGGCAGTGCTGTGCTGTTGGCTCATGGGTTGGGCTCAATGATCTCAGAGGTCTTTTCTGATTGATTCTGTGGTCCTGTAGTTCCTTGGGATTTCTTTTCCTTCTGAACCCTTGAAAACTCTGAGATGGGCCTGAGGAAGTGGATATCCTGGGGCAGAGTAAAAACTGCATCCAAACTATGCCTGGAACTGACTTTATGCTTTGGGGAAAACAGAGTCCTCATAACCAGATGGTCCTGGTGAAAGCTGCATCTCTTCCACTGTTTCTAAAACAGGGCAGCCAAGACATGTCCATATTGAATTGCACTTCCCCACTGACTGGGCATGTTGGGATTGATATCTCAGTTCGACTCCAGCCACCTCCATTTTAGACATTTAAAGGTACCAAGATGAAGGGCAGGGGAGTCACAAGTCATTCTCCTCTTTGCTGGTCTACAGGGCTGCTGTAAGAGAGTTTCCCAGTTTTTGTAGGGCAAGCCAAAGTGCCCTGCTGCTTGCAGAGCTGTTGAGTGGCCTGGCTGGGGGCTCTGCTGAGGTGTTGGCATTGCTGCCCTTGTGGAAGGGTTTGGGTTGGCTTGGTCACTCCTGGGAGTGAGAGTTTCCTGCTGCAGAAATGATGCATTTGCTTGGGGCTTGCACAGTGTGGAATCACTTAAACATTATTTTAAAATCAGCTGTGCCCTCAGTTCTGGAGTTTAAATCAAATTAGTGGGAATACCAAGCAGGTTCCTTTTCAAATTAGATCTGCAGCTGAGATGAAATTTGGAAAAACACAAGAGGAAAGGAACATCTGAGTGACAGCACTGTAATTTCTCTTGAATTGTGTGTGAGTAGCCTTTGTGGGACAGTTCCCATCTGTAAGGTTTGGCTTAGCCTACACTCAAATATGATCTTAGAGATATTTGCCTGTCATAAGGTTGCAAGCATATTGAGAGTGGGAGGAAAGCAATTGAATGTGGGGATTGGCTTGTCAGGACAGGTTAAAGGAAACACAAATTACTTCAAAGAGTTGAGGGACTTGCCATCATCATCTGCTGGTAATTAAAGCAGAAAGTTATCTCATCCACATTGGGTAAAGGTCAGAAGGAGAGGCTGAAATTAATAAAAGGGAGAATAAAGGCAGGATGCTGGAAAGTCACTGATAATAGGCAGTGACATTTCTCCTGTGCTGAAACAGCACTGCTGCCTTTTTCCTGAGTTGCAGCACTGCTTTTGTGATTCAGCTCCAGCTCCTTCCACAATTTCAAACACAATTGGTTTCTCCTGACTGGAGGGAGTGTCTGGTGTGATGAATCTGTGTTAGTGCAGAAGCAGGTCAGTGTGATCAGGAGTTTCACCAGGTGTTTCCCAGAAATGTGCTGCCTGTGACCATTCCATATTTACAGCTAGAAAAAAAAACCATGAGGCTTTGCCATGAATTTGCCCTTGGTGTGGCTGTTGGGCTTGGGAGCCCATGGGAACGTGGGGTGGTGGGTTCCTGGATGGGGAAAGGCCGTGGTCACCTGGGTGCTTGTGCCTGCTCTGGGCTGGGGATGCTCTCAGGGGTCATTCCTTGTCATTCCCGTGTGTCTCCTTGGCAGGAGTGACCAATGGCTTTCCCAAGCAAGCAGAAAGTGGCTCTGACTCTGAGTGCAGCTCTGCCCTGGGCAGTGGGCTGGTGTTTGAAGCCTGCAGGTAAGTGCCCCATGCAGAACTGTTCCCTGGAACACCTGCTGTGCCTGGATTTTGTTCTTTGACTTCTTAGTTTCAAACCCAGCCCAAACTGTTACTTGTGTGTTGACTCTAAAAGACAAAAAACTTCTGAGTTTTCATCCTGTCCTCTTAGGCTACAGGTCCCAAAAGCAGTGCTTGATTTTTCAAGTGGGTGTGTGTTGCACTTCTCTTTCTCAATGCACATCCCCTCTGCGGATTTGCAGTTCTTGAGAACCAAAAGTGGTAAAAACTTGAATTGAAATTTTCAGTTCAGCACTGCAGGTAAAGCTGAACTTCTGCCACCTACTGAATTCCTCTCAGAAGTTTAAAAGCAGAACTGGGCACTTCAAACATCACTGAACAGACTTAGAGCAAACACCTGACATCTTCTGATGTCTCCTGGATAACTTGTATAATTGTTCTGTTCAGGAACAGCTCAGTTCACTACTTTTATCTCTAGTCTTTCTTTTTGAGCACCAAATTCACTCAGAACAGGTTGCTTACTAGAAAACTGTAAACCTAAAAATAATTACAATCTGTGAAAACATGTGATTGCTTGAGGTGGAGCTAGTCCATTTTCTGAAATGTTTGTGCTGATGGGATGAAAGGACATTCAGGATCTGGGCTGACAAAGTCCAGTTTCACATTGGAGTTGTGCTGCAGGGCTGCTGTGTCCTCTCTCCAGTCTATACCCAACTGGTGGAGCTCATGCAAGCTCCAGGCATCATTGCATCAGCTCCTAGGGAGTCTTCTCAGGGTTCCTTCCTCATGGTTGCAGCTTGGTTTCTGTTGGACCTTTCCATGGCTCCTGGGAAAGCTGGGATGATGCCCAGTGCGCTTGCACCAGAGCATTCAGTGTTCTGTCCATGTCAGTGATGCACCAGTGCAGGCATTTCTCAGTATTTCACACAGCTCTGGGGGATGCATTTGCCTGTGTTTGTTCTCCAGGGGAATGCTTGCTGCTGATGCTCTGCTTTCCCATCTCTGTCTCCAGTGCTTTGCTGCCCCCCAAGCGCAGCCGAGGGAAGCCGGCTCTGGCTCGGGTGCCCTTCTTGGAAGGGGTGAATGGAGACTCAGATTTCAGTGGCTCAGGTGAGAATTCCTGTCCAGCACACCTTGCTCTGGGCCCATCTGAACCAGGGGAGCACAACAAAAGCACACCAGGAGCCAGTGCTGCACAAGCTGTGCAGGTTGGACCTGCCTGGGCATTTTTACCTGCTTGGTTACAGATTTAGGTCATTGCAGAAAAGGTTTTTTCTGCTTTCACCTCTCCTGGTTGCCCATGCCCTGTGTTCTCCTTGGAGGGATGCTTTCTGAGGACTGGTGTGCATGGCCATTTGATTTCAGTGCCTCAGTTTGATTCATGTTTCTGTACTGAAGAGTTCCTGTGGAGCTCCATGCATGCACAGACTTGGACTCATCATTAGGACACTGTGGCTTTATGCTGATGCTGAGCATGACTGTACTGACAGAGCACAGAGAGGGCTGGACATTCACTGTGGCCAGGCTGGAGCTCAGGACAAGCTGCATTTTCTCATAACCACCCAGTGCATATAGGTACAGACAATAAGTGCCTTTCCATTCTGTTCTGTCAGTGTGATTTAAGTGCAGCAGTTCACCCGTTCAGTGGATTGCTCCTGAGACAGTGATGCCTGGGTTAGATGCCACTGTGGTTCCTTGTGTTCTCCTAACCCTGCTGCTGGTCACAGCCCTCCTAAGCTCTGTGTCCTGCTGTCCCTTAGGCAGGCATCTCCTGATGGCCTTTGAGAGCCAGGCCGAGCTGGAGCCCTTGGAGCTCGTGTGGGCCAAGTGCCGTGGTTACCCCTCCTACCCTGCCCTGGTGAGTACCCTGTGCCTCTCCCTGGGCCTGGACTGCAGCTCAGGGAGCCCAGAACACAGTGCTGATGTGCAGTGTAACCAGGCAGAAAAGGAAAACTTCCCAAAAGAATTTAAAAAAGTGCTTTTTCTTTCCCCTTTGCACAGTTGGTTTGCCCTGTGCTCATTCAGAGCATTGCAGAGGATTCACAAAACATTGGTCTCTCACTGGCAGGAGCAGGAGCTCTCTTCACTCTCCTCTCTTCTCCTCCGAGGAAAGTAATCAGTACTTTTGGGATGAGAAGACCTAAATTTTCTAAATGCAGGCACCAGGTTCCACTGGTGCTGAACTGCCTGCACATTTTGCTGTGTAGTGAGTACAACTCCATATGTAGGCTCCCAGCTGGCCCTGTCATGTCTACACCCTCTTGCAGGAACCATATGTTTGATTTAAAGATGAAAATACATGCATGTGTTAGTTCCTTGAATGATATTTCCTTACTATTTATCTGGTTTTGGATATTGGTCTGTTAGTGCCATGGAAAAGGGCAGATTGTGCTGGAAGTGTGACCCTTATCCATGCTCCTACTCCAGGTGGGAGCCCAGAAGAGGGAACATCCATGGCTCTGCTTGCCATCTTGGCCAGCCAGAGCATTTTCAGTTCTCCATGTGGCTCCAGCCAGAGTGAGACTGTGGCTTAGAATGGATTTAACCACTGAGACTGCCTCCAAAAAAGTCTTTTTTTATAGCAGCCTGTTGTGGTGGTGAAGTGCCTCAATAAATTCCTACAGATGGCCAATGTCAAACCAAGCTACTTTTTGCAGGAGCAGAGCAGGAGCATTTATTGCATGAGTTTGGAGTGAGGGAGGGGATTCCTCTGCTGAACACAACAATACTGAGTTTGTACTGAATTACCTGTTGGTTTAAATGCATCCACAGCCACATAGAACCAGAAACTTAAATCCCCTTTTTAAGCTTGGATGCTTGGCTTTTGGCCTGAGTGAAGCCTCAAGAATGAAAATCTTTTAGAGACACTGAAACAGAACAAACAAATTTTGCTCACCCATCCAAAGTAGACTTCTTTATCTAGCTTGGATAGACTGAAAGAACAGAAAAAATAATGCATTTTCTTTGTTATTTGGAAATGGTTTGTGCTTAAATGTCCTTTCCCTGTGTCCTTAGATAATTGACCCCAAGATGCCTCGTGAGGGTTTGCTGCACAATGGAGTCCCCATCCCTGTGCCACCCCTGGATGTGCTGAAGCTGGGGGAGCAGAGGCAGACAGAGGCAGGAGAAAAGCTCTTCCTTGTCCTTTTCTTTGACAACAAGAGAACCTGGTGAGTGCTGCTGCAGAGAGGGAAGATTGAACAGAATCTTTGGGATATGGGAGCACACAGGGATGATGATGATGTTCCATGTAAATTGGGGAATTGAAACGTGCAGCAGGCAAGAGGAGTCTAAATAAGGAACACAGCCTGCTTTTCCTGGCTCAAGAGCACAACATCTGACAGTTCCACTGCCACAGTGAGCAGTCCAGCATCCTTCACCCACAGCTCACATCACCACAGCAATACCCAGCCACATTAAGAGCCAATTTGCAGCAAATTACAGAGAGCATTTGACTTCAAAACAGCAGCAGACTGAGCTGCCTGTTCCAGGGCTGCACAAAAGATTTGCCAAAAATTTCCAGGCTAACATTTTCAAAATGCTGGGTTTATTTCATATTTAGAATTGGCTGATTTTTTCAGAGGTGCTGAGTACCAGCAGTTTTTAAATCAAGATCTTTGTTTAAGATGGAAAATGTTGGTGTAAGCACACAGGTTCAAAGCAAGTGAAATATCTCAAGGCCTTTTGTTGTCCTGCTCCAGACAGGCTGAATCTGCTGATTTTAGCATTGCTTGCTGACCATGGTGACTACAAACCAGCCAGATATAAGCCATAAACCAGTGAAGTGTCTTCAAAATACCAATAAGTCTTAGAAATTTATGTGTGAAACAATGGGAAATTTGTAAAATGGGAGGATTTTGGTGGAAGAGGAGCAGCTGTCAGCTGCTTGCTGAGCCCACTGGGTTATTTAAGCTCTGAGTACCACATGGAACACGAACCAAGGGCACAGAGACACAGAGGGAAGGTGTGGGCAGCTGGCATCACAGAGCCACAGTCCACACTGGCTGCAGCACATGCTGGGCTGTTGGGATGGGTGGGTTTGCCTTTTCTTCTGCTGCCTCTATAAAATATCATATCAGGAGTTTAAAAAGAAGCCTTGTGGTGTTTCCAGAGCCTTTCTCCTCAGCCTTCTGGGGAAGGCTTTGCTGCCATTTCAGGGAAACTCCAAGAGCTCAGGGAAAGGCTGGAGGAAGGGGGTGAACATTGCCTGAAGGTGGTGCTGGGGTTGGAGGGAAGACAGAGCAGACCCAAACACACAGTGGGGTAAAGCAGCAAGGAGAGGGTTTCCCCTCACATTTGGGGCTGCTGCATTTTTTTGGAGTCTAAAGAGATGGGGACAAAGTGCAAAAAAGGAAAAATATTTGGCATTTGCTTGGGAAGCTGAGAAGGGGATCAGATTTCCATCACTTGATGAGTCTGTGTCCTCTGAGTGAAAGAGGTGTCGAGAGACAGACTCCTGAGGCTTTTTCTGAGTGCACTGCAGTGTTTCACTGCTCCTGATTACCAGAACCACTGGGTAAAGAGCACGTTCTTCAAAGAGCTGCTAATGATTTTTAGCAGAAAATCAATAGCAGTGCCATGTTTCCTGTTGCTGTAACCATCAGTCTTCAAAACCTTAAATCCAAGGTTGTAATTGAAACTATCCTCCCAATAAAAGTAAGCATTTCCTTGGCTTTGCCCTGCTCTTGTTGAATACAAGCTCTGCTGCATGTTTACACTCTGAAATGGCCACTTAGAGCCTTGTTTGCAGTTTGTGGGAAGCTAAGGTGCCTCAGGAAAGTACTAAAATCCCCTCTCGCAGTTAGATCCAATTTGACTGATTTCCATGATGCTGCAGAAGGGTCACAAAGACTGAAATTGTCATTTTTGTGGTGAAGATAAGCTGAGCTGCCCTGGGTTGGGAGATGCATTGAGCTGTGCCAGCAGTGGCTGAGGTGAAAGTTCCAAGGGGCTGGATGGCACCAGGAGGGATGGGTGACACATTTCTCAGTGTCCAATTAACCTGGACAAATGACTCCACCATAAAAACTTGCTCCAGCCAAGGCATTTGCAGTTTAAATCTCCACTGGGGTCAGCCTGGCCTTGGGATTGTATTTGCTGCTCTGTGGAACACAGGAATTTCCAAGATCCCCCTGGCTGCAAGGAGCATTGAAAGCCTTGAGTAAGGACTCCAGAGAGGGAGAAGGCTGCTCTGAAGGCATTTTGGCTGCAGGTGCTTCTTCTACATCAAATGCAGGCATTGAAACATTTACAGCATCAGTGTGGGGTGTTAATGATGAACAAATGCATTACACGGGTGTAACTGCTCCTGGGGAGGAGGTGACAGCCAGGGGCTTCGTTGGTGCTGAGTTTTGGGGTAAAGCTTGAGGAGCTGGAGTCTTGGACACTCGTGGGAGGATGTCCTGGGCCCGTGGCAGGCACAGGGTGGGTTTGAGCTGCGGGGCCTTGGCACTGCCGGGCTGAGAAGCCCCCAGCTCTTTGCTGTCCTTTGCCCCCTCGCAGTGCCCTGGCTGACAGAGCTCTGCTCTCCTCTGCTGCAGGCAGTGGCTGCCCCGTGACAAGGTCAACCCCCTGGGCGTGGATGACACCGTGGACAAGCTGAAGATGATGGAGGGGCGCAAAACCAGCATCCGCAAATCGGTGCAGGTGGCCTACGACCGAGCCATGA
This sequence comes from Climacteris rufus, assembly GCA_013398175.1. NCBI lineage: Eukaryota > Metazoa > Chordata > Aves > Passeriformes > Climacteridae > Climacteris > Climacteris rufus. The sequence continues at coordinate 23,052 of VZRZ01007052.1, forward strand.
TCCACCTGAGCCGGGTGCAGGGGGAGCAGCCCTTCCTGGCAGCCTCCTACCTGTGAGGGGCTCTGGGGCCAGGCCTCCTGTTCTCCCCCCAGGCCTCCTGTTCCCCCTCCAGGCCTCCTGTTCTCCCCCCAGGCCTCCTGTTCTCCCCCCAGGCCTCCTGTTCCCCCTCCAGGCCTCCTGTTCTCCC
>VZRZ01007052.1:24308-45057 GCA_013398175.1 Climacteris rufus
CCTCCTGTTCCCCCCCAGGCCTCCTGTTCCCCCCCAGGCCTGGTGCTCGCTGTGCGGGCAGAGCGGAGCCCCCCCAGCAGCTGTCAGCACTCCTCAGAGTTCCCTGAAATGTGCCAAAAAAACCCCCCCACCTTGTCCAGCTTCCTTCTGAATGTGTCTTGCTGAAGAGCTGGCAGGAGATGGAATGTACAGGCCCCAGGGCTGGGAGGAAGGTAGGTGGCTGCAGGAGCCGAGGTGAGCGCGGCGCTGCGATGTTTGCATCTCCTGCACCCTCCTTGCCCCTGCCTCCCCTCTCCTGCCAGGGGTTTGAAGTCATCAGCCAGTCCCAGGTAATTCCTGGGAACCTGGCACCACCAGGATTCTTTACAGAAATCCCAAATGGACTTTCTTGTGCCAAATTTACCCGAACCATCATTGGCCTTTTCGTTTTTCTTTAAATGACATCGTCCCGTCACATAAAACCCCCATGAAATCGTAGGTGGGAGCTCTGATTGTGATTTTCCTGCCTGTACATTGTGTTTTCATGGTTAGATTTTCTCATTGCATTTAGAAAAGCTTGAGATTTTGGTAACTTCCCCACCCCACTGCACACAGTTACATGCACAGATGCACAGAGCTTTAAAGATGAAAATCAAATTACCTGATCTGTGTTTGTATTTATGTCCTAGAAATTTATTTTGTAGTTCCACGTTTCAGTGCTGATTTCTGTGACTGTGCTTGTTCCAGTAACATTTCATATCATGACTTAGCACAGTATCTAAGGAAAGATAACTTCCTTTTTTTTAAGAAGTAATTTTGGAGGTGTCTGATGAGCTGGAGCAGCTCTGCAGGCACTGAGGTTGATCAGGGTTGGAGGGAGACACATCTTTTGTGTTGGTTGATGCACATTTGGTGTAAGGCTCCTCTTCCTTTTCTCCCCCTCTTTTCTGTCTCCCTGCTGTTTTCCCCTGACACATTTTGGACTGAAACCAAGCACTGAGCAGAGCACACGAGCACGTTGCTCTCACCTCTCCCACACGTGCACATCCTTCCCTGCTGGGTGGGGCTCCAGTGTTGTCACCCACTAAAAGCCAAGTAAACCCAGGCAAAAAAACCCTGTGGGTTTGGGTTTGCATTGCAAAAAAAGGGGACAAACTGCTGTTTGGAAACTTGGTGACTAAATCTTTTCTATTAGCCAAGGACTTTATGAGTTCTCTGATCTCTTCTGTTGCATATCCCTCTTTGCTTTCCCATTTTAAAGAGCCAAAGGTGCAAAGTAAGATTGTAGATTGAATATCATCATTTTGCTTTTTAACTCGGTATTTTTTTATTATTTTTAACTTTTTCATACTGAAGAGAATGTGGAGTCAAAATAATAATAATAATTAATGATAATGAATAGTAGGGAGTTAATCACTGCCATTTCTACTTGCTCTACTTTTTTAAAATACCACTTCTTATACCTTGGGGCATGGAACTGCATTGGAAGGAATTTTAAGATTCCTGTAACATATAGAGATGGGGCATAGGAGTTTGTAAAAATATTAATAGTGATAATAATGCCTATGGAGTGTGGCTAGGGAAGGATGTTTGTGTATATAGTTGTAAAATGTTCTAAATTATTTAGACCTCTTGTCACCATTCTTGAAGTCCTCAGTTGTGTTGCTGGGTCTTTTATATGCACACAGTGTAATTTATTTAAAGGAACATTCACTTTTCCAGGTGGTAGCTCAGCTGTGGACTAGTGACCTGTGTATATGTTTTAAGGTCTTGGGAGTTGATTTTTTTTTTTTAATTTTCTTTTTTGTTGTTTTTTGGTTTTGTTTGGTTTTTAAATGATTTTAGAATTTGAATTGGCTGATATCCTGTTGTTGCTACAGAACCTAAATGTTACTGTCAGTCTGCTGTAAAGCACAGATTGCTCTATTTATTGTAGAAAGTGAGTTTATTTGCTTTCTAGAATTGTTTATATCAGATGGTATAAGAGAAGTAATAAGAAAATCTATGCTTGTAAAGAAAAAAAAAGCTAATTTTACCTACTATAATCTGATTGTCTGAGACTATATTTTCTCTCTGAGAAATAAATGTTCTAATGTATGAAAAAAACCCCACCAAAACAACAAACCACCACCCTCAGAAAGAGTTCTTCTTGTGCTGAAATCAGAACTTACCGTGAGGGCTTTTCATGAGCTCAGCTGGCCCAGGGCAGGGGGAGGAGCAGCACCAGTGACACAGGGAGGGGTTCTTGTCCTGCCTGGAGCATCCCTGGGGGCTGAGCTTGTTCCCTGGGCAGTGAGGACACAACTGGTGCTGCAGGGTGAGGTTCCACCTTGTGCTGCTTTTGTTTGTTGGGGTTTTTATTGTTTGGTTGGGATTTTTAAAATTTTTTTCTTTAATTCATGTTAAACTAAGGAGCACCAGGTCTGTCTCTCAGCAGAAAACAACAAAAGGCACACACAAACATGAACTCATAAATGCCTGAGGAAAACAATTCCACCTCAGGAAAGTGATTGCTTGAGATACTGGTTGGAGTTTTGTTGGCACCAGGGTTGTGCCTGTCCCGTGCTTGCTGCTCTGTCCCCCTGGAGCAGAGACAGAAAGGGGAGGGACTGGGAGCCTCCTCCCTGCCAAGGAGGCCCTCGGGGCCCAGACCCAGGAAGGGTCAGAGCCCACCCCGGTGCCCTCCCGAGCCCAGCCCTTGGCCCAGGACAGATGTTCAAACACGGCCCCTTAAACCATCCCCAGCTGCTGTTTCAGAGCACAGCAGGGCCAGCCAGGCCCCCCAGCCCAGGGGAAGAGCCCTGAGAGGACCCAGAGCTGCTCTGCCTGCTGGGGACAGCCCCTGCTGGCCCCTCCTGCAGAGCTCAGGGAGGCAGCAGCCAGCACTGGGTGCCCTGGTTGGCCAGCAGGCTCTCCCTTGCTTCCCACCGAGCTCCCATCTCACTGCCCAAACCCTTCTGCACGGGATGCCTGGAGCTGTGTATTCCTAGCACAGCCCCTTCCTGTCACACCTGCACACCCAACACTGCAGGAACACGTTGGGGTAGAAATACCTGCAGCTCCAGAGGGGTTCAAAACCCTACAACCCCACACCCAGGCATTTTCAGCTGTGGAGAGGACGGGGAGGACGAGGGTTTCGTGTTATAAATATAAAATCTGCTACAAAGAGAAGACATATATTGTACATCTTTGACCCATATACACAAGAACACAATATACACAGAACGCCTCGGGGCACTGGGGACTCTGCAGGGAGGTTTGTGGGAGATGCTGCTCCCCTGCCAGCCCCCTCTCCGTGCCTTCCCCGCTGGCTGGGGCTGCACTCAGAGCACTCAGAGCCCCTGGCCCACCTCTCTGCAGGCTGTGGGGGTGCTGGGTGCCCCTGGTGCTGCCCTGGGGAGAGGTAGGCTCAGAGGGTGGGGAGAGGGGGACACGGCAGCCACGGGGGGACTCTCTGGTGAAGCCACAAAGTGCTTGGGGGGGGGTCTCTGGCCCCTCGGAGCGAAGGGAGGCCCTGAGAGAAACTTCTTGCCCTGCCACCCTCGTGGGGAAGGATCTTGCAGGCAGGCAGGTCTCTGATAAGGCATTTTCATCTGGGAGCCGGCACGAAGTGTCAGAGGAGAGGAGGGAGCGGGCGGGGCAGCGCACGTGGTGCAGCTCGAAGCCGAGGTGGTCCCAGCCAGACAAGCCCGGGGCAGGGAGAGGAGAGGACGGGAGAGCTTCGTGTCTGGCTCAGGTTCTCTGTGAAGCTTCCCCCGCCGCGTTCTCCCGCAGCCCCTCCCCGCTCCCTTCCTGCAGCACGGAGTGAAGCGCTGAGAGGCGTGGCAATGGCACATCCAGGCGCATGGAGTGGCGGACAGGCACACGGTCAGAGTTAAGACGAGAGTCCGGGTGAGCTTTGTACAGCAAGGAGCAGCTCCTGGCTGGAGTGTCCGAGGACCGGGGACGACAGGAGTGCCACAGTGATCGGAGTGGGCGGGACGAGGGGCGGGCACGGAGCGGAGCGGCGAGGCCCCTACCGGCGGTAATGGTTCGGGGCGTCTGCGAACATGTACTTGAGTCTGTAGGCCTCGGCCAGCAGCAGCCCGATCTCTTCGTTGCCCCAGTGGATGGTGGGCAGGTTCTGTAACAACATCAGAAGGCCCTGCAAGAGGGGAAGGTGCTCAGTTTGGAGAGGTTGAAGGCAGAGCACAGAGCCAGAGCAGGCCTGGGGCTGGCCTGAGCAGGGGCAGCAGCGCTCTGTGACTTTGCTCACCACCCCTGCAGGCCTGAAAGGCTCAGAGGCAGCACCAAGATGTGCTCGTGTCCAGATCTGAACCAGCCCCAAGCCCCTTGAAATAAAGGCTGCTATTACAGGGTTACAGCTGGACACAGGAAGGCAAACACTGTGATCAGAGCTGTGATGTTTGAACCCTCCACAGCTCCATCCTTACCCCTGAGGCTCAGAAATTACTTTGAGGCAAAGCTCCTGGGACCAGATGACCTTGGAGCCAGCTCTGAGATGCCAGGTCACTGTGGCCACACTGGGCTCCCAACCACAGCCATTCCCTCTCCTCTACACCCAGGGAATCACCCCCAGCCTCAGGCTCTTACTTGGAAGTCTTCCTCATCCAGGATCTCCTTCCTCCATTTGATCAAGAAGGCAGCACAGACATACAGGTGGAAATGGGAGAATCCTTCTGGCTCTGACTGTGGACAGCAGAACTCTGGGTCAGCTCCTGCAGCTCAGCTGAACAACCTCCCCAGCCAGAGATGTCCTGGGGCCACCCCTCACCCAGCTGGACACCCCAGGCCACGCTGCCTTGTTCCCCTCCTCCCCCAGCTGTGCCAGGAGAGCTCTGTCCTGGGGACAGGGTGGCCCCCAGAGCCAAGGCTGCAAACCTGGTAGGTGTCCCAGAGGCGGATGGTGCAGCGCAGGGGCAGCTCCCTCATCAGCAGGTTGTTCATCCAGCGGAAGGCAAACTGCAGGTACTCCACCTCGTACTTCCTAAAGTGATTATGTACCTGCTCTGAAACAGCACATTTCACTTACACACCTGGGCTTCACAGCGCCCCAGCTCCTGCACGCTGCTCACAACACAGTGGCCTTCACACACTTGCAGGCTGAGACCTTGTCCTCCCAAATCCCTCCTCTCCTCGCCCTGTGCTGGCACCAGGAGGTTTCTGGCTGCCCCTGCCCTGCCCTGGTTCCAGGAGGTTGTAAGAAGTGTCTGCCCTGCCCTGATTGCTCTTGCAGAGGAGCCAGGCTGAGCACATTGCTGTCACCTACCATCGATCCGGCTCACCAGCTCCTCCAGGGCTTTCACTTTCTTCTGGATCCCTGGCTGTGCAAAGGTGTAGTTGTCCTGGGGGGAGAGGCCAGGAGTCAGAAGCAGCAGCTTTAACAACAGCTAGAAATGATCAAAACCAGAGCAGCAGCTGGATGGGGAGATGAGATCATCAAGAGCCAAGGAGACAGGGCTCTCGAGCACCAGGACTGTCTGCCTGCTGTGAATTCCCTGGTCAGGACAGGGCCATCTGCACAGCCACAGCACCCACCTCCCCAGGATTTCACCCACAGATTCAGCTCAGCGAAGCAGCAAAATCTCCCTCATGCTGGAGCATGCAGAATACTCACCCAGATGGAGAGGAGACAACCACACTGGCAGCCCAGGGAGGGAGAGAAAGGCCCATGGCCCCAGAGGCTCACCTGGATCCCATCCAGCAGCTTGCTCATGCACCAGAAGCTGTCGGCCTCGATGCTCCGGAGAACATCCTGGGACAGGTTTGTCACATCGAAGTTTTCCACATCCTCCTCTGCAACACGGAGAGGGAAGAGCATCAGGAAGTTGGGGGACACCAGGCAGCTCAGGGGACAAACCCAGGGGCTTTATGAAGTCCAAGCAAGAGGCCCTACAGCTCTCCCTGTGTGTTAGGGCTGTGCCTGGCACAGCTCACAGCACCCAGGCACTCACCTACTGCTCCAACTCAGCTGAAGGGCTGAAGGCCCCCAAAAGACTTGTTGGCCATGACCTGAACCCAGCCCAGCTCTCCAGGGAACCCTGGGAGGGATCCCACAGCTCTTTTGGGGCAAGGACTGTGCAGGGTGCTCTGGCACCCTGGAACCCCTCCAGCCAGAGCACCCTGCCCTGGGGGACAGCAGCTCTCTGCCAGCTGGGAGCACCACAGGGAGAGCTGGGAGGGGGGAAACCTTCCCTGCAGCCAGAAACCAGGGGAGGAAACACTGCCCTGGGCTTGGGGCAGCACAAGGGAGCTCAGTTCCCACTCCCAGTTGGATTCGTCAGCATCATCCAGGACTGGAGCACAACAGAGGCCCCCAGCCCAGAGGCTGCAGCTTTGACCTGTGGGGAAGAGCTGTTCCAGCTTCAGCAACCCCAGAAAGCTCTGAAGAGCCTGGCAGCTGGGCCATGTGGCAGAGAGAGGGCTCAGCTCTGTGGAGTTTCTCCCTCTCCTGGAGCCCAGTGCCAGGGCAGCTCCAGCAAAGAGGAGCAGCCCCATGCATGGGAAGAGCCTGGGTGTGGGGGAAGCAGGGATTTGGGCAGGCTTGTGTTTCAAAGCCAGGGCAGTCTGACAGCACAAGGGGCAGTGGCAGCTCTGCTCCCACAGGGTTCTCACAGGTAAAAAAGGCTCCTGGCTTTCAGATGGGCTTGTGAAAGCTCAGGCAGTGTAAGGGAGAGGTGCCTCGAGCATGGAATGACAGTGATGCTCTGGCTGAGTCTGGAGCACAATCACCTGCTCCAAGGCAGGCTCACCTTCACCTGGTGGCTGTGGAGGGGCACAGGCACGGGAAGGCAGTGGGATGAGGTGGGGAGACACTCAGGAGACAGCTCTGGCCCTCCTGGCTCACTGACCCAGCAGCTCCTCCCATTTCCCCTTGCAAAGGGAGCACCCCTCACTGCTGTCATGCCATCAGATCAACAAATGCCAGGGCTACACTGGCCCATTTCCAAATTCAGAGGCTCAGAAATCCTAACAGGCATCTTTGATGTTTCCTTGGAAAAAAAGCAAGAGAGGGAGAAGGGGCTCAGGGCTGCAGTCCCTCCCTCTTGGCTCAGAGGCTGCAGGGCCCTGCCCCAGGCTGGGGAAATCCAACACCAACAGATCCTGCCTGGGGAGGAGGAGAGGAGAGTCACAGCCTCCAGCACTGCTCCACCTCTGCTTTTCCTCCAGGGCAGAGCTCAGCTCCAGAGCAAACTGCCACCAGGAGCTTTAAGGACAAACAAGAGCTTAATCCTACACTAATCTCACAATCTTGTGCTGCAGGAAGAGCAGCAAAGCTGTTTTGCAGCTGCACATCATCATCTTCATCCAAAGCTATCACTCTTCTGCTGCCTTCTCTACAGCCACTCCCAAAGGGTCCAGGTAATGAGAAAAGCAGGCAAAATGTGTTCAGTACCCATCTCCTTCCCTGGGCCTCCCACAGAGGAAGGTGCATGGGCAGGCAAAGGGGCAGCCCAGGGTACAGGAGGATGCCCAGGACTGGTGGGAGCAGCAGGCTCAGCCCTGAGGGGATGAGCCCCGTGCAAGGACCTGCCCATGCAGCTCAGGGGGAGCTCACAAGGACCAGGCTGGAGAAGGGGATGTCCTGCCCAGGGGATGGTGAACACCCTGCTGCCTGCACCAGGGGACAGGGGACAAGAGGAGCAGCTCTGCCAGCAAAGCAAAACAGTGGCAGGAGATGCCCAGCAGGAGCCAACACACTTTGCAAGAAGCTTTGAACAAACCCCCTCAGCACAAACATCTGCTTGGCTGCATCACTGAGGCCTCAGGAAAAGGAGAGGGAGACTCAACATATGGCTCTGACAGGGACTGCAAGGAAGCCACTGGCTTGGGGACAGCCACCTGCAGCCCAGGGGTAAGGAGAAGCAAAGTTCCTGTGAGTGACATTTCAAAAGGGCTCAAGGAGGACACAGGAGAAGGGAAAGACCAGAGAAGGCAGAGCTCAGCCATCCACATCCCTGCTTTCCACAGGGAGGCTTTAATGAGTGCCCACATTCCAGCAGCAGGAGCTCAGGGCAGCACCACAGAGCTGGAGGACAGTTAAGCCCAGTCTGAGCTCACAGCTCTGGGCAAGGCTGCACTGCACAACCAGGACAAACTGGAGGTCAGGAAAGGCAGAGCTGGGCTGGGACAGGCACAGTGTGATGGTCACACAAGGTTCCCTGTTCCCCTCACCCAAGGTTCTGGTCTTGCTTGCAGGGAAACAGTGTCTTCATTGGCCTGTGATTAGGATTTAGTGACAAAGCCAGTTAGAAGCAAACAAGATCAATACTGTCCATGGCACTGCTCCCCTCTCCAGCCCTGGTGTGATGCCAAACAAGTCCCAAAGCTGGGACAACCTCTTATGCAAGGCCTGGAATGGGGGATGGAAGTGGTGGCATCCACTGAGACAGGCAGAGAGCACAGGGAGAGGCTGCAGGGGCCAGCACTGGCACTACCTGGGGATGCTGAAGCCACTGCTGAGCTCTATCACTCCATCCTAAATGCAAACACAAGCCCTGAGAGCTGGGAGTGGCTCAGTGCAGCAGGAGGGACTGGAAGCTCAGTACCCCTGTGCTTGGCAGGCCCTCTCTGATCACCTGAAAAAGGGACATATGGTTTCCTTCAGGATGTGCCAACGTGTCATTCCTGTCCCAGTTCCTCAGATCCAGACTGCCTCTCTACATGCCCATCCTCCCCAGAGGTGCTGGCAGCCTGTGCCCACCCAGAGGGCACCAACAACAGGCTCAGCTGCTCCTGCAGCCTCAGGACCTCCCTCAAGCTCCTCCTCAGCAGCAGCAGCTGACACAAGCAGTGCTCAGCAACCTGCAGCAGGAGCCACAGGCAGGAGGCACAATCACCCCAGCCATGGATCAGGCAGAGGCCCAAAGCTTCCCTGCTTGCTGCCAAGCAGCTGAGGCAGAGGTGTCCATGCAGGAGGCAAGGAGAGCACCACAGAAGCTGAGCCAGCTTGCCATGTGGGGGCAAAGGGGAAAACACAGCAGCTAAACCTGTCCCAGGTGCCCAGGGTTCACTTCCAGGTGCCTGGAAGAAGCAGGAGTTTTGGATCCAGGCTGGGGGGTGCAAGTGTGGGAAAAGCAACTGGTGCCAAGGGGCACTGCAGGAGGGGCAGGGGAGCTCAGACAGGAACTGGAAGGCTCTGGGGATGAGCTGCTGCTCCCTGCCTCAGCCTCACTGGTGTTTGCTGAAGTCAAAGGGGCACACACACACTGGATTCAGTGTCAGTGTCATGGGATGCCTTCAGTGAGGCTCAGGAGATGCAGGTTAATAATGGGCTCACCCAGTTCCCAAAGCACCAGGGCAGCCAGGACAAACAGCTTCCTGTGAATGCTTTTCCCTCATGGGTCTGTTCACCTCCTTCAGGATCTGCACATCCTTGCTCCCACTTTCCATGGGGATGATGGAAAGGCAGAAGTCACAGCAGTGTGGCCAAACTGCTCCCACTGCCACCCTGAGCAAGCTGCATTTAATCCCTGAGCACACAAGGCCCTGGGGTTTGCTGGGCAACCACTGACTGTCTCATTGTTTGTGTCAACTTCAAACAAATTGTTCCCTGGAAGTGGCTGATGAGCTGCAAACCATTCCCTGCCCAAACCACCCACCTTTTCCCCATTCCCACTTTGCCCTTTTGCAGCCCTTGCAGGGGATGCCAGACAAGCCCACTGAAGGATGTTTCAGGCCTTGGGATAGTAACACATATAGTGGAGACATCAGCCAGACACATTAATCAGCTCATTAATCAGACACATTAATCATCAGCACATGATGAGCTCCAAGGAGAGATTTTAATTGATCTGTAGAAAAGACTTGTTCTCTGCAAATGCAATAGCTGCCCAGAGCATGGGATGATGGATCAGAAGTTACAATGAAGCTGGCAGTGGGGACCAGCCTGTTAGCAGAGGTGAGACTGCTTCAGGAGAAGTTAGTGCCAGCATTCCAGAGCAAGATTTCCAGAAAATGCAAGGGGAGATTTTCCAGGCCAGTTGCAGAGTGACCTGTGGCCATGGGAGCAGCCCCAGCTGACACAGAGCTGTGTGAGCCCTCAGTGGCCCTGTGGGCCACGCACACTGTTCCCTTTCCCAAGGCCTGACAAACACAAGGAGAATTTCCTTTGACCAAGAGATTTCCTGCAGAAAGGTGAGTGGTGCCTTGGTGTGTGCTGCTCAAGGATTATCAAACTGTGCAAGGCCTCCTGCTGCAAGCACTTGGGTGCAGCACAGACTGAGCTGTTCCAACCTCCAGGGATCCTGAGAATCAGGGATCCCCTCAGAGCTGCCCTGCCCAGCTCCTGCCACAAAGGCAGGTAGAGAAGAGGCAATGCTCCAAATCACTGACTTAAATCCTGTTGCAAAGGGGTTATGACAGACTGATCAGTGCCAGCTCTTTCCCACTCAAGGCAATTATTGATTTGTCTTTTAACTCTGGCTGCTCCACAGGCTGGGGAGCAGGCAGCCACCCAAACAGCTCGTGACTTAAGGGCTGGCTTTGAGTCCCAGGCTCTGGAGAGAGAAGGGGGATGGATGATGCTGCTTGGCCAAATCCAACTCAGTGATCTCCCACAGAAGAGTTTTTTCCCTCCAACCCAAGTGTCAGAGAGAGCTGGAAACAGGAAGGACACATCCAGAGAGGAAGCTTCAGTCAGGGATGAAAACAGCCCTGGAGGATGGTGAGAAGCACAAGGCCAGCAAAGAGAAGAACAGGGCCAATGCAGCAGGAAATGAGCTGCCTCGTGCAGGGAGAGCCAAGCCCTGACCCCACCGTGGCACAGAACTGCAGGGGCTCACAGCAGGACCCACAGGCAGTGCTGGTGCCTCACAGCAGCTCCCTTCTTGCACCCTCACTGTGCTCACCTCTCACCCAGGACATCAATCCTGAGCCTCTGCCAGAACCAAATGCCAGGGCTGCTGCTCAGGCCACAGGGGGAGCCACCCAAAGGGAACCTGCTCACATCTGCTCTGCTCTTCACCTCCCACTAAAGGGAATTCACTCCAGCTGGAACCAGAGCCACATTTTGTGCCTTCTCCTTCAGGCTGTGAGGAGCAGCAGCACTTCCTAGGGACCAACCCTGACCACAGAGGCTATCCCAGGGGAGAGCAGGGTGCTTCCCTCTTCACAGTGTTCTCAGCAGAGGCACAGCAGTTCTAGTTTACAGAGCCTTGGCTTGATAGTGAAAGGCTTTCACTCACTTCAACATGCTTTGGATCAGACCTTAAAAATACTTGTTCAACAGGATTTCTGTCACTAATACAGGCTTATAAATTCCTTTTTCCTTTTATTTACAGTGAAAACTAAGCGCCTTTAAACATAGGGATTATGACATCCCAGCATTAATGTCAACTCCAAAACACAGAGAGTCTGAGAAAGAAGAAAAACACTATGGGTGGAAAGGACTTAATAAAAACACTGTGGGTAGAAGGGACTTAATAAAAACCCTATGGGTGGAAAGGACTTGATCTCCAGCTAAAAGCAAGCGGCTGACAAGAAATCCAGAAGCAGTTTGCTTTCTGAAACTCTCAGTTTGAGGAACATACCCGTACTAACAGCAAGGGAGGGAATCTTTATTTAAATAGTTTATTTCACATTCTCAGCAGGGTCTCTCTATACTTCACTCATTCCTCCTAGAGCAAGAACTGTCTCCAAGTCCAGGCTTTGAGAGCAAGACCCTCCTCCAACTCTGTGTATCAGGGCTTTGCCTAAACTCCCTCAGTGCCTACAAGATCCTATTCTCCTCCAAGCTGTGAGGTTTTAAGCACATTCCAATGCAAACCCACCCTTAGCATTTACACTTCTGTGGGGCTCAGCAAGATCATGAAACTGAAGTCAATTGAACCAGAGACAGAGCAAAATACAACTCCAGCCTGGCCCAGGCACTCTGAAGGAAGAGCACATCATCCCCTCCTCCAGCAAAGGCACTTTTCCTCATGCCAGCATTTCACCCCACCTGAGAGCCCACAGCCAGGGGTGCTGGAGCAGCAGGTGTCACTTACCAACGTGCTCAGAGAGGAACACAACAAAGAAGGGGGTGACCAGGTCATTGATGCCCTGCACGTAGCCGCTGGCGGGGTGGCGAATGGCCCAGATAAACAGGATCCTCTCAAAAATCTGGGGAAGAACGAGGGAAAGCAGGTACCTGCATTAGCCATGCACAAAGGACAGGCAGGAAAGCAGAAGTGCTAAGCTCAGGGAGTGCTGACCATGCACTGACAGGCTTTTCTGTAGCAATAAGGTAAATTAAGAAGCATCAAAGTCCTAGGAGAGACTCCTGTGTGATCCACAGATCCCTCACACACAGGTCAGCTCACTCTTCAGACAAGACAGTCCAGGTTCCTCATCAAAACCTCTGCCTGAAGAAATGCAGACACAACTTTTCAAGACTGAGCTTAATACCCACAGGACAGAGCTGCCTCTTAGCAGAGCAGCATCCTTTGCTGAACATCGGGTGGAAAGGTAAGGTATCAGCACAGTACTCCCAGAAAAACACCACAGGTCAGGACAGTTCCCAACAGAGCAGCCTCCCTCACAACAACCAAGATGTTATTCCCAGACTGCCCCAAGCCCCTGGACACCATGCTCTGACACACCACATGCACACACTCAGCTTTTTCCAGAGAGGACAGTAGCCCACACCTCCTGGCCACCTCTCAAACCATCCCTGCCCAAGTTGCTCACATAAAAGAGGTTTTGAAGCAAAACACAACTACTCCATGTTCTGGTTCAAATGCCTCCAATTTGTCTCAAAACAAAAGCTTCAGGTCTTTTGCTGACTCTTGGCTATACTTGCCACAGAAGAGATCATCTCATAACCCCCAAGCTGCAAGTCTGATGTCTCTCAGAAACATGGGACAAGAGCTGACAGCTCCAGCAGGAATCTGTGCCAGGAGCTGTCAGCCAGGGAAGTTTCCCCCCAAAGTTAACTCACAGTAGCAGTGCTGGCCTAACTCCACACACACATCCCATGGCAAATGTGGGGCAGGAGCTTCACCCTCCCCCTTACCTCCTGGACGAGTGGCTGCTGGAAGAGGGGAATGAGTGGGTTGGTCCTTGGAATGTCAATGTGGATCTGGAAGAAAAAGTGGGTTACACACACCAGCTGTGCCTTCCAGGGGCACAATAACCCATCACAAGCTACCAGAGGGGAATCCACCATCAGTGTTCCCCCAGGTGAGAGCTGACAAGCACAGTGAGGGCTACAGTTGACAGCTGTACTGAGAAAATCATCTACAGTTTTATCTCCAGTCTGCTCTGCTCAGGTGCAGGCAGGTAGATCAGAGTTGGAATTTATGATTAGATCAGTTTAGGAAAAACTAACAAGAACCAACAAGAACCAACAAGAACCAACAAGAACCAACAAGAACCAACAAGAACCAACAAGAACCAACAAGAACACACGGTGCCCTTTCCCCGAAGAGCAGACTCCTACCAGCTCCAGCTGGAGCAAGTCCTAGCGCGACAGGGACAAGGTGCAGCAAGAGAGGAAGGGGATATCCCCATGCCCAGAGCAGCAAGGCAGGCAGGCAGGGGGCTCCCACCTGTCTGTAGGTGTCCTGGTGGTGCTCCTCGTTCCGGGAGTCGTAGTACTGCTGGATGAAGCCAAAGTACTCCTCCCGCTTGCGCTGCAGCGTCAGCTTGCGGCGCTCCGAGTTGGCAGGGAGATAGCCCTGGGTGGGGAACAGCCAGCTCAGGGCAGGCCCCCTCCTCACCCCCCCGGGGACCCTGCCAGCTCTGCCCCCACAAACATCAGGCACACCCCCTCAGCACGGAGCTTTCATGCAATTTGGCTTTCCCAGCCCCTGATCCCGCAGTAACCCAATTTCAGAGGATTCAGTTTCCCATTCCCCACACCCATCCCAGCTTTGAGCTCAACGGGGATGCAGCACCAACACTACCTGGCCAAGAAAACCCTGCAGCTCACCTGCAAGCTGGGCACAGGTGACACAGAAGCAAAGCTGGCTATGGGACACGTGGAGGTGTAGGAGCACAGGTCCCTGCCCAGCACAGCCCCCCAGCCTGGTGCCACCCCGAGCACTTACTGAGAGGAGACGCCACGTCACAGGCCGGACCTCCCTGGGCACGCCAGGCCAGCTGCACTTTCTCAGCTCATCTGCAAACGGACAGTGGTGGCAATGCATTAGATCCTAGGCACGTCCAGGCACCACTACACCTAGAAGGAGAGGAAAGCCCAGTCTGCTCCTGCAGGCTCTGCAGACACTGAGCCTCCAGGAAGGCTCCCACACTAGCAGTGACTGGAGGTGTGGCTCTGCTGCAAGGAGAGCAGAGATGATTTCCCCTCAGCTTGGGCACAGAACTGGGAGGTGTAGGGGCAGCAATGTGCCAGAATCTCAGTTCCCATGCAGAGCCCAACAGCCCCTGGTGATCCCAACCATGGAGAACGATCAGGGACAGACAGGGAGTGGCTGGAGAACATCACCATCTGCCAACAGAGCCATTTCTGCACCCATCCCACCGGGTACAACTGCAGGCAGTGATGTTTCCCACCCTGAAGCAGAGCTGATGCAGGCAGCAGGCCCCCTGTGCCCCGCCCTTGGCCCACTCACCCAGGTCCGTGTTGTGGCTGGAGAGGAGCTGCCGGAACTTCTCCAGGCGCGTCTTCTCCCGCACGGTCATGGGGGGAGCCCCGGAGGCGTTTTGGTCCGAGATCCGAGCCACCAGTGGAATGACAGGCCGGAGGGGAAGGGACTGCTGCTTCTGCAGGGGGGTCCTCACACAGGCCTCCTCTGCAAGGAGCAGATGCTGCACTGAGGTGGGGAAGGAGGCTGCACCTCTCCAAGCCCACCTCGCTCCTCCAGCCGCTCAGACACTGCAGAGTTCACCCCTCTCTTCCTCAGAGCCAGCAAACAGCAGCACTGGCCCACTCCAACGGACCAGCTGGTTCACAGGCACCTGTTGTGGCTCTTCCATCACTTCCCCCACACCTCTCCCTCCTTTTCTTCCTCCTGCATCCAGACACCCGGCTGCAAGTGGATCAGACTTCCCTCCGCACACGGGAAGCCACGGACAGGACACGGGAGACAATGCAGAACTGACCTTCAGATCTGCTCTGCTCTCCAGTGACCCAAACAGCAATCAGGCTAATTGCTAGTGCAGACAGAGGAGCTGATGGGCTGCCAGTGCCACCTCCTGGGTTGCTCTCACTGCACAGGCAGACAAGGCAGAGCGAGCAGGGACTGATGCTGCCCAATTCCCTGCCCAAGCTGTACTGACCTCGTGTCACCAGGACTTCATCTGATCTTTATTAAGAACAGCACACCAGGCCACAAAGGAAGCAGACAGTGAGCAAGGCCCAGCAAGAACTTAACAGATCTCAAAACTGACTTAGCACCCAGAACACGGAACACTCTGGGACAGACATGCTTGTATGCAGGATACTGAGAGCAGAGGACACAAGCATTAAAGCCAGGCCTCCAAAAACGGCTCCTTGGAGTAGAGGATACTAAAAGGAAGGAGAGTTCTCTGTGATGCTCATGGGCTGTGTCAGCCTCTTGCCCACATCCTGTGAGCTGAGTTCAGTGGCAGTGGAGCAGGAGGCTGCTCCTGCAGACAGCTCTTACCAGAGGTCCTGGAGAGCTGGGCCTCACTGCTGGACTTGATGACCTTGCAGTTGGTGGGCAGGTCCCCGAGGGCCGGCTGGCACCGCTCGCCCTTCACCCGCAGCTTGCTGTGGTTCTCCAGAACCTGGGCTGCCGTGGCCTTGGCCACTTTAGAGTTCAGGGTTTGCAAAGAGGAAGAGGAGGAGGAGGAGAAGTCCTCGTCTTCGTCGTCCCCGATGTCCCAGGCATCGCTGGTGCTGCGGGCAAACTCGTGGAAGCTGGAGGCCTTCTTGCTTTTCATGGGCAGCCCGCCGGCCTTGGAGCGGTCCTTGATGAAGCTGGGGGCCAGAGAGCAACAGCATCACAGCCATGCTGGTGGATGAGTTCATTTCCCTTCCCCATGCCTCACTCCAGTCACCCAATCCCTTTTTCCAGTTTCCCTGTTCCTCCTGCCAGACTCCAGGAATATGTTCAGCCTCTCTGGGCTGCCCACTGCCAGGAGTGGCTGTCACAGGCTGCTATGACAGCAGCCACAGAGGCAGCACTCAGCTGGAGAGGTGCCAGGCTTCCTGGCTCAGAAGGGCAAAGGGGAGACACATACAATTGCTCCCACTCTGCTCTCCCCCACCCTACAGAGAACAGGTACACTGACACCCAAAAAAAGCTCTTGCAACCTGGAGAGAGGCAAGTCAGAGGTCAGGCAGAGCAGCTCTCCTTCCACGGACAGCCCTGACACTGCTGCAGCTGTTCCAGCAGCCACACCAGCCTGGGTCTTTATTAAAGCACAGAGGAATTCACTCTTAAGCTCCAGGAGGCAAAGTCCACCACCTGAAGCGGGGAACTTTCACCACCACACAGCACAGGACAGGGACAAGGAGGCGGTTCAGACCAGGAATTCTGCCTATTCCTGCCAGGAAGGCTGCTGCAGTTCTCCAGCCTTGTAGCTGCTAGGCAGCTTTACCCCCCTTTCCCTTAATTCCTCTGGCTCCAAAGAGGAGCAGAAGGATCAGACACCATTGCTTAAAAAAAACAAAAGTGTGTCTCCTTTGATGTGGCTGTTACTGTATGGATTTCTGGCCATAAAGGGCACCAGCAGATAAGCTCTCCCTGCAAGCTTTGGCAGAGCTCAAGACAGCACCACACCCCACTGCTGTCCTTCCTCGTTGCAGTATCACAGTGCCAGGGATGCTGGAGACCTCCAGCTGCTGCAGAACTGAGCCCCAAACCTGCCAAGCCCCGTGGCCTGCACCTGCAGGAGATAAGGAACACTTACTTCTTGGTGAGCCGGGAATCCAGAGGAGGATGCTGTGCTCCATAGACAGGCTGGATGCTGCAGGAAGGGGAGAGGAAAAAAACACAAGGTGCTGCAAAAAGAGGTCCCACAAATAAGCTCAGCCCAGACTGGGGCCACACTTCTTGCCTGTTGTCAGGAGCTGAATGAAACACCCAAAGCAACTGCCCAAACCTTCTAACTGAAAAGATCCAAAGTGCCACATTCAGCTGAAGGTTTGTTTTTGGCAGCAGCAAAGAGAAGCCTTGTTTAAACTGCTAGGCCCAGTCCAGCCTGAGCTGGGATTTGAGATCTGTTCTTTTCTGCACCACCAATTCACTCCAAGTGACCACGTGGCACAGTCTACCTGGGGCACACTCTGACTTCCATTCTCTTTTCCATCACGGGACTCTGTTCCAGTTTTGGGAATCACCCTTCCAGGCCCTGTGGGACAGGGAAGGACTCCAGCCAGGGACACTGGGGCTCCTCCAGAAATGTCCTTCAGGGTTTGAGCCCCATGCTGGCTCTCAGGATCACAGCCAGTGCCATGGAGAAGGAATGTCTGGTGCAGTGCGTGGTTTGACTCGGGTCCAAATCCCAGCTTAATCAGCTCCTCCCTAAGTGGCCTGAAATGAGTCCCCACATCTCAGTGCTGTGGGTCTCCCCTCTGTGGGCTGGGAATGGTGGGACAAGGAGCCTGAGGGCTCCAGGCACTACAAGGGGAGCCTCACCTCTGACAGGAGCTACAGACCAGTGCTCATTGCTGGTTTTACAGACTCTGGAGGTGAGACAGGGACCCTGAGTTATCACCTGCACTTGAGGAACCATTCACAGCCACCCCACCCTGGAAAACAACCTCTGGAAAACAAGTCCTGCAATGCCATGGCAGAGACAAAGGCCCATTCAGAGCTGGCACACGAGGAACAAGCTCCTCTTGGGTCAATAGAGCTGGCCTGGTTTCCAGGAGCTGCAGATGGTGCCCAGCAGTAAAAGCAGCAGAGCCCAGCCATGGAGGAGAGGGATGGCAGCCTGCTGCAGCTGGAAAGCACGCTGGGAACAAGCTGAGGAGGCAGAAGCAACAGGTCCAGCTGGCAGGGAAGAGATGCAGAGAGCCAGGGCAGAGGCTGGAAACAACCACAGCACAGAGAGATCCTGGTGGAGCAGCCCAGCAAGGGGTGGGCTCACCACTGCAGTGCTCATCCCTCGAGGCTGAGGTGCTGAACAGGCTCACTGTGCTCACACAGCAAGGACTAAGGCTGGGATGGAGTGTGGTGACTACTGGGCAGTCAGGATAGCTGTGAAGCACAGGCACCTCCATGGCAGCACATAGCAAAGAGATGATGAGGAGCAAGAAAAACAAGCCCTCCAGATCAGCATTGCTTCCCAATGACTTGTGGCAGCTCCTTGCAGGGCAGGAGCCAGCAGAGCCTCTCCCACAGCCAGTGCCAAACTCACACTGCCCCCTGAGATCCAGCACAAGGCTGCTCCTCTCTGTGAGGGACCCACAGGCTGCCAGTGGGAACCGAATGCTTTAATTCACCTGAACTTCACCACAGCAGTGAATGCTGTGTTAGAGAGAGGAGGGGATGTGGCAGCAGTGCTGGGTGAGGAAGCCCTTTCCCGGGGTTCTGAAGCAATGGTTGACACCATTTTTGTCTCCCAGCTCCCAAACAGCTCTTTTTGAAGGCTCAGAACCCAGACACTCCCAAACCAAGAATCTCAAGCTGATCTGTGTTCCCAGCCTGACTGGACGAGTCCCCTGTTCTGTCCCAGTTTAAGCTCTTTGGGACAGGCATTTCCTGTGACCAGTGTGGGGCACAGGGGGTGACTAAGGGTGTGTGGTACAACGGCTTTGCTCCCTGTGTGACACCTCTCACAAGATCATCACAGGGTGGGGGCTGTTGACACTGCAACAGAAGCATATCCATGAAACTTCAGTGTCCCTCTGGACACAGAACAGGTTTACCTCTGGCAGGCTGTTTCTCCTCTTTTAAAACAGCATTTAAACTGCCCCCACCAGACCCTGGCTGCCCTGAAGAGCAGGAAATAACACATTACAGAGGATACCACAGCAGACCACCCTGCCAACACATCCCCAAAAAATTACTGGGGAGAGAATTCCCAATGCAAAAACCACAACACAGCACTGGAAAAAAAAAACAAAACAGCATTTACTAGTTCTAAACCTACACCTAAAATCCACCCTAAATCTACAGGGACCAAAAGCTAATAAACTTTATTAGCAAATAAAAGCTAATACAACTAAGTGACCAAACACACCAAGTGTCATGGAAAAGGAAGCTAACACAGTATCCAAGTCTCCACAAAGCCTCCTTCTGCCAGATTGTCAGGGAAAAGAAAGGAAAGAGCCAAGAATCTGGACAGGAGGGTGTCTCAAAGCCCAGACAAAAAAGAAAGGGGCCTTCATGTTTAGTGACCACGTCCCACCTGCTGAGCCAAGACCTGTTGGTGACTGTCCCTGGAATCAGCCAGGGCGTTCAGAGGTGGTAACAAGGCTCCTGGATCCAGGATATGTGCCAAGCAGGCAGCCAGGAACAGGAGAGAACGCTGCCAAAACCCTGACGATGGAGTGCATCCCAGGCAGGACCGCCCGCCTGCCAGACCGGTTCACCTGGTTTGAGCTTTCCAAGGCAAAGCTCCAAAGTCACCAAATGCAGAAGAGAGATGGTGCCCAAGACCACCAGCTGAGAGCATGGCTGAGACCTTTGGGTAAGAGACAGGAGCAACTGGGAAAGAACCCAGGGAAAACACAGAATTTTCCTCCCCCACGAGCAGCAGAGGAATGCAGAGTGCTCCTTGCCCTCTCTTTCCTCGCCACCTGGATTGTCCAGCCAGCCTGAAGGAGCTGCACAGTGACAAGCAGATGAGTGAAAGTGCATCAGAAGGAGATATTTAACTGGCCTAGCAGGATTTAAAGCCAGCTCAGCATTTCAGCCTGCAGCCGTACCCCAGGAGGCGAAGGGCAGGGTTCAGATAAGGGAAATGAGAGCAAATGTGAGGAGCACCAGTGAGGAAAAGCACTTGAGAGAGCCTCCCCACAACGGGAGATGCCCTCTCTCCACGTCAGCCTTGCTCCCAAGGCGTTGTGGGGAGCATCTCCTTCATCACTACCAGCCTCTCCCTCCTAAACACCGAGTGAATCAAATATTTCACTTGTTTCTGCCACCCCTGGGTGCCTTGACAGGAAGCAGGACATCCCAGCCAAAGGAACTAAAGCAGGGAAGTGCAAAGACAGCCCTCACAGTCCTTCTTGAGCAGAGGTGGGCCAGGAGTGACATCCTGCACAGGACAAAATAATGGGGGGGTTCCACGAGTTATCGGGGCATCCCTTTGGGACAGAGCTGCTGCCACCCACGGCGACACCACTGAGGACTTTGGGAAAGGATGAGTTTTCTTCGGTGTCCGTGGGAAGGAAGACGGCACAAAGGGGCCTTCAAGGCACCCTGACGCCTCCCTCCTGCTTCCCTTGGGGCAGAGCAGGCACACGGGGGTCCGACAGCGCCCACAGCGCCTGTCTGGTCCTACAGACGAGGGAGCAGCTCTGCCCCTACCCTTGTCCCTCGTACATTAAGCATTCCTCGAGAAAAATTCCCGTTCCGTAGCCTGGAATGCCCCTGGCATCCCCCGTATTGCAGGAGGAGCCCCGGGGCCCCAGGCAGCTCCTCAGTCGGGACAGACCCGCCCGGTACCCCCGAGCCCCGCAGGGGGAACCCCAGGACCCTCATCCCTCCCCAGGGTGGGTGACAGCCCCTTCCCAACGCGGACGAACGGCTCCAGCCCCCCGGCGGGGCGCAGGGGGCGCGGCCCTCGCACCCCTTCCCCGGCGCTCACCTGCCCGGCAGCTTGGCGCTCCTCTTCCAGAACTGCCTGCCGCTCTCGGCCGCCATGGCGGAGGGCGAGGCGGGCGCGGCGGGCCGGCCAGCCCGCGAGC
>VZRZ01007052.1:60793-84640 GCA_013398175.1 Climacteris rufus
CTCTGAGCGCTCCCAGTTGCAGCCACTCGGGGCTTTGAGCGCTCCCGGTTGCGGCTCCCGGGGCTTTGAGCGCTCCCAGTTGTGGCCACCCGGGGCTTTGAGCGCTCCCAGTTGCAGGAACCCGGTGGAAATGGTTTAAGACAATGTTATTCAAAGATATTTTTGGGGAAAAAGCATTTCTACACCAAATCCCATTAGTTCCCCACCTCCGTTCCTAACTTACAAAATAAAATTGACATACTCGTCTAATACAAAAGTTTTCTTTTTTACTCCTTCTGCTTAGTTTAAATATTTCACTAATATTAATTTGCAGATTTTCATATTTATAATTTGATATTCACATCCTTTATTCATATTTTATTTTCAGGTGAAGGGAGTGGCAGGGGCAAAACAAACTAATGAAGTGGCTGAGTATATCTCACAGAATGGATTTATTCCTTCATTACAGGAGTTGGACTTGATCCTTGTGGGTCCCTTCCAACTCAGGATATTCTGTGATTTTAAAATCCAAATTTATTAGCTTAAAAGCTCTGAGCACAGTGCTGCCTCCCAACCACAACAGCAATTGCAGCAATTCCACAGGAGCAATTAGAGGCAGCTTAGACTGTCCTATGCTGCCAACAGAGTTATTTCTTTGGTTGGTTGGGATTTGTTTAACAAAGCAGCACAGTCAGGAGTGTGAACAAGGTTTACAGAGCTGCCAGGGAGCAGGGAGGGAGGGCACACCTTGTACCTGAGGATCTGAAGCACAATCACTTCATAACGATCTGTTCTGATGGAGGGGGGTGGAACAAGAGGAGCTTCAAGGGCCCATCCAACCCAACCCACTGTGGGATTCTGTGACAGGGAGAAAACCCCAGCCAGCCTTGGGAAAGCTCCCTCTCCCGACCTCATGACCATACCTGCCTGTATAACGTGGACTCCAGTTCAGATTCCACCACGCTGTCAGAGTCTCTGGCACCTTTCAGGGCTTGCTTGACCTGCCAAAACCACAGGAAAGCCAGCTCGTTATCCATAGCAAAACAAGGTGTGGAAAACAGCACAAATCCCATGGGGGTACCTGTGAGACAGCCTGGTTCAGAGAAACCAGAGGCCTCTTTCTCTTCTCCTCATAGCTGTTGTCACTGGAAGCCCCCTCCACACTGTGCTGTACCAGGATCCTCTGTGCCACGGCCTCGGCGTCCTCCTCGCTCGACAGCTCGTCTGAGAGGCCATCCCTGGTGCCATCATCCTGCAAATGCCCAGCCAAAGCCACCACAAAGCACCAGCCTGAGTCCCACCAAAGGCTCAGAGGCAGAGCTGCCCACTGGCACAGCCCTCAGTGCCTGCAGAGCCAGCAGCTGATCCCCACACAACACAGAATCCAATGCGGCATCACAGACACTTCACAGTTTAACTCCTTCCCCCTGCTCTAGTCCTGCCCCAGGGGTAATGAAAGGGAATTTTGGGTGGGTGGAGTTGGGGCAAAGGCAGGAAGAGGAGGAGGCAGCAGCAGCTCCTGGTTATGTCTTACCAGCAGCCTTAAGCCCAGGGGAACAGATGTATCTCTGAGCCCCAAAATCCTGGGCTGTGTCCCCTACCCTGAGCTCTGCCCCCTCCAAACACCGTCACAGAGAGGAGCTGGGATGGCACAGCACAACAGAATTCCTCACAGGTTCTGTTCCAAGTTCTTCATGTGGGATTTAACACACCACTGACCCAGGGGAGACTCCAAAGGAATTCCCAAAATCTTCATGTTTCAGAGCTTTCAGCAGAGGTCATGATGCTTTAGCTCTTTCTCTCTCCCCACGGGATCTCAATCTTTGCAGCCTCCCCCTCTACAAGGATATTGTGGGGAGCTGTTTCCAAGGCAAAATATTTTACAGAACTGCTTTTGGAAACTGCCAATTTATTTAATCATTATCCACACTGTCCCTTAACTGGACATCTTGTGATCAGAACTCTCAATGATTAAACAAGCACTTTGGTAAAACAGACATTTCCAGCACTGTCTGTGTTTGGCCAGGCTGGATGTGGCTTGGAGCAACCTGGTCCAGCTGGAAGTGTCCCTGCCCATGGCAGGGGGTGGAATGGGATGGGATTTAAGGTCCCTTCCAACCAAAACTATTCTGGGATTCTATTCTGTGATTATGAAAAGATGCTGACAGCGAAGTAGCAGCACCTTTTCAGCTGCTCAGTGAGAGGCAGAAGGGGTTTTTAGGTTCCCTGAGAAAAGCTAAACAGAAGAAGGAAGCATCATGCATTAGAGCAAAGCATGCAGTTAAATACCAACACACTCCTGGGCACACACAGAACACACAAACTGTGATTCCAGAGGGATCTCCCCTGGCAGTACCTGGTGGCTCTTCTCCCCATCAGAAAGTTTACTTTTCTCCTTGGAGTGCAGCAACCTGTGTTCAGATCTGGCCTGTCTGGGTTTGATGCCATCACCCACAGCACTCACACCACTTTCTGTCTCAGTCCCTTTCTCAGCTACCAGCTTTACTCTTCTATTCCTAGGAGAGAAAATACAATTAAATGCTTTTCCATTCTTTGGGGTAAAGCATTTCCCCTGTCACACAGGTGCAGCATCAAACAAGGCACCTAAGGGATAAATCACTGTCTTTGGCTGACAGGCTTTGTGTGCTGAGTCTGTTAGAGATTTACACCTGCTTCACCCTCACTTGACATGTCTTTTGTAACTGTAATAACACCTTAAAACATCTAAACCAAGGGGAAATTTTCATTATTTTTATTTGGAAAAAAATAAGAATGATTCAGAAGACAAAAAGTCCTCAAGAACAGAAAGCACCTGTGAGCTGGAAACCCACCAAGAAACTCACTTGGAAAAACAAGAGAAAAATTAAATATTATCCCATACAATTAGTCCTATTTTTCCTCAAGTTACTTTTAGAGAAAGAAGATGCTAAAGTCCAAGCACCTTAAAGCAGACGGCACAACTGCTTCTGGAAATCAGTTAAAACAGCAATATAATCTGAGCACACACACTCAAAAAAAGTCACTGATCTGATAAATAAAAATAAGCTCCACCACATTCTGCAGCTCATCTAACACTTGGTTTCACATGATCCAATTTTATATGATCTAATTTTATATGCTCTAATAAGGACACACTAAATATTCCTGAGGAATCAGCTGCCCACACTACCAAGAAAGTTTGAATTCAGAAGAGACTGACAGGCTGTGGGGATGGCAGTGACAGCACACGCTGTGCCTTCATTTTCCAGGTCCCAAACTGCTGCCAGTGTCAGAACAAACAGCACAAACCCAGCAGGGATCACATACCTCCTCTGGAAGAGCAGACTGGATAAATTGGTAAGGAGAGATGCAGAACCAGCCAGCTCTTCCTTGCTGCTTTTGTCAGGAGAAGACCAACTGTTCCCCTCCACGCCCACAGATTTGCGTAACTTCCTGGTTTTTAAGACAAGGAGAATAAAGTTTGCATAACAAGCTACTTTTAGGCCTTTCTTAAAAGCTCTGAATGAGATTTGAACAGCTTTTTGGATGCCATTTGTCTGAAGTCATGCAGACAGAATACTGGTTTCCAAACAAAACAAGTTTTATTTGGATTAACAGAGTTCTGCCTGGACCCCCAGCACATCACACACCTCTGGGAAAGGTGCAGCAGGCAAAACCTGGATGGAAACTTTGCTGCAGCAATGTGAAGGAGGGAAAAAATGCACAGGCCCCATGTCCAGCTCTGATGGCAGGCAAGGGCCCCTCTGAGCTCACCTGCGGCGCCGGCTGAGCCCGTTGCTCCCGGCAGGTCTGTTCATCTGCGTGGACACGATCTGGCAGTGAACTGTCCCCAGCAGCAGCATAAGGCACATGGGTCCCATCACCTCACTGGCACTCACAACAGGCACCATGAAATACAGCACCACTGCTACGACTGCAAAGGGGGCAATGGCACCAGTGCAAAAATTAAGGGTCTGTCTCAAATATTCATTTTGACTCTGCTTTGTTTTATCATTATTTACTTCCTGCAATTATGAGTGCCACACACCTTGAAATGCACATTAAGTAGGTTCCAGACAAGACCCTCATGCTATAGATTATGGACTACAAAATCAGACTGAGGTTAAAAAAGTCCTCTGACATCACTCCCAGCACTGCCAGGTCCACCCCTAACCCACGACTCCAAGAGCCACACGCACACAGTCTTTGATGTCACATTCCCTGCAGGAAAAGGCTTTTGGCACAGCCTGCTCCCTCCCCTCACCTTGCATGATGTAGAGCACCAAGAGCCACATGAAAATGCGCTGGGAGGTGACCTGGATCCACCACTGGCTGAACAAGGGGAAGAACACCACCCTCACGATTCCCTTCCGCGTCAGCGATGTCCAGGGAATTTCAGGCTTGGCTTTGGCAAAGGTCGAGCCTTGGAATGGAAGGGGAAACAAATCATCACTAACTGTGGCTCCCATGAATTGCCTTGCAGAGTTCCCCTCCGGGCAGTCCCAGCCCTGCCACGGGGCCGTGCAGGGGGTGACAGCAGCCCGGCTTCGGGCACCAAAGCTACACAGCCCCAGCAGGCACGGCTAAAGCAGCCCCTTGTCCTCCCTCAGACACAGCCTCTGTGCCTGCCCTGCCCACCCAGCCCTGCTCCCGCCGGCCCCTTTGCCGAGCCACCCCGAATTCCTCCTCTGCTCTCAGGTTTTCAATGCTCTTCTTGCCCCAGTGCTCGCGAGCAGGGGCTCCCCTGGCAGCAGAGCAGGCTCTGCTTCCCCCACCCTGCAAAAAGCTGTGATGCACTTACAGAACCGTGGAATATCCTGAGTTGGAAGGGACGCATCAGGATCATCCAGTCCAGCTCCTAGACATGCACAGGATAAGCCCAAAATCCCACCCTGTGTCTGGGAGCGCTGTCCAAACGCTCCTGGAGCTCTGGCAGCCTCGGGACCGTCCCCATTCCCTGGGGGGCCTGGACAGTGCCCCAGCACCCGCTGGGGGAAGAAGCTTTCCCTGCCAGCCAACCTGACCCTCCCTGACACAGCTCCCTCAGCGCCATCCCTGTCACAGAGAGGAGCGAACAGACCCAGCACCGCTCACCGCTGATCAGATCCACGTCGATGAGATCGGGCTGGATGTGCCCCTTTTTCTTCGGCTTGTTCTTGAAGCCCTGCGGGGCGGAACACACGGCCGGGTTAGCGGCGAGGGGCGCGGGGCCCGGTCCCCACCCCGCCGCCGGTACCTTCATCTGGGTCTGCTCCACGGCCTTCTCCCATATCTGCTGGTCGTAGGCCCCGATCTGCGGGGAGAGGAGGCTGAGGGCACGGCCGGGCCCGCGCCCGCCCGCGCCGCGCCGCACTCACCTTCTTCTGGTACCATGAAATGGCATCGCGACAGGCCATGGGGGGCGGCGGGACCGGCCCCGGCACCGGCACCGAGCCCGGCCCGGGACCGACCCCGGTCCCGTTACCCTGGAAACCGCCCGGCGCTCGACTGGCTCCGCCTGCCGCCCCCCCGTCCCCGCCCAGGCAGCGCCAGCCGAGCGCCGAGCGCCGCCTCCCCATCCTCCCCAGCCCGCGGAGGAAAGAAGCGGCCAGGCGGGTAAAGGACAAAATCAGACTTTTGTTTATTAAAAAAATACTTTACAGGAAAAAAATTCTATGCATTCCGCAGGACTATTTTACAAAGAAATAGCTTAACAGTTTGACACTGGTGTACAGTCAGCTACCGACAGCGCGGGGGGGCGCGGGCCGCCCCCGCACACGCGCGAATGTCAATAAATACACTAAGGCCGCACAAAGCAAACAGTCGTCCAGGCAATTGTACACGTCCTCTGGAGGCAGAGACCTTAGATAAATTAAAACCACAGAAAAATAATCGTAGCTGCCAATCAAATCAAATTAAATCACGAAACAGCAATACAGGAGTCGGTATCTTTACATGTTGTACAGAGAAATCAGGAGAGATTGGGTGTTTGAATGCTCGGGGTGCCCTGGACGCTGCGCAGAGCCCACGGGAAGGTACAGAACAGGCTCTGGGGGAGACAAAACAATCCCTCCCCTCCTCTCCCACCCCCTCAGCCAGCACAGAGCTGCCAAGGCTCAGCACTCCTCGGGAACCACAATTCCAGAGTTCAGCACTCCGGCGATTTAGACCCGAAATCGAGGGGGTCACACCCCACAAAGGACTTGGGGAAAGCTCTGACAATCTGCCTTGTCCAGGGGAACTGAACTGGAACACGCAGGGAACCTGGCAGAGCACAGCAGAGCCCTTGTGCTGCACCTGTGAACAGCATTCCTTATCAATCCCCTGGGAACACCTCGGGGTGTCCCCCCTTCCTGCAAGAGAACGCGGCAGGTACCTGCACAAAATGACTCGGAGTTTGTCTAGAGGAGAGAGGAAACCAAAGCCAACTGGTATTTCAGCTTTAAATTGCATTTGCCAGTCCATCTCTAGCACAGCTGAGCCACTTGCCTTTATCCCTGGGATGTTTTAGTCACCAGCATTTTAAAGAAAGTAGAGCCTAAGCCTCACTTCTGTGTCCCCTGCATGCACAGAGCCCTTGGTCAGGGACAGTCGTCTCCAGCATAAAGCAGGAGTATCTTCTACCTGACATATCACAGAGCAGATCCTCATAAATAGAAAATTCAGGATTTACAGTAACAGACCAGCACATTCATATTTAGGAACTGTTCTGTATCTATCATTCCACTGAGAATCACAGAACATTAAGGGGTTGGAATGGACCTGAAGGATGACCCAGTCCCAACTCCCTGCCCTGGGAGCGACATCTCCCACTGCACCAGGTTGCTCAGCCTGGCTTTGAACATTTCCAGGGATGGGCCATCCACAACCTCCGTGGGCAGCCTGTGCCAGATCCTCACACCTATCAAGTTTCTTCCTAATCTCTAACCTAAATTCCCCCTCTTTTGATTTGGACCCATTCCCCCTTGTCCTGTCACTCCAGTTCCTGATGAAGAGTCCCTCTCCAGCTTCCCTGTAGCCCCTTCAGATCCTGGGAGGCACTGAGGTCTCCACACTCCTTCTCCAGCCTGAACAGCCCCAACTTTCTCAGCCTGTCTCAGAACAAGCCAGCAAATGTGCCAAAATTTGACTGGCTCAGTAAGGAGGCTGCTTTCTGAAATCTTGGAGAAATTCAGACAGCAGCTCTTTACCATGAGATATTCAGAAATATTTACTTGATTTGATTTGCTCAAACACTAAGTGGCTTGAACTTGTTATTTCATCTCTAAACAGCTCTAGGTCATAAAAATCAGTGATCTACAAGTCTTGGGCTGAAAAACATTTGCATCTGTCCCTTCAAGGCCTTGTTGTGGGCAATGGCTGGACAGTGAGCAGCTTCCCAAGCAATCCCTCTCACACTTTACATCCAGAGCTGAGGTGGAATTTGAAAGTCTGCCAGTTTGGTTAAAGCACACCAAAGCTGAGCATGGATTTAGTAAGAGATTCTCAAACTTGTTCCTCTCTCCCTCAGTCTTCCAAACTAGAATAGCATCAGCAACATTCAGGTCATTCAAAGATACCTTTATTTATGTGCATTTAAATCTGACATTAGGTTTTAAGTTAGTAACTGAGCAGAGCACAGAGAGCACGATGCCATTGGTCATGTTCCTCCATCCAAGAGGAAGTCAGAGCATTTTCCAGCTAACTCAGGCTGTTGTCAGAGATTTCACTAAAGCCACAGCTTGGAAAGTAAAATACAACCACTCTAGTCTTCCTTCATCCATTTGAAAACGTGCTACCAGAATTTACAGAGGACTTCCACATGGATTCCCTCTCGGTTCCATTTCAATTTTCCCAACAAACAGACAGGTTGGTGCATGGGGGCTCTCCCTCTGCTCACTGTGCCTCTGAAGTTCAGCTTGCAGGCTCCCTGTGGTCTCTGCAGGTGTGGCAGTTCCTGAGTGAGCAGTGCTGGCTGCAGGGAAGGGCCACCTCAGGGATGTCCCTGCACTGCCAGGGCCGGGGAGCAGCACGGGAGGGGCGTGGAACGGGCGCTTGGAAGACTCGCAGACTTGGTCAAAAGGAAAAGAACACCCCTGGGGAATCTTTGCATGTGAAGGATGAACTGAAACCACTATTGCCTGTGAGGAATTTTACTTTGCACAACCCTTAAAGCTATGAAATTCCTCTCAACATAAAAAGTGGAAAAAACCCACCAGAGAACCGACGGCTCGTTCGGGAGCCGCGCTGAGTCATCTAGAACTTCTGCTAAGATTAAATTACACCCCTGCATGAATCACATTACTTCTCATCATAAAAGCTTTCCATTCTAACACCTTATTTACACAGATTACTAAACGAGTCACTACCACTTCAATCTGTAAATTAGTTTTAAATTGAAATATTTCCTAGTCCTCATTTTTGTACCGAAGACAATACATACATACACATAAGGAGTAATACAGGTTCTAACTAATCACTGCAGTATCTTCTGAGGATTATTTCTCTATCAGTTTAAAATAGTGACCTCTACACTGAGGTGCTAATATGTATATAAAAGCCTACACAAACAATATTGCACAAAGTAAGATTTATAATAGAGTAACATAGTTTAGAGACCCTTATAAAGAGAAGAGTAATAATTGATATTAAAAAGATGCATCCAGAACTAACACAGCATCTTTGCTTTTGTCTAGTCTAACATAGTGTTTCAAATCTTTCCTACTCCAGTGAGGATTAGAACAAATAAAGTTATCTGGAGACAGCTTAAGTTGCACCAAAACCCAACTTGTACTCTAAATGTGGGGAGGGGGGAGGGAGAGGGGAAAGGGACTTTTCCTTTTGCTGACTGGAAAGGGCAGTAATAAATGGGGTGAGTGAAAGTCAAATACAGATTACACGTTAACATCCAGAAATATTGAAAGATTGTTTAAAAACTGTTGATAGCTGACACTCTACACACTGAGCACGTGCTGCTGGTTTTTCCACAGTAACTGGGCACCCAGGAGCTACACATGGAAAAAGCAGTCCAATGCCAAAATGCTTTTTATTGTGAAATACTAATACAGAACTTACACAGTAAGGCTGTCCTTATCCTAGGAAGTCAGGTATCAGCTCAATGCTTATTCTATTAAGTGCATCAGTACAAGGGAAAGTGTGGATCCATTGGACACGTTACAACCCCACCCAAACAAGCTGCCAAGTTGGTTAAGTATTTTAAAGCCTTAAAGTGCTCAAAGATAGCAGTTTCCTCCACAAGACTACCAAGAGGTTCTCTAATTTTGACACTAGCATTTATCACGTTCAGGGAAGATGTATTTTGGAAGCAAAAACCCTCACACCAAACAACATAAGCAGTGCTATGAGAAGTGTTAGGTCAGTAAGTCATTGCATTTCAACAGGAATCAGACACTTGCTTCAGTTCTTTTTACAGGTCACCCTTGTAGGAACTGTAAGAAACATCAATTTCTATAGCTTGTATATAAACCAACATGTCAAGAACAGACATACCAAAAATTCCACAAATCATCAAAAGTGCTGTGCTTTCTCCGTTATTATTTTTTTTTTTACTTTTTTTTTTAAGCAATTAAAATGAGATGGGGAAGTCACTTTGCAAGTCTTCTACAAAAGCATCACTTTCTGGTGAAGATTAGAGAGAAAGTAAAAGTAGGGAAATAACACTGACCAATGGAGTTCAATCATTTCATGTTCCTGGAGGAATTTCAATCTGACTTTGAGAAGATATTCAACATCTCTTTACTTAAACAGAAAGAAGTGGTAGACCACTGTTACAGGTTGTACTAAGGGGTTAAAATACAACTTGAATTTTGCATAATCTGTGTAAAAAAGATATGCTTGACATTTTGGAATGTCACCTTTCTTTATAGAATTATAGGCAAGATTTCTCCAATAAAACATAAGCCAGTTATAAAACTATAACTTCACATCAAAATTTTAAAAAGTTGTTAAAAAAATGTTTGATTATATACATATCACACAGAAGAGCCTGCATGATCCTGTGGATTGTGTTGCTGATCAGACTCTATTTTAAAACCTGGAAGGGGCTGGGCCACCTGATCTTGTTGCACAAGTCCTGATATTGAAGAAACAGAGGAGGAGAGCACCCCTGGGGTAAGCTGAATTTCTAGACCTGGTTCTTCAGACTCTATTTTTACACTCACACCTTGGGGTTCACCTTCTGCCTCTGTGTTTCCAGGAACATTACTGTTCAGGCTTGAATTGCTTTCTGCATTTGGAGAAGTCTCCCCCACGGGGTGATACTGTTTGAGTCTGATGTGCCAGGCTAAGCTGCAGACTGCTGACACTGTTTTGAACTGATGGATGACATTTCTAGGGATGAAGTAGATGTCATTGTCACACAACTGAATCCTAGCATAGCGAATGCCTTCCCGTCTCATTTGGTTTAGTTTGGCTTCGTCCACCCATTGAACACACTGGGAGAAGGAGAGATGGCAAAGTTAGTGGGAGACTCTTCAAACACCTCAGCAGCCTCCTATTCTCAAGTTAATTCAGGTCTAAAGCACAGTGTTTCTGTTTTATGGGTAAAATTTCAAGTTTAAATGAGGATTGGACTTTAAAAACACAATTTCTCTAATGTGCACCACTTGGGAGAGGAGAAAGAAGAGGATTCTGTAGTTAAAAACAGCAGTGTGACATGGGCTGCACTGTTTGGGCTGACAGGACTGACTTTGGATGCCTCCACAGCCTAAGACATGAGGTACTAAAGAAGCAGGAACAGGCACACACAACTTCTCAATCAACAGATTGTTTCTGTAGCACATCCTGGGACTCACAGCACGAATCCCAGCTTGGGGGCTTCTTTTCCTTTGAAAAGAAAAAGGTCCCTTCCAACTGTTTTATCCTGACACACAAGGAAATTGCCCCAGGGAGCTGAGAACTGAGGGCCACTGGGATAGAAAAGAGCTGACTACAGAGAGAACCTGGGATCTGTCAGAAACTATTCCCCAAACACCAGGAATGAGCTGTCAGGAGGGAAGATCTGATACCTGTGACACTGGAGGTTCATGCAGGTCCAGCTGAAGTCTCTGCACAACATCAGTGAAGTCTTCAGCATGAAAACAAACCACATCTTTGGTTATACGAGGCTGGTCACTCCTAGAAAAAGATGAGAATTCCAGGAATTTTTTGAAGTATTTGAGTTACAGAGCATTACAGCTCTTTCCAGCAGAAAGCTTCACTGAACCAAGGCCCTACTTCAGTGTTACACTGTGCACAAAGTCTCAACACTTCTCATGTGTATTATTTTGAAAATTATTTTGAAATTCAAAATTTCCTCTTTCTCCCCCCACCACATTTCTTGCTGCATTCACAACAGAAGTGATGTTTCCATGGACAATATACTGAAATGCCAAAGAGCTAGGTTCAAAATGCCACTAGCAGAGTTTTCTGTGTTCTAGGAACCACAGTTTGCCTCAATTTTTCCATTCTATAATTGGACAGAATAAGTCTGCATTAAGAGAAAAATGTAAAATTACAAAGTAACTCTGAGGTTGAAGCAATGAGGAGCTTTATTCAACAGTTAAGGAAGTCCTGGCACCTTTTATTCTAATGATATATTGCTAATGATGCTATCCAATCTCTACTGTAATTTCTAGCTATTATAATGATGCAAGTCTAATTCCTCTGCAAGGTCAACAGCAATATCCTGGGTATATGACCTGAGAAAGCACTGCAGCTGTGACATTAATTACATTTTGCTCTTAGACTACTGCTACAGAAGCTAGAATTAACATACATGCTCAGGAAAAGAATAATTAGAGGTGACGGTCCAGGTATTTTAAGGCTTTTGTATACCACTAAAATATTCTGCAAACTCCTGTTACAACTCTTTTACTGCCTCAAGAGGGAAAAATAGGAAGGATTTAGGTTGTGGTTTTCAGCTCTGAGCAGCTTTTATGTCATTACAGGGCTTCAACCATTCGGTTTGTTTCCTAAAGAATGACCTTTTTTTTAAAGAATCTGTGGAATAACTGCATCCCAGCAGCACTTACCATTCCCCAAACTGCACAGCCTTGAGCACCCCCACGGCAGCTGTGCTCTGCCAGTCAAAGCCCTGCCCCACATGGTCAGCGTGAGCTCTCGTCCTGTCCTCAAACAGCACCTCGCGGGGCTCGCTGGTCCGAGGTAGGTACTGCAGGTTCTTGATCTCGTTCATGGACCTACAGTGGGACACAAACACACCAACAATGCCCCACATTGCTCAAAAAAGAAGCTTTTAAAAGAATCCAAAATGTCACGTGCTGCAGGATTCAAAAGAACAAAGCGTTTCCTTCTGATTTCTTCTTTCGGCCAAAGGTTGTGACAAAACCAGCAAAGGCAATTCAGGTCAAGAGATCAAACTTTACAGAATAATTCAAACTTGTGCTGAAAGGCTTCCTCCAGGAAAGTGTTGGTATGTAAAACAGAGATATCTTGTGAGAACCTGAGCATCAGTTATTTGGGAGTACGTTCAAAAATTCTTGAAACAACAAAATTAGTCTTCCAAATCTCCTCAAATTGGTTCTACAGTACTCTGAGAAATTTAGCAACTAATTCCTGAGGGGAGACACAGTATTACAAGAGCTTTAGCACTGACATTAGAATGCAGCACCAGCAGTGTAAAGATCTCTGCTGTTTTACAGCATTTCACCTGCCCTCGCCACCAAAGTGGCTGTTGCTACAGAAACAAGACAAATTAAGTCTCCTGAAGGATAATAAAGAGAGGTTTTCATCTTAGGAAAGCACTGATCTAGGACATACTACCGTGAGAAGTGGTGAAATAAAACAACCATCACGTGTAACATTTGTTTTAGCAGCGGAGCCAATTTGAAACAAAAATGAAAGTGAAACTTAAAACTGAATTAGCGCTCTGAAGAGCCAGATACACATCAAGGACTTTGCTTTTGTTCTCAGATCTAACAGCCACAACTGCAATGCTGTATCTCGAGTAGAGACAGAAGCAGAGCTTACCGGCGCCGTTTGAAGGGTGATTTTGGCATATCAGCTGTGGGGATCATCTGCTCTCCTGGCCTCACCCACATGATGGGGCCATCATCGCTCTGGGACCTGCACTGCAGTCTGAGACTGGAAAGAGTCCCCCAGGGCAAAGTCATCTACAAGAAAACAGAAACAAAACAACCCACAAAACACACATAACACAAAACACTGGGTGAGATAGAAAAATTAAGTGATGCCTTTGGTAAAACTGGTTCAATTTCGCTGTCAAAAGCAGTGCATAGAGACTAAATAAGTTTGAGAAGTAAAAGATATTCTGAGCTAAAACTTTATCAAACTAAGTTTTCAGGCTAGCAGAGGTGCATGTAGTGCATATGTATGATAAACCTGATTTTTTTTTTTTAATTAGCTACTTAATTCCTTCCCTTTCAATTGGACACAGGAAGGAATGAACCTCAGTATCCCAAATAAGCACATCAGTAAAGAAAATACCTTATAGCTTCTAATTACTTGGAAACCTAGCAATAGCTTAAATAGCTGTAGTGCACTGAACAAAGCACAAGCCACTGCTTACTCTCAGAAATGGAGATTCTTCCAACATATCCAGGAATTCTGGGAAGTAGTCCCCAACTTCTTCATCCACGGCTCCCACCAGGCTGATCTGGCGCATGGGGCCTGCTCTGTAGGTGCCACAGCAGTACGTCCGATTGACCTGAGGCACGGGGGAGACACAACAGCACCACACCTTTAGTTCTTCTCTCCCAGGAGATGAAAATGGACAATCTAACCCCGTTGGGATGAATCCTGGACTCAGCTCCCTCTGTTTCAGTGGTTGTGCCTTTGGGGATAGGCACGGGGACTGCTTGGAACAGATGCTCACAGGGCAGCCCGAGAGAAAGGACTCCTGCCTGCACTCCTGCCAGGAAATCCTTCTGCAGTTTGAATAACAGCAAGTGAATATTTGACTAATTCAGGAACAATTCAACACTTCCAGGCTGACTTGAGAAAACAACCACCCAAGGTTTCGCTGTGACTCAGTGTTCCAGCAGCAAGCTTCAACTCTCCCCTGGTTTGTGCAGTTCCTTCTACATTTCAAACCAGCTGCTCCTGGAATAGGCACATTCCCCACTTCAGTCCTGTCCCTGAGGTCCTTCCCCTGTGGCTGTGCTGAAAAAGCTCAGTGTCCTTCACACAGTGGTTCTGGTGTAGACAGAAATTTGGACAAAAACCAGAGGAGATGAGAGGTTTAGCCAGGAACCCAGTGCTCATGGACAACCCTGTGCAGCAGAACCTGCTGGCCCTGCTGGGGCCAGAAACACTTCACTCTCACAGCTCATGGACAGCTCTGGAACACAGACTGTCCCACTTTCTCAGGTCATCTGGAAACACTTCTTGCCAATTTCCCAGAGGAGAGGCACTGGCGAGACTCCAGTGCTCTGTAGCCTCCTCCTGTGGATGCAGCTGTAACGTGCCAAGGCCACAGAGGAGGTTCTGTGTACGTACCTCAGTTATTCCATGTTAGAGAGCAGAAATCTGCCACAATTAATCTGCTTTGCACACTCAGTTGTGTCTGAGCCCAACCTTCCATCACCCTTCACTGTTCTAGGGGTGACAAACTACAGCTGTTCTCCATGGCTGAGTGGTGGGACAAGTACAGACAATTACTGGCAAATTTGCAATTTTACAATCACGTTCAGAAAGTGAGATGCCTTTTATAACCCCATTTATAGATGTGTGGATGCAGCAGCTTAGTTTTAAGTTTAGTTTCAGTTTTGCATGTTCAGTCAACAAACCAGATGTCATCAAGCTACTAGATGAGGTTGTTAAAGGTAAATTAGGAGAGACTAATAGAGGAAGAATAGAATTACTGCTGCAATTTTATCCTCTAGCAGCAGCCATAGATATTTCACTTCTTAATTATAGGAGTTCAGCTCACTCTGCTGAATGCAGTTCAGAGCAGGAGCACTGGAACAGCACAGCAATTTTTTAGTTCTGTGCACCTACAGTAAAATTAAGGACTGAAGTGCTCTGGTCCTTATGCAGTGAAGTTTAACTGCCAGGCACTATTTCTGTGAGACAGACGACTTCCAGATGAGTTCTGTGCTATTGAAACCACCTGGTGAGAGTCACTAGTATTTTGCAGGTGTTTGTCGTGAGTTAAAATGAATTATACTTCCAGATGCAGTTTTTCCTTGTAATGTTTTCAAAGAAAATGAAAAATGAGAAGCTCTGAGTTTGGGTTTCTTAATGCACTGGAACAATGAAAAAATAGACAAGAACTCAGGAGTTATAAAGGAGACAGGAGAAATACTTTAGGGAAATATTAGATTTCAATGCTTTCTTAGTTTTTAATAGAAATTAAAGGAATATATATATATACTTGAGAATGAAACCCAGGACATGTTTGCACTGAAAACACACCAACTCATGGATACCCAGCAGGCTGTAGCATTCATTTCAAGCACCTCAATCACAGGGGTAAAAATCCATCAAAAATTCCTTCACAGCTTCTCTCTCATTCTTAATTCCTCCCAAGCAGCAACCACCAACAGCACTGGTCAGGCCAGTGGTCTCAAGAATATGATGTAATGAACATTTAAAAGAACAGGCACCTTGCTCCTCCTTTACAGCTGGGTGGTTTGGTGTCCCATGAGTGAGTAACCTGCTTGCTGCACCTTTGTGCAAACTGCTTTGGCCTTTCACTCACTAACTGCTCCCATTCCCTCTTCCCACCTCTGTTCACTTCACAGCCACCTGCACACACCCCCCACTCCAGGGGAGAAAGCTGAGACGATGAAATACCTGAAGTCACTTTGTTATATGCACTAGGAGCTTCCCCAGTGTTTTTTATTTTTGTTTAAAGTTCAACTGTTGTTTAGGGATTTAGCTGGGGTCACTGCAGTTCACGTGGCTGCCAGAAGTCAGTAACTTATTAGCACAGCACCTCCCTTGCTTCAATTTGTTCCCTGGGCTTCTTTAAAGCCAGCAGTGGATCAAGAGCAGTGGCTGCCACTCTTTTCACTGCTGCTAAGGGACAATGGCACCAGCAGGACCACTCAGGCATTCTGTGCCCTTTGAAATGCCCCACAGGCATCAGTGCCCTGTGCATCTCCCACTGCACACAGCCCCCAGTGCCAGTGAGTTTTGGGCACGTTTAAAATCAGCTCTGGGCTGCTCAGGGAGACGTTCTCACCCAGCTGCATCATGTGCCCGAAGTGTTTCCCACACTGGCTGAGAACAGCAGCACACAGGGGCAGTGTTTGCTGTCAGAGGCACAGAGCTGCTGTTCATGTGCACCTTCCTGAGCCAGCCCAGCCCAGCAAGGGTTAAGTGAGCAGCCCAGGGTTAGCAGAGGACACACAGATGAGCTGGAGACAAACGAGGTTCAGTCTCAGAAGTTTCTCTCCAGTTGCAAGAAAAGCATGAATCAGTTGACAGCAACAATATTTCAGCGTGCCAAGTCAGCTCTAAACCCAACCACACAAACACTTGGCTACAGAGAAGAAAGGAAGAGCACGGGGTGGGTTCCTGCTGAAGCACAGGACAGTGACATGTCAGCACAGCAAGGGTGACACGTTTGGCTAAACCCTGACATTGTGCAGGCCCACTGGGCATTGTTCATAAGGCTTTAGTGACAAACCACATGCAGTTTGCAGTACAGATGCACGATTCCATTTTATACTTTGGTAGCTTCTGCTAAAAAAAGAACTTGCCCTTCCAGAGTAAGAGAAGTGCACATGGGGCAGACAAACAAGCTGTGATGTGGTTCATTAACCAGAGCTCTCAGGACTGGAGGAACCTTTTCTGACAGCAGGAGAAGGGAACCTCACCCAGTTATCCCCTGTTGGCTGCTGCTCTCACCTTCCTCCCAGAAGAAACAGCAGCTTTTGCAAAACCTCCTTCCCCAATTCTCTTTGCTGGCCTCTTCCCAGAACCCCCACACACCCTCTGTGACAGTCTGACTGTTCTTTGGATCAGGGAGGGAATGCATCAGGCAGTTGATCAGTTGGGAAAAAAAGCAGAAGTGGTTTTTTAACTCTAAGTATATTCCCATTCACTGAGTGGAACTAGAAGCAGTTGTACTGAAACAAGTGATAAGGAAAATAAGAGTTCATTCTAGCTGCACTGTTAAGAGCTTCCAAATTAAAGTGTGCCCTTATGTGAGGAAAGCTAACAAATTACTGCTCAGTGATTTGAGTCTTGAAAGCTCTTAGCCCAAGTGAACAGCTCCAGCACTAAAGTATTAGAACCAATGAGAGCCAATGCAAGCAAAAAATCCAGAGGACACGGAAGCTTAATTATTTTAAGATACTGAAACCAAACATTTGTGCAACAAACACACACTGGAGTGCTTTGCTATAAACTCACTGCCCTGAGATCAAATGAATTCATCCT
Source organism: Climacteris rufus (assembly GCA_013398175.1). NCBI lineage: Eukaryota > Metazoa > Chordata > Aves > Passeriformes > Climacteridae > Climacteris > Climacteris rufus. The sequence continues at coordinate 78,080 of VZRZ01007052.1, forward strand.
GCAAGGCAGTTAATTACCACTAGACTTTTACCAAGCCTTCCAGATTAAAGTCCTTATTTTGAACTGGAGACACTTCCTACTAAAATTCAGTTTCTTTGAAAAGGTCCACAAAACAGCTGAATGTCATGCAAGCCAAAGATCCCATTAACCTACAGTTTACACATCAAATTTTGATTTCTTAACAGTAAGGCTCCATGACTCCCTAATGCTCCAAATTCCCTGAGCACAGGCCAGTGCAGCAAACAAGCTCGTGCACAGAGAAGGAACTCGGAATGGAGGTGCCTGAATTGAGTCTCTGCAGTTACAAATAATCACTGGCACAGCACACAACAGTGTAACAGGTTCACCTGCCAAAGCACACCAGTGAAGTGCTCCTGTACTGTGCAGTCCTCAGAGAAAGGTCAGCAGGGACGCTTGGCCAGAACAAGCAGCACCACAGCTGTGGTTTCCCCACAGGAGCAAGCAGCCTGCAGAACCTGGCTGGACCCACCAACAAAGGAAATGCCTCCTGAAGCTGTTCCATCACCTGTGCTGTCTGAGCAGCCCCTCTCAGCTGCCTGTGAGAGCTCCACTGCTCTGTTTGCTCACTGAGCTGCACTAGCACACTTCAGCCACAGAGGATTAACCAGGTCATGCTGGAGCTGGGCTAGAGAAGTGGTTTAGACCAACTGAACCTCATGTCATGACTCAATCTTAATCGAGTTTAGACAGTACTTAAAATAGAATTAATTGAAGTACCAGCAGACTATAACCCAGCAAAGCCTCTTATTTATTACCATACATTCCTCACGTGTATTTATAGTGGCAGTATTCATGTTCACAGGACATTCACTGAGAGAAAATGCAATTGTTAAATATCCCAGTGGCTCTGTCCAGCCATCTGAGGGGTCAGCACATGTACTCCAGCCAGAATGCAATCAGGACACCAAAGAACACAAACAAATCACTAATGCAGAAGACTTCAAAGCTCAACCCCAAAAGTTTCATAGCTGCAGGTGTGTGCTGTGCAGAAATGCTCTCACCAAGATTGTTTTTGAGGTGCTGTGCACTCTGACACAGCTCTGTCAGCACAAAGAATTATTTAAACCAAGAAACAGAAGCTAGTTAAAATAAGTCCTGCACCAGCTATTCATCATCAAACAAATTCAAACCCCACGTGTCAGAATTCTTTCATTTACTGGTATTCAAAGACTCCACAGTGACCATGCAGTAACTTTCTCTAAGGCAGTAATTGTTTTTCCAATGCAAACCCTGTTTATAAGCACTTGGTAAACCCTGCAGAGGTCCAAAGAGCCCATCCACAAACATTAACATTTCAAAACGTGTTGCTAAAGGTCTCTTCCCATCGTACTGAAGTGCACTCCACCACAGAGTTTCAGATTTATCCTTCCAACAGGTGAACTAGTAAATGTAATTAATGTCCTGAGCAAAGACTTTAAGAGTAAACAATCCATTCTCAGACTAAACAGAAAGAAGCTTTTTTTCCATCTAAAATAAATGTATCTAACTTGTAATCTTGTATGCTCAGAGATACTTCTAAATTTGATCATAAAACTAAAATCCAAGGGATTTTCATATGGAAATCTTGAAATTAGCTGATTTTTTATGTTGCATCCATTTAAGCTACATGGAGAAACAGTTCCAGAATTTAAACTAGTTTAAGCCTACTATGGAAACCATGGGAATATAGAACAACAAAGTCCTTTTCCAAGGCAATTAAAATGATACTCTAAGCACCTCCAAGTTAGAAAGTTTAAACAGCATCAGCTACTGAGAGAATTAGGATGACCAAAAAGCTTGTGAATCAGATATATTGAAATATGAAAAGTAATTATGTTGCAAAAAGAAAAAAACCAAAAAAACCCAAACAAACAAAAAACCCCAATACCCCCCCCCAAAAAAAACAAAACAGAAGAACAACCCCCCAAAAAACCACCTCAAACCCCAGCTCTCTTGACCAGAAAAGCAGTGCTAGGCATTTGCAGTCTGTAACTCTTGACACAGACTTGGCTGCTGTTTGGAGCAATCTCAGTGTTTTCCCAAGTTTAGAAGAAAAAGATGATCAGTGCAGAGCTTTCCTCAGGTCACAGAGCAGTGTCTGATGTGTGATTCATCAGCTACCAGGGAGCACAAAAAAGCTTTAAGCAGAAACAGGAATAAACAGCACAGCAGTGTGGTCCCAGCATCATCTTTTTTCATAGAAAAGAAATTTGTGACTCATTTATTTTAAACCATCCCTATTCTGGATTAATGAGATTAATCAAATCGAGGTGTTGTGCAACTTTTATGTTTTTAAACAGTTCTTACCTGAGAGTGAAAATTTGAAATTGTTGTCGTTTCAATGTCCTTCTTGCCCAAAATTTCCATTTTCACTGGAGTGTTTGGAAAGTTAAAAGCAAAGTAATCCAGGAAGTCTGGTAAGTAAGCAGCTGCTCCGTGTACTATGGCTAAAGCATAGTAAGCTGCATTTTTATCATTTTCACTGAATGACAAGGCAAGAAACTCTTCTGCAAATCTCTCCATCTCCACTGGAGACAAAAATGAGAGTTCATCCATGTAAGCATGCAGGACCAGGGCCCCTCCATTGGACTGGTGCTCCTCGTGAATGAAGTTACTGAATTTAGTGCCAGTCTGCAGGAAGCTGCTGCGGACAGAGTGCTCCTGGTGCGTCACAAAGGGGGTCTGCACTCCCTGGGGCACCCGATATTCCTGCATGCCCACGTTCAGTCTGCACAGCTGCTCATCCTTCAGGTACCTGAAGGACTCCTTGCTCATTTCCAGGCTGTCACACTGGCCTTGGGACAGCGTCTCCTTGTCGATGCGAGTGAGCCCAGCGCACACCGTCTGCACTTCCTTGTTGTACATCTTCAGCCGCTTCCCCCTCACGTCTTCCCGGTGTTTCTTTTTCTTTTTTTTCTTTATTTTCTTCATAATAAGACTGTCAGCTCGCTGGCTTTTGCCATTTTCATCTGGAGTTTCTGGCAGCGACAATAAAGAGGAGATTAGAGTTCTGCAGTTGCAGCATATTCACCCCAAAAGAATTCAGGCCTGAAGTGATCTATTCCCAGGCAGACTGACCACTACTAATACACTGCATTTTTGGTTGTGTAGTTAAGTCAAAAGTCAGGGTATCTACTATTATAAAAATAAAACCTTGAATTAAGAACTTCCAAAGCTCTACCACAATATTTCAGAAATATTTAAGTCAAAAGTCAGGGTATCTACTATTATAAAAATAAAACCTTGAATTACGAACTTCCAAAGCTCTGCCACAATATTTCAGAAATATTTAAGTCAAAAGTCAGGGTATCTACTATCATAAAAATAAAACCTTGAATTAAGAACTTCCAAAGCTCTACCACAATATTTCAGAAATATTTCCGTTTTAATAGATTTATTAGAATGCCTTCAAAAGGAGTCTGTGTTTCAGAACATCTATAATTAAGTACATTAATAACTTCTGACATTTAAGGCAGTGTCATGCAGGGGAAGAGGATAAACAAGTATGTGTAACATTTAAACATGAAGACTTTCATTACAGAACACTTCCCTGCTTTTGGACACATGATACAGAAGCAAAACAGTAGAGCTGAAGAGGTACAAGCTTTACTGACATTGAGAGGTAAAAATACTTAAATCAGGCTGCTGATCTTTTAAATTAAAGGACCCAAATCATCAAATCCACAGCACCAGTCTTATAGTTAACTACTCTGTAATTACAAGTTAATGGAGAGAAAGAAATTAAGAGGCTGTTTTGGTTGTTTCAGTATTTTTTTTAAGGTTAATCAATCTGTAAAAGGCTGAGAGATAAAATGTAGAGAAGTAGTTCTGTCAGGCAAAATGGAACAGTTGAAGTTGTTCATCTTTCAAGAATAAAAACCAATTCAAATAACACTCAGCAAGGGACAAAGGTAGTTAGAAAACTTGATGCTCCAGCTGTTAAAAACTCAATTGCCAAGACAAGATTTTAATGTGCCTGAATCAAAGAACTGTTTCATCCACCAGTGCCCATGAATCTCCTGGAGCTGTGCTACCAGGACAGCCCCAGGGATGAGAACGTCCCTGCTGAAGGCAACATCTGAGCAGAAATGCAAAACTAAAGTTTTGCCGTTTCCTCACAGCACAGGACTTTGTGCTAACAAAATTTCCTTGCTTGGCTGCAAAATGGTATTCCCTCTTTAGTTTCTTGAAGTTAAAGAAAAAAAATATGTTACACTGCTGCGTGAGAAAGGGTGTAGGGATAAACACAGGCAGCTCCAGGTTCTTTAGTGTAACCAGTGTTTAACTGGAGCATGACTGGTTTGCTCTCCCTCTCCTTACTGGAGAGGGCTGACCTTCATCACAGCCTGCTGGAACGAGCAGAATTACTCATGGAGCAAAGAAAGAGCTGATTGCTTCATCCTCACTTCATACAATAGTCTCAGGACCTGAAATACAAGTTTTCAGCGTGCTGCTGTAGCCCTTGCAAACAGCAAAGGCCCTGATCTTTCTATTCCAGCCAGAGAAACCAGGAAAAGCAGAGGGGCACCACTTGTTTTGGTAACTGAACTGAAATGGTTCTTGGAATGAGGTTTTTGCAAGGCTGGGAAGTGAGGAGTGCACGAGTTCACTCACTGGGCCCTCAAGTGCAGACAGGGCTTCACTCTCTGAATGAACACACAAATCACACACGAGATATTTGTCCTGCTGGGACCAGAGATTCCAAGCTGGAACTAAACTAGAATTTCATGCCACCACTGAGCTGTTGGGAATACTTCCCTATGCATGTTTCTAAGAATATTTGGTTGTTAAAGGCCTCTTATTTTATGTATTTCTGATTTTAGGTATAGTTTGAAAACCTCACACATTTTAATTCAGTGTATCTTCCTGTTTGAAGCCATGCCTTAATAACAGACAGAGGAATCCTTGCATTTGGGAGCTTCCAGTGAACACTTGGCTATTTTCAGGATAATTTTCAGGATAAAGGTTGCCCTGGATCCACTGAACACAGCAGAGTCCCACTACTACACTGAGTAACTATTGTATTCAGCAAAGCTGAACAGTGACATTCTAAAAATGTCTGACAATCTTGAAGGAAATACAGTTTTAATTATTCCTTTAAATAAACAGAAAGCATCCAACACCTCAAAGACAAAAAACCTATGGCCAGGTCACTAAACTGTGGGCTCAGCAGTGCAAGTAACTCAGATTCTTTAAAATAATCAGACATCCCACAACTGCACCAGCAGCACTACTAAACTGAAAAAACAGTGGGGATATTCACTGTCATCTGGGGCCAAAGATTATTAGGGTATAGTCAATGCAATAGATGGTTTTAATCAGATTATACACCAAAATAAAAAGTGACAGTCACAAAAAGAGATACAGCCCCATCCCAAAAGGCACTACCCACACAGCTGAGGACAGGCAGCAAAGAGCTTCAGATTAGCAAACAACTTTCCTTTGCAAACCTGGAACTTTGATGCTCATTTTCACACAGTTTAAGCCTTCATTAAGAGGCCTTATTTAATTCTAGGTTAGAACTAACAAGTGACACTCCAGTCTACAAAGATACACTGCTGTAAACTTTAGCTTGATAAACACTGATAAAACTGCAGGAGTTTACAGTGCAGTAGCTTTTACAGTCATTACTCAAGCACAGGGATGTAGAAGCATTAACAATAGAGAAAAGGCTCTCCCAATAATAGTTGTATCTGTTCTTTAGACAGTCCTATCTAGAGTTTATTCTACAGACACCTGACTTCTGTAAGCATGTGCATCTTTGGTTTCTTTGGCACAAAACCTGCCCATACCCTCCTAAAGCATAATTCACCATATTAGTTTTAATTACAGCAGCTTTTGCAGTTACTTTTTATCTATGTTGCTCTCACCAAGAGGCTTTTTACTATAACAAATTTCTGAGCAGCAGCAAAACAACCATTCTGTACTGTTAAAAAGAACCAAACAAAAACATACACACCACGCACCAAAATTCAGAGATTTTTTGGCCTTTCTATTAAAGAAATCATAGAAAAATTCGGGTTGGAAGGGACCACCCAGTTCAACCCCCGTGTCAAGACAGGGTCGCCTGGAGCAGGTGACCCAGGTTTGGGCTGGGAATGTCTCCAGACAGGGACACTCCAGGACCTCCCTGGGCACCTGTTCCAGTGCTCTGCCACCCTCCATGGACAGCAATTCTTCCTTACGTTGAGAAGGAACTTCTTGTGTTTTAGTTTATGGCTACTGAGCCTTATGCTGTTGCTGGGCACCCCTGAAGAGTCTGGCACCATCCTCTGACACCCGCCCAGGAAATATTTGTATGGAATCACGAGATCCCTTCTCAGGGCACTTATTAAAACCAACAAAATAAAATAAAAATACCCCAGCAGCTCCTCAGTTCTAGCAGACGCTAATACAAGCACTGAAGGAATAAAGCTTCCCTGGCACAGCACTTGCAGGCTGAACCTGCGACGAGGGCGATTCTGACAGCAGCGGCGGAGCAGCGCGGCCGCCCCGGCCCCGTCCCCGGGGCAGCACCGCCGCGCTCGCTACGACACGGCCGGAGCAGGGCCGCCGAGCCCC
>VZRZ01007052.1:84962-100514 GCA_013398175.1 Climacteris rufus
GGGCGGGAAATCGCTGAGGGAGCGCTGAGGGAGCGCTGAGGGAGCGCTGAGGGCGGGCGGGCTGGGAAGGGGGAAAGGGTAAAAAACTTTATTTTAGCGGCGTTTGGCTCTTGTCCCAGAGTGCTTCATCCATTGAACACCGACCGCAGGGTGTTGGGGGGGCTTTCCCCGCCAGAGAGAGGATGTGTGGCTGTTGGAGCGAGCCCAAGGAGGCCTCCCCTCCCCATAGCACGGGGATGGAATAAAATAATTGAATCGTAGAATATTAAGGGTTGGGAGGGAACCTAACACCATCTCGTTTCATCCCATGCAATGAGCTGGGGCACCTTTCACTACACCAGATTGCCCCAAGCCTTGTCCACCCTGAGATAAACTGGAACATATATTCGCAAAAAAGCTTTTAGTGGTTTCTGCTGTTGAGAAAAGCTATGACTTCAGTAAAAAATATTGGTTATTCTTCCAACTTTAAACCAGCTGTGTTTTCTATCCCAGCAGTGGTCAGCAGATTCCCCTTGACCAAATTCCCCAAATCCCACCTTTTTTTCTGTCTTTACAGGAAAACAACCATACAAAGCGGTTTTCAGCATCTTTATCCCTCCCCACTGATATAAACAACAGAGGAATCTACAAGAAATCTCATCTTCCCACCTGAAATTTTGTGCTGGAGACTCACAACTCCTTAAAACCAGAAATGTTTTTAAAATACAGTAATATTTTGCTTGTTGTGATGGTGTTTTGGGATTTTTTTCACCAGCCAGAAGCTCAGCTGGGTCAGCCAATTGTGCAGTGCAGTTACACTGGTTTAGTTTCTTTGGGATTAATCACCATTTTAAGTCCAAAATTCCACACAAACACTCTGATTCGCTCACATGGGGGGGAAAAAAAGCTTATATTATTTCTAAAATCTGGGATGCTAATTCCCCTTGTAGTCCAAGTAATGTAAACATTTAAGTGTCTTTATTACAGTAGAGCTACAAATGTGAGTGAGGGTCTTGATCCACCTCGCTCTGTTCCTTCAGATCAGTCCGTAGCCTTCCCTGGGCTCAAATCCATCCTTTGGAAGGGATTACATTCCAAAACACAACAAAAAGATGGCCCTCCTTAGGATAAAACTTGTATTCCAAGGTTTACCTTCCATCCTGTTGTGAATTAACTGAAAGCTGCTGGTGGTTTTATATTCTTCTTTACTTTCAAACTGCAGTTTTAAATTCAGTGGATGTGCAAGTAGTGCCTTTTGATGTGTTTATTTTGATGGAAACCTCACCAGGTTGAGCGTTCCAAGTATTTCAGGAGCACTTCACAAATCTGCAACGCCAAATCTATAAAATGCATCTAAATATTCCAGGCTGGGGGTGGATTTCTTGGTCCTTTAGGTTTGGAAAATCTATTTGCAAAGCCTAGGAAGAAATTACATTTTTTTTAATGCATCACATTCTAGATGTTATAAATGTTGATTATATAATTCCTTAAGATAATACAGAATTTGAAAATATTTGTAATTTCAGAGCTTTTCCAAGCTGTAAAATAGGACAGAAAAGCAACATCCTGTAGTTGTGATAAATAAATAAATAAATAAATAAATAAAGTTGTGGATGTGTAAAAACTAAATGTGTAAAAATCAATGAGCATTATTTGTGATGTTTGCCATTTGTTAGTGTTCTGCCTGGCATTTAGACTCCCCAAAACCAGGTCCTTCCCACCAAAACAAAGAGAGGAAAACATACCAAAGTTAAGGAAAGCCCTTGGAGGGTTTGTGGGGGCAGGTTCTGATGATTTTACCAGTGAAGATGGATTGCAGATGCCTAGAAATAAAAAACGAGACTGGAGTCTCTGGTCATTCCAGAGCTGAACTCAGGGAATCACTGAAGTTGGAAAAGCCTCTAAGACCATCAAGTCCAACCTTCAACCCAGCACCAGCACTGTGGTCACCACCAAACCGTGTCCCCAAGTGCCACATGCTCGTGGTTTTTGAACATTTCCAGGGCTCCAGCACTGCCCTGGGCCGATGCTTGGCCACCCTTGCAATAAAGAAACTTTTCCCCAATATCCAACCCAAAGCTGCCCTGGCACAGCTCAGCCTCCCCCATGTGAGCACACACAAATGCACTGGGCACAGGTGCTGCTTCAGCACAAAGTGCAGTGCTTTGCACACTCCCAGAGCCCAAATTCCACAGGGGTTTGACATTATTTAGAATCCCAGAATGATTTGGGTTGGAAGGGACCCTAAAGCTCACCCAGTGCCACCCCTGCCATGGGCAGGGACACCTTCCCCTGTCCCAGGCTGCTCCAAGCCCTGTCCAGCCTGGCCTTGGGCACTTCCAGGGATGGGGCAGCCACAGCTTCTATGGGCACCCTGTGCCAGGGCCTCCCCACCCTCCCAGGGAGGAATTTTTTCCTTAATTTGTGCAATCCCATATTTACAGGGAGTGGATTTACTACTGCAGCATGATCTGCTGGGGAGAAGTTTGCTCAGAAGTGCTTTAAACACTTTTTGGCGGTCCTGTTTTCAAGATAAGCATTTTAATTTTTAGGTCAAAGGGATTTTAGTGAGATATTCCTTATTTATGCTCCAAATAGGACAGAATCTGCTCTGGGGGTCACATTTCCCCCAGCACCCCTGTGCCCCTTTTATCCCACAGCACTGGTTTGAGTGACCTGAAGAAGTGCTTTCCACACTCTCAGAGCCCAAATTCCACATGGGTTTGACATTATTTAGAATCCCAGACTGATTTGGGATGGAAGGGACCTTAATTTGTCCCCAAGGTACCCAAAGGGCAGCCCAGCTCCCTTATGACATTCCTGCAACACCTACAGCCCTCCAGGTGAGGAGGTGCTCAGCTGGCACAGCTCTCCTGCTCCAAAGTGCAGGGAATTTTACATTGGAAAAGTTCAGGTTCTTCATATTTCCATCCCACACATTTAAAGACTTGTTTGAATCCATTGGGAAGATATTAGCCTGAAAGACTTACTTTTTTTCACATTTTTCAAAATTCTCAAGCTCTGTAAAAAAAATTTAGGAAAAGAAAAAGACTGGTTGGAAAAAATGTAGGAAGCAGTGGCTCAGCTACAATGATAAAGGGAATTCACTGATATACACATGTATAAATACACTGATAAATGTACACATAAATAGATCAGGTACTGTGATAAAGGGAAGTCACTGGTAAGTGTACATGTATAAATACACTGATAAATGTACACATATAAAGAGATCAGGTACTGTGATAAAGGGAATTCACTGATATACACATGTATAAATACAGATAAATGTACATATATAAACAGATCAGCTGCTGTGATAAAGGGAAATCACTGATATACACATGTATAAATACACTGATAAATGAAATGTATCAATAGATCAGCTACTGTGATGAAGGGAATGAAATGCACACATATCCCATCTCATAAAAAGCAGACTTGTGCCATTCCTTTTGTCTCTGTTTTTCCTCATCATCCCAAACATCTCCAGTTTGTATTTTTCTTGCTGTTTGCTCTTCTGTTCCACCATAACATCGTGAAGCAGAAGCTCATGAGGAAGATTAACAGGAGCCTCTACAAGAGGAGGCTGGTGATGGTTCTGTCCTTGCAGGACAGACTCAGGCTCCACTGCAGCAACTTTTCCAAGAGGAGCTGGCACTCCAGGTGGAGGGAGTGCTGAGGCAGAACCACTGGCATGGACAGGGCTCTTTGCACTTCTACACCAGAATATTTTTATTCCTCTTGTTTTCTTGCCCTAAACACGAGTGGTCTCCCAGCAAGCCCTCTGCCCCCAGTCAGCAGTGACAGAGCAGCAGTCGCTGTGCCAGAGCCAGCTCTGCCCTCTCCAGTTTCAACACCTTCTGTGTCTCTTACCTTGCTCCTCCTGAAATATTTCATTAATTCTTTGGATGGTGTTTGGGACCCCTTGTTCTCCAAACCTGCAGGTCTTGAGGCATTCCTTGCAGCAGGCTGCAGACCTGGGAACAGACATCATACATACATTTTCAGTAGTCATTCACAAATCTTCCTGCTTTTTCTAAATGCTTTATTGTTGCTTTTTATCTCCTTTAATGCAGCACTTCTAGAAATTCCCCACAGGTCTCCTGGTTGTGTTTATTTTCGTTGTGTCTGCTGAACTCTCCTGCAATGAAGTCCTGAAGCACTACCTGGTAAAGCTTTGAACAAGTGGGCCATGCTGTCAGGAACCTACAGGTTTAGGTGTGAGTGTAAAACCTCAGTTAGAGCCTGAGAAAAGAGCTCAGCACTCACTTGCTGCCTCAGTGAGAACAAACGACTCCGGGGTTCTTTCAGGAAGCGGAGGAGGAGAATTCGAGCGAGCCTGGGTTGTCTCTGAGAAAGCAAAGAGAAAAGAGTTGGTTACCTAGCTTTAAAATAATATATATATGTATTATAACCAAGCAGCATATCTCAGTTGTCTCAAAGGAAACACACAACATGCAGGAAAAGAGGAGGCTGCAAGAAGCATCCTCAGGTACAGGATGAGGCAGGAGCTGATTAGGAAATACAAAATTACCAGTTCATTTGGTTGCAGAACTGTCCAGTTCTGGCTAGAACTATTTAGTTGAAGAACTATTTAGCAACACAAAATTTCTGCTGCACTGAGTGCATAATGACATTTACCAAATAAAGCAGTTTCAGAAAAAAAGCAGATCTTAATTCCAAAGATTATCCCGGAGTTAAACTTATACCTGTTCGTGGGCTCCAAAGCTTCACACTCTGGAAACAAAAAAACAAGGCAGGTATTTAAAATTCCCACATCCAAATGTTGTTTTCTTGCACACAAGGAAGCCAGAGAAGATGAGGAGAGGATGTGATGTGCAAACACCCTCCCACACACACCTCCATGCTCGTGTAAAGGAAGACAGACTTGTGCCTCATTCTTCCACTTCACAGAGCTGTCATTCAGCTATGGGATGATCAAGAGATGCCTAAATTTTGTTCAGCTCCTGCTTGTTCCACAGGGCTGGGTGAAGCTCAGCAGAACACTAACCTCCTGCCTTCATTATCCTTCTCTAAATGAGGGACAATATGCTTATTGCCTTGGACTGGTCTTAGAATCCCAAAAAATGATGTTTGGGGTAAAGTAGATGTTGGTAAGAAGGGGCCTGACTGAGGCCATGTCTTCTTTCCAATCCTGAGCCCTGGAATCCCTGGAAATGTCCAAGGCCAGGTTGGATGGGGCTTGGAGCAACCTGGGTTAGTGGAAGGTGTCCCTGCTGTGGCAGGGGGTGCAATGAGATGATATTTAAGGTCCCTTCCAACCCAAACCATTCCATGATTCTCTGATTCTATTTCATAATTTATGGCAAGTACAAAGTGCCATGGTCTTTCTCATGGAAGGACACATGGTAAGGAAGTTGGCATAGGGATAGCGCTGAAAAAGAGAAAAAGCCACTTTCTTACCTTACATGGTCTGAGCCTCACAGGGTCATGGAAGCCCTGTGAGTGAGACTCACCACTCCACTCCCACGAGGTTCCGATGTTGGGGTTTCTGTCTGGAAGCTGCAAATCTGAAGTGGCCAGAGGAATTTGTCCTAGAGGCACTAATTGAACACCAGAGAGGTCATTTCTCACCCCAGGCAGCTGGAGCAGGCAGTGCCTGATGCTGCAGAACTGCACAAAGCCCTGGCTGCTGCTCAGCCCCACATTAATATTGCTGAGTGCACTCACCTGGCTCAGTGGCCACAATAAAGGACTCAGGGGTGCGCTGGGGCAGGGGTGGAGGAGCATCCTCATCATCTTCTGGCTGGGGCAGGGGTGGAGGAGCATCCTCATCATCATCTTCTGGCTGGGGCAGGGGGGCTGATTGGAGAGACATGGACAGGTTATGGGCACAGCAGGACACAGAGGGGAGCTGTGTTGGGGAGCCGACTGCTCCTGCCCTGCCACCCACCAGAGATGATGGTTAAACACCTCTGAGCTGTGGTTAAAAATCCAAATAGTTCTCAGCACCAGTTGCACAGGGAAGGTGAGCACAGCCCAGCACAGAGCCACTGCACACAGTTGGCAGAACCACTGCTGCTTGGGTTGGGCTGCAACTCCCAGAACTTCCCAAGGGCACCTGGATAATGAGCTCGTTTTTGTGACATTGAATGCTGAGGGGCTTGAGCAGGACAAAGCACAACAAATGCCAAAGCTGTGGACAACAGGAAATGTCTGACTGGACCAGAACTAACCAGATAAGGAATAATTCCATCCTCCTCATGTGGCAGGTGATGGAGTTAAGGCTACAGATCTGGGCAAAACACTTATGTTAAATTGTGGAGTCACTGAATCATGTTGGAAGGGACTTTAAAAGCCATTTAGTTCCAACCCCCTCACCATGGGCAGGAGTGTTACCCACTAGATCTGGTTGTTCAGTGGCCTGGAAGTCCTGAATCTCTGTCTCGGTGAGATTTCAGTGTCCCCCCCACAGGGTTTGACCTGAAAATAAGATCCTCAGAGAAAACCATTGCAGGGAGCTTTCTTTTTTCTTGTAAGAATTGGTCAGCACCAGTCCCTGCCTCCCTGTGAGAGCTGTTCCGAGGTGACACAGTGGCCTCTACACTGCAGAGCAGTGTGTAGTGCAAACCCCAAAATAACACTGTTCTTACAATATTGGTTATGGGAAAAGCTAAGGCAGGATGGAAAGAGTGTGAGGACAAAACCAGTTTCTCCTTCAGCTGCCATGGGAGCCCAGTCTGAGGAGCAGCTCCAGCCCTGCCTGGACACCAAACAACCACACTGAGCCCTCCCTCCAGCACACCCAGCCCAGAGCGGCCTGCTCCCCTGTCCCTTTGTCCCAGTAGCACTCACCCGAGGGGAACATCCTCTCCCCACCCAGGGGAGCCTGGGGGGACAGTGGGGAGCTGCCTGTGCTGGGCTGTAGTGGGGCACTGCCAGAGCAAGGAGGGAGAGGCTCATCCTGCCCTTCCACAAAGCACTCGGGAAACACGGGGGACACGGGCTCCTCTGGGGACAGTGATGAGAAGTAGGGGTCTTCTGCTGAGCACAGGTAAGGGTGAGGGCATTGCCCCTTGTTCCTGGGCCTTGGGGCTTCTCGTCTGGAGGGGTTCAGGTGCATAGAGGAAAATCCCTCCTGGAAGCTCGAGGGACAGGCACTCGGCCACTGGGAACTCCAGACAGGCTTGGCATGCCCAGCATCCCATTCCCAGTCTTCTCCCTGCTGCCCCAGCGCCAGAGGGCTCGATACAGTCCATGCCAGGGGTGCTCTGGCACCAGCTGCCCTCCCTGCTGCTCCCTTTGGCTCCAGCTCCAGCTCCAGCTCCATCTCCCAGCTGCGGCGTTTTTGGGGCGCATCCCGGGCAGCCCAGGGCTCGCTGGCAGCCGCCTTCCCGCAGCTGCTGAAGTTCAGAGCCCCGAAGGAGAAGGTCTGTCTGCCGGGGGGCACTGCCCGGCTGGAGCTGTGCTGTGCCCCCTGGGCGGGCAGCACAGGCGGGGACGCTTTGCTTTGTGCCGCAGGACGGAGAGCTCGGTGCACATCCCGCTCCGGAGGGAGATGTGGCCCTGGGACCTGCTCCTCTCGCTCTGAGCTGCAATAAAGCACAGTAAAGTGGGCATGGAGGGCTCTGAAAGTGTTTGTTCACTGACAAACCCCGCAGCGTTGCTCGGAGGGGCGATTCCCTCAGCTCAGCCTCAAGGCAGGAGCACACGGAAGGACTGTGCTTCACTTCAACATCATTAAATGGTAAACAGAGGAGGCCCCTCTATGTCACTAAACTAAACCAAAAAGCAGAGTTATTTACAGAAAGTAGGCACTGCAAGCCAAAATGTGCCCACAGAGGTCCCACCAACCTCAGAAGCTGCGGGTGTTGGGAAGTTGGACTCCTCAGGGCTGCTATTCCTGCAGCAAGGAGCACTGGAGGGGCACATGCAGAAGGAAGGTGGCACCAGCACCAGGCAGAGAGTTGGAATGACCCAGCCCTCGGTGTCTCCATGTGCATGAGCCTTTTTTATTGTGTTTTGTACTGTTTTCAGCTCATATGTGGAACCCTGTGTGAAACAGAGCCCAGGGCAGAAGAAGGGGACAGGTGATGGCACACAGGTTGTGTCTCCGTTTCAGAGACACATCAGAGAGAAGAGCAGGAATTATTAGGAAATCAGGAAAAATGCCTTCACTGAAGGGGTGATCAGGCTTTGGAACAGGCTGCCCAGGGAAGGGGTGAAAATATCATCCCTTGAAGTGTTCAAAAAGCATGCAGATGTGGCACTTGGGTTTAGTGTTGGACCTGGCAGTGCTGTGTTAATGGTTGGACTCAATGGTCTTAGAGGACTTTGCCAATCTTTATGGTTCTATGAATTATGTTAGGAACAAACATGAGAGTCAGAGTGGGACTCGAGGGAGACTGCACATCCTGACAACTGAAATGCAGCATCCAAAGGGAGCTGTGTCCCAAAGCACACATCAAAAAGGGCATCTCTGAAATCCTGTGGGTGACTGCAAATACCAACCACAAATACTTGTGCTGAGGCCTTACCAGGTGAGCAAACTCAGGCCATAAATGTCTTCCACTGGAGTCAGGACTGGCTTGGCTACAGGGTGCCCTGCTCCTTCCTAGGGAAAGAAAATGTTGGCAAACAAGAGTGAAGAGGCAGAATGCAAAGAACACCAACGTGCTGCTGCAGAAGCCGGAACTTTTGCCAACTGCTTTTAATTACTAAAGCACTTGGGAAATGACCAGCACCAAATTGAAAATACCAAGTTGGAGCTGAAAACTGTGGACAGAAGCTCCTGAAGGGCAATTCCTGCCAGCAGCTCTCTGAAACGAGAGTGCAGTGAGCCCTGCAAGCATCCAGATGTGCCAAACAGCTGCCAGGCAATTTCTGCAGACACTCTGCCTTCAGGAGCCCACACTGGGTGAGCTGGGTGAGCTGGGTGCTGGTTTCATTGGTGACACCAGCCCCTGGCCATCCCCAGGCTCTGCACAGTGTCCTCAAAGGACGGGGAAGTTTAGGGGGACGAGAGGTTTGGGCAGGAGCTACAAAACCACATCCTGACTCAAAACGTCCTCTGCATTTTGTGTCAACCCAGCCCTGCAAGACCTTTGCTCACAGACTGACCTAAACCAGTCCAAAAAGGCTTTTTCCAGTTCTTTTCTCACTCAGCTCTGTCTTGGAACCTACTGGAAATCCTATGGCAAAATTGAGGCACAAGTCACATTGCAGGATCCCCCTAAAATTTCTGACAGAATGAGCTCACTGTGACCTTCTAGGCTTTGCTGGAGAATGGTGATGCATTTACTTTTCCAGATTCAATTCAGTGAGGCTCATGCCAGCAGTCACAGAACAGCAAGAGCAAAGGAAACCTTACCCAGGGAGGTTTTGGCTATTCCTGTTCATATGCAACTTCATACCAAGACCACATTTTTTATCCTCAGAGCTGTAGCAGATTTGTAGGACTTTGCCATGTTTATCCACAAGATATTTCACCCTACACCTTCCCACAGACAGGCTGTAGTGCTGATAGCCTCACCAGCACAGCACCAGCCAACCCTTGCAGCCACTCTGCCTTGTGATCCCAAGCTTCCCAGCCTTGAATTTCCCAGCCTGGACCTTCCCAGCCTTGAATTTCCCAGCCTGGACCTTCCCAACCTGGACTTTCCCAACCTGGACCTTCCCAACCTGGACCTTCCTGGTCTGCAAATCACTCAGTTGCTTGCAAGCACTCCATGAAGACAAGTTTCACTGGCACATCCCCATGGAAATCAGCCACTCCTGTACAATGCTGGTGTTTTTCTATTCACTCGTGACATTAAGCAATTAGAAAAGTATATAGAAAAATAGAAAATGGTTTGGAGACCGGAGAAAATCGAGGTTTTGTTTGTGATCAGCATTGCACATTCAGGGGAAGAGCTGGATTCATGGGTTAACTTCAAAAGAGACTCAGTTTGGGCATCAAAGGGAGCAGAAAACACAGGGATTCATCCCAGGTCTGCAGCAGGAATTGAGGTGAGAGCTGGAGCACCCAGGCTGCAGAGGTGGGGTGTTTGATCTGGGACTGGTACCTGGGAAGCAGCAGAATCTTTCTGGGCATCCAGTGCTTGAATCTGCCTTTTGAAGAGCTCAATCACCGCATCATAAACCAGCTCGTACTGCTCCTGCATTCCAGGCAAATGAGACAAGTGAGAGGCAGCACCTGTAGGACCTGTGCACGGCCACCCCTTCCCAAATGAAGCACCACCCCCGAGAGAAGCTGCCTTTCCTGTCCTTTGGCACGGTGTGAATTCTGAGAAGAGGCAGAAGCCACAGCTGTCACAGGGTTCAGACTGAAACATTTTGGGGGTTTTTTGGGTGCACAAACAGTGCTGTTCTGCATTGAGCTTCCTCTTCAGCTGAGAAAAGTTCCCACTTTGTTTCCTGGACAGTCCCTGGTTTCCCAGGGTCAGTGTTCAATAAACCACACGGTGAGCACTGTCCCAGCTGTCCACAAGGAAATGCTCAGCTACCAAATTAATTTCTGCAAAATCATTGTTCTGTTCAGAAAAGGGACTTTGCAAACACCTCCACAGCCCAGCTCCCATCAGCACAACTGCTCTGGGTTTCCCTGCACTGAACATTCCTGGGGAAAAGGTGAGGTCCCAGTGTGGCCCAGCTGGTGAGACTCCCCAGCCTTACCTTGGTCTGCACCATGCAAGGCCTTTGTGTGCGCATTTCCTGGATCAGGCTGAAAACACTGAAGTTCACTGGAACAATCTTGCAAGAAAGAGAAAAGAAAATGCTTTTTAAACTAAAAGAGGTGAGATTAATTTAGATATTGGGAAGGAATTGTTCCCTGTGAGGGTGGGGAGGCCCTGGCACAGGGTGCCCAGAGAAGCTGTGGCTGCCCCAGCCCTGGCAGTGCCCAGGGCCAGGTTGGACAGGGCACCTGGGACAGTGGGAGGTGTCCCTGCCCATGGCAGAGAGAGGAAAGAGAGGATCTTTAAGGTCCTTCTAACCCAAGTCTTTCCATGATTTCTACGATTTCTCTGATAAAAATTACAGAAATATCTAATTCCACAAAGTTTGCAAGTCATGACGCAGTTCAGAGCACTGTCTGAAATCCAGGTCTGCTATTGCAAGAATTTTTAACCAAGGACCTGCTTAGAGTGCTATTTTTTAATTACAAACCAGCCTCTTCCTTCCTGTCTCACACTCCACAGAAAATAACAGCTGTGGGCAGCACAAAGGACACGACACTGATTTGCAAAGGTTCAGGGAACGGTGCAACACAAGACAGCAGCCCCTCCTGTGAGTCCCAGCGACCTGTCCTGAGGCCAGGGATTACTGCCTGGACATCCTCACTGGAGAATCAGAGTAAAGCCAGGTGGTGGTTTGGAAACACTGAGTATCTGATGTGTAAGTGATACACTGATTGAAAGTGCAGAGAGACAAATACAGACAGCAAAGCCACATTGAAGAGTGCAGGTCAGCACAGGGCCATGTGCTGTGAGTCAAAATCTGAGCAGAGGGAGCAGTGGAGGGGGTTCTGCCTCACTGGTGTTGATGCCTTAGGTTTAACCCTTATATTTTTCAAATCCTGCATTGCCTGGCGTGTGTGCTTTATATCTCGTTGGTTGCTGTTCTCTATAGACATAACACTGCCACTCTGTACTCACCAAGGCCATTTGGGCTGCCCAGACCCAAGCTACTAAAGGGGGGGGGGAGCGAGCTAGGGGGAAATTGTAAAGTTTTAATTGGTAAATCTGTGCTGATATGCAAATGGACCAAGTCTATAAAAGTGTGGAGAACTCGTGACTTGTCATCCATTTTGGGTGATGCCCCAAGGAGGGGGCTTTGTCTGCCCTAAATGTACCTTGGAAGGCCCTTCAAATAAATCCCCACCTTTTATTCCCTTACTCCTGCCTGGCCTCAGTTTTTGGGCTGGCCTTTTAGGCATCAGTGTGATGTTCCCAGTGCCTCAAGAGAGAGGAGTGGCACCAACTGGGAGTGGGGAATCAGCAGTTTGGCCAAAGCCAGGCTGTGGGGAGCTGCCATGCACTGGAAAGGCACCTGCAGGCAGTGCAGGGGTGAAAGGGAGAGGAGGGCTGGGCCAGGGTGCCAGGGCAGCAGCGAGGGGCTGTGTCGCAGTAAGGACACAAAAGAAGAGATGGAGACACCTGTTACCAGCAAGGAGGAAAGAGAAGGAAGGGGTGAGCAAGACCCGCCTTCTTTTTTTATATATACATTTAGAAATCGCTATTCATTGGAGGAACGAGTTCTTCCTCCCTCAATCGCAGTGGTCAAAAGAAATGTCCATCAAAGTTCTGTGTCCAGGAGAAAGAAATGTGAATGATAAGATACAGTTATAATAACATGGCCATGTTTACATAGAAGAATGTGAAAAACTAGCTACAAAAGAATGACAACATCCAGAACTGCAAAAGCCAGGGCAGCAGGGCTGCACTCACCCCATCCCTCAGCAGCCGCTGGGTGTAGTCGATGGCGCAGATGACGCCGGTCCTGCCGCAGCCAGCACTGCAACAGAAAAGGGACTTTGCAAACATCTCCACAGCCCACAGCAGGGCTGCCAGCACAGCTCGGGGGGGGCACGCTGGGTTTTCTCACAGGGATGTTTGGAGAAGACCCACAGCCCCCTGGGACCCTCCCGTCCCACACAGCAGAAGGTGCAGACCCCCACGATGGCCCTGCTGCTGCTGCTGCTGCAGCTTGGGAGGCCCAGCTCATCCCCTGAGAGCAGCTCACAGTCCCCTGTGCTGAACAGCCACACACAGACTTGGTGGTCTCTTAGCCAGACCTTCTCACTCTCTACAGCTCCCTGACAGGAGGGTGCAGCCAGCCAGGGGTCGGTCTCTTCTCCCAGCTAACAATGGACAGGACAAGAGGAAATGGCCTCAAGTTGCATCAGGGGAGGTTTAGATTGGATATCAGGGAATATTTCTTCACCAGAAGCATTGTCAAGCACTGGCTGCCCAGGGCAGTGGTGGAATCACCATTGAAAAGACAAGTAGATGCAGCGCTTGGGCTGGTGGTTCAGTGCTGGGTTAATGGTTGGACTCAACCATCTGAAAGGTCTTTTCCAACCTAAACAATTCCATGGCTCTATGATTCTATTGCTGCTATTCTATTATTGAAGGAGGCCTGCTGCTGCCTCCTTCCCCATCCCCTGGCCATGCTGGCTGCCCTCAGAGGAGCCCTTTGCCTTAGGGCTGCCTACAGGAGCAGCGTGGCCGTGGGTTTGGCCAGCATCCCTGCCCTGTGACCCCATCCCTGTGATCCCTTGGGTGCAGGAGCACAGGGCTGGGGGCTGGCAGCCCTTCCCTGCCCTTGCCAGGCCACCCACCTGCAGTGGATGCAGACAGGGACCCTGTCGTGGGGCTGGTAGCAGCGAATGTCCCCGATGAGCTCCAGGATGGGCTGGATGCAGGAGGGCACGTGGTGGTCAGGCCAGTTCCTGTAGTGGAAGTGGTAGACGATGCGGGTCACCTGCAGGAGGAGAAGAGCAGGGGCAGGCTCTGGGATTTTGGTTGCTGCAGGCATCTGCAGGTCCCCTCTGAGTATCTGATGTGTAAGTGATACACTGATTGAAAGTGCAGAGAGACAAATACAGACAGCAAAGCCACATTGAAGAGTGCAGGTCAGCACAGGGCCATGTGCTGTGAGTCAAAATCTGAGCAGAGGGAGCAGTTTGCAGAGTTGCAGTTTGCAGCTGGTGTTGCTGCAGAAGCCGTTTTGTGACATTCTTGGCCTCACTCACCCGGAGTCTGATTTGCCATGACTGACAAACAGCTTCAGAAACTGAGGCCTGAGCTAATGAATTTTTTACTTTCTTTGTTCCCTCAACTGCTGTCAAATCTAATTCAGCAGCCTGAGCAGTGTAAAATTTTTTGCACACAATGAACCGTATTTTAATATATTATTTATATAACAAAGCCAGCCGAGATGCATTTTCTGCCTTGACCTTTCCTGCTTACCTCGTTCAGGGTCACGTTTAAAGTTCTAATCACGTACTCATTCCTCTTCTCCTCGGCTTCCTGCAGAAGGAGGAGTCAGAGTCACATTTTCCATGGGTGCCAGGGGGTGGGAGAGGGTGCTGAGGTGGCTGCACTCACACAGGTGATGGAGAAGGGGCCACAGGACAGGGGGGAGCCGTCCACCTCGGCCCAGTACCGCTCACACTTCTTCTGTTGGCAGAGAATGTGTTTGGTTATTCCCCACTGGCCCAGCTGTGCTGTCTCCTCTCTCACTTTTCAGGACAAAATTCATGCTGGGAAGAGGCTCAGCTCTTGCTGCCAGCCAGCTCCAGTCTGCCCTTCCCTGGAGCTGCCTCTGCTGGTTTTCCCTTTGCAGAGAGACTCTCAATGCTACTGGGAACAGCTTAAGAATTTCATGGAATCACAGACTGGTTTGGGTTGGAAGGGAACTTAAAGATCATCCATTCCAACCCGCCTGCCATGGGCAGGGACACGTCCCATTAGAGCATTTGCAGCTGGAGACTCAGGAAACAGCTCATATCAAACAGAATCTGGCTGTCCCTAAGGAGATTTGATAAAAATCTGCATTTCTCACCCTGGCATTTTCACAGCAGAGGCCATTTGTTACACTCACCTTCCCCATTTCAAACTCCATGCAAGCCATGACCACGACCTGCAGGAAGAAGAATCATTAGGAAAATCTGAACACAAGTTTCTTATTCAGGCAGCAAAACCCAACTTATCACTTGTGGGTGCTTATCAGTGACAAGGAAACTTTGTGGGGTGCCTCCCCCCGAGCCCTGACTGCCAGACACATCACTCTGGGGACATCACCCACAGCCTGGCACAAAGACCCTCCCAGGCAGAGCCCAAAGGCAGGGACAGCCACCAGCACACCCCTGCCACCCCTGGCACGAGGGGGAAGAGGGTGACAGGAGGGATGTGGGACACACACAGCTTCTGGGGTAAAACCCCAACATTCCCCCTGGCTGATTACTCACAAAGGACTTCCGGCTGTATAATCAACTCTTCTTAAAAACAAACAAAAAAAAAGGAAAACATATAAACTTTATATTTAAATATAAATCTGCACCTTACCAGGACTTCATACTCCCAGATCATCCTCCAAAAGTCCACGACAGTAGTGGGGAGAGGACCCTGGGTTGCAATGTATGCTCTTGGCCCATAGACACCCTGGGACAGTCAAACCAGACAGGGACACTTCTGTGCATGGTTCACCAGCAGAAACAAAGTCATTCCTCTCTCTGAATTTGCTTCTATTCAGTGAGCCCATTAAGGATTTAGAAGGACTTTCATATGGTTGAATTTTGGGCACGTAGATTAACTTGAGTAGTGGTGTGCAAACCAAAGGCAGGGCTGAGCCAGCGAGCTGGGCTTGAGCTGAGATTTGCTGCCTGGGCTTGAGCTGAGATTTGCTGCCTGGGCTTGAGCTGAGATTTGCTCCCTGAGACCAGCACCAGTTCCTGCAGTGCCTCTGGGAGCCCAGAAGTGACAGTGGCCAAAGAATGAACCCTGATCCCTTTGGGAAGGTCTGTTCTGCAGCTGGGTTATGCAGAGCCCTGGGCCACTGAAGGGAACCTTTTGCTTCCTTCTCTCTCTCTCTTTCTCTCTCTCTCTT
>VZRZ01007052.1:100754-115190 GCA_013398175.1 Climacteris rufus
CCTCCCTCCCTCCCTTCCTCCCTCCTTCCCTCTTTCCCTCTTTCTCTCTCCTTCTCTCTCTCTTTCTCTCTCTCTCCTTCTCTGTCTGTCTATCTATCTATCTATCTACCCACCTACCAGTCGATCAGAGAAGGGCTGCAGGTCCCAGGACAGTCCCAAACATCTGGAGCTGCTGTTGGAGCTCTGTCCCACCCTGACCTGCTGTTCTGCTCGCCCCAGCAGCAGCTCCCAGCCCAGCAGCCCTGCAAGGCTTCCTGCCCGTGCACTGCTTTCAGCCCAGGCAGCTCTGGCCACAGGCACTTTTGCACCACTGCCACCCACCAAAGGCAGCAGCTCTGACGAGGAAGTTTGGGCTGTGAACCACAAACTGTTCCACTGCCCGCCCGGCCCAGCGCGTCCCCTGCCCGCTGCCTCTGTGCTGCGCGGGGCTTTGGGGGCTCACTGCCTCTGCACATCTTCCTGCATCAATTATCCTTGAGTTATTACATCAGTTATCCAGCCCAGAACCCACTGCAGGGTCCTTTGGTTCACCAGAGCCCCAGCCTGCTCCTCCTGCACAACCCAGCGAGGCGGCCCCACAAACACCTCTGCAGGACAAAAGGCCGTGAGAGAGGCAATACCTTGATGAAGTTGGCATTGATGTAATGAGAATCCGTGTCAGATGTAATCAGGGACAGCTCCACTCTGCTGTGGTCAACTGCAGGCACAGAAAGAGAAGAAGCAGCAGTCAGTGTGTGTCTGCCTTGGTCCCTGAGTCCCTGGAGTCAGCATGAGATGCTTGGGGGGAACAGGAACACTCCCATCAGAGAGCCCATCCAGGGTGGGTGGGGGGCTGTGCAGGGTGATGTCCCTCCCAGATCCCCACAGAAGTGTCACTACCTGTGCACAAGGGGATGGACAGGACCCTTTGGGGATGGGCTGAGGGTTTAGGGGAGAGCTGCAGGTGCTGCCACCACCCCAGTGCAACACCAATCCCCTCTGACCATGCAGCAAGCCAAGCCTAAAATCAGCTAAACCTGCCCCAGGCTCAAACCAGGCCTGTGGGGTTACATACAAAAATCAGCTAAACCTGCCCCAGGCTCAAACCAGGCCTGTGGGGTTAGATACAAAAATCAGCTAAACCTGCTCCAGGCTCAAACCAGGCCTGTGGGGTAGATACAAAGGTTAGACTGAATCTTGGAGGTCTTTTCCAACCTTAATGATTCTGTGATTTACTTTATTTTCCAAGTTAGAATGGATGAAAGAGGCAGTCTGGTCTGTCAGGCTGTCCTTTGAAGACCACTGCACCAAGCCAGGACAAACCACAACAGGCCTTGCCTGTCATCTGCTTTGTACATTGTTGTCCAAAGGCTTTGGAAAAAAGAGGTTGCAGTGCTACCCAGACAGCTTGCAAGGAAAATCACTGGATGTTGTGTTTCCTAGTGAATAAAAGTTCTTCTGTCTGTAAAAAATATCACAGAATCCCTGAGTTGGAAAGGACCCACAAGGATCACCAAGTCCAACTCCCAGCCCTGCACAGGACACCTCACAGAGCTTTGCTATGTGCCAAAGCCCTCCAGAGCAGCCAAAGCCCTAAATCTGGGCAGCAGGGTTCAAGGCCAACAGACAGCAGTGAGATGCTCCCATACAACCACTGTGCAGGCAGGGACCTGAGGATGAGAACAAGAAAAGCAAGAAATAAAAAGGCTGAGTAGGAACATGTGCCATTTCCAACCTACAAGGTAAGATGTCCTTGTATCTGTTCTTCTTGACATTCTCTGGCTGCTCAGAGGCTGCTGCAGGGTAGATTTTATCCGATCTGTGCTTTGTTGACTGTCTCTTCAGCTTCTGTGATGAAAGAGTGGAACAAATTACAGCAGACGTGCTCCAGCCAGAGCACTGCCGGAGAGCACCCGAAGGGCTCGAGGGGTCACGTTTGCTACCACAAAGCAAGGCTGGCACCATTAATTCTTTCCTGAGTGGCTTCTCTCAGAGCAAGAATAGAGACAGAAGCAGCTGAGAGCCCCAGCACTTCTGAGGAATGGAAAGTGTGTGCTGAGGCAGTGCCCACACGTCGCTCGTGGAGTGACACAAAGCATCGCCCTCACAAGCAAGTGAGGCCCAGGGGAATCATTCTCAGGGCAAAAGGCATCCAGATAAAAGGAGTGACAGTGTCAAAGCACCTTTAACAAATTATATCAGAAAAGACAGGTAAATCTATTGATTTCTCACTTTGGTAGAGATGCCCCCACCCGTAGGTGGGAGCAGCGATGCTCAAGCCACTGAGGGAGCAACTGGAGCAGGGTAGCTCAGGGACTGATGAAAGAGAAGGGAAAAGGAGCCCTGGGACAGACCCTTAGGGCTGCAAATCTCTTATCTCATTCATTGTCAGGATAAAGCTGCAGCACTCACAGAGAGTTCAAGCACAGAATTTTATTTCACTGCCACCAGCTTCTAAATAACACACACTGTTTGTTACCATCAACTTCAGAAGCACCATCCTTGTATTTTTTCTTTCATTTTTTTTGTTGGTTTTTAACATTAAACTGCAGCTTTAAAACACTGCATTCAGCCACAATATCCCAGGAGTTACACCTCACAGATCTGATGGAATGAGTCAGGGAGGAGCTACAGGAGGCTCAGGACAGTCCATGTATCCAGGCTCTGTTAATTAAGAACGTGGGGCAGGCACAGTGGGATAGAAGTTGTGAGAGCAGGATGGGTTTTGTAACCTCCACATCCCTGTAACCTGAGCAATTCTGGTGTTGGTCACATCCACCCCTGCCTCCCTCCAGTGCACCCCCTGCTTCCAGGGAAAGCTTTCATGGAAGGGGCATCAGCCAGTCCTCCCAGAGATGAGGCCCTGAATCATCTGACTTTTCTGTCCCTGGATAATCTGATATAAAACTGCCTGAGTATGAGAAAGCAAGTGAGAATCACAGAATCATGGAGTATCCTGAGCTGGAAGGGACACACAAGGATCATCCAGTCCAACTCCTGGCCCTGAACAGGACACCCCAAAATGCCACCCTGTGTCTGAGTGTGGTCCAAACCCTCCTGGAGCTCTGGCAGCCTTGGGGCTGTGCCCATTCCCTGGGGAGCCTGGCCAGTGTGCAGAGCTGTGAGGACCAAACTCCATCTGTGAGACTGCACAAGGACACTCCAACAAACCCCTGCCATTTACAGGAACACCACCACAATTTGCAGGTACAAATGCTCGGCCCCACAAGGAGAGGGCAGGGATGAGGATGGGGGAATGGCACTGACCACTTCTATCAAGTCTGGAAACACAAACCAGCACGACTGCCTGGCGAGGCCTCTGCCTCACAAAAGTGGCTGCAGATTGGGTCACCCTGGGATGATCTCAGCCCATCCAGGAGGAAATGCAACCTTGACCAGTCCACCTGCCATTTTGGTCAGAAATGAATACATTTGGCTGCTGGAGGCAGCCTGAGCAGCAGGGCTCAGAGCCCAGAGCCTCACACACACAGACAGCCCGGCACAGAGAGGGGAAACTCAGCAGGCTGTGACAGCACTTTGTTCCATGGAACAACAGACTGTCACTGCAGGCTCAGATTAATCACTTCCCTCTGCCCCAGACACCTGGAAACCGAGCACTCAGCTCTCCCCAGGCGTCTGAAGTGCCACATTTTGCATATCTGAGCAGGGCTGGAGCTCGTGGGGACCCCTCAGTAAGCCAGAGCCCAGTGCCAGGGGTCAGCCTGGGCTTTGGCACAGCTCAGCTCTCCCAGAGGTGCCAGCTGTACCCTCCCCTGTGTCTGCTAAAGCTGGGCAGTGCCAAGGCCTCTCCGAGCAGCCCAGCCTGTCAGAGCCACCTCTGGCCACCAGCTTTAGCCATGGGATGCTGCTCTGGCGTCTGAGCCTCACCCCTGGCACCCAAACAAGTGAAAAGAAGTCAGAGAGCTCACAAATTCAGGGCACTGCAGATCACAGTGGGCAGTGGGAGCCAACAGCACTTAGTGCAGCTTTTGCCTTGAGGGAACAAGAAAGAGGGGCCAGGAGCACTGCTGGATGTAGAGCAGAGATCCCAGAAGGGTTTGGGGTGGAAATGGCCTTGAAATTCATCTCATTCCACCCCCTGCCATGAGCAGGGACACCTTCCACAGGCAGGGACACCTTCCACAGGCAGGGACACCTTCCACTGTCCCAGGTGCTCCAAGCCCATCCAACCTGGCCTTGGACACTTCAGGGATGGGGCAGCCACAGCTTCTCTGGGCACCCTGTGCTCCATGGAAAGAAGGAAAGGCTAAATCAAAGAGCAAGTGGAGATCCTTGGCAGGAACACATTGCACAGGTCTACCAGGCTGCAGTGGGGAGAAGGGGCAGAGGCTCCCTGTTCACCCCTGAAGCCCCAGCTGTGTCAGCAGGGCCACAGGCTCCATCTCTCCCCCTGTGCCCCCCGTGTGGCACCAGGCAAAGTGAAACCGTGTCCCAACAAGTGCATTCGCAAAGCACAAAACAGGAAGCACTGGGGTAATTAGTTAAACAGCAAAGAGCTCAAATGCTAATTATTACATTCCTCTTGTGCCTTTACATTCCTGTCACCCCATTTAGCTCCTGGCTGGCTGTTAGAAACTCCCAGACAATCTGACTGTCCCAGGTCGGAGCAGTGACCGAGCGCTTCCCCCCGAAACGAGCCCAGCCCGGGTGAACTCACCAGAAACTCCTCTGCAAAC
Source organism: Climacteris rufus (assembly GCA_013398175.1). Taxonomy (NCBI): domain Eukaryota; kingdom Metazoa; phylum Chordata; class Aves; order Passeriformes; family Climacteridae; genus Climacteris; species Climacteris rufus. The sequence continues at coordinate 105,431 of VZRZ01007052.1, forward strand.
TCCCCTGGGTTGAGCTTCTTGCCCTGGGCCCTGTGCAGGTTGTGCAGCAGGATGGCCCTTTGCTCCATGGTGCTGGGCAGCCGGGGCTGGCCCTGCCGGGACGGGACATGGCAAGTGATGGCAGCGGAAGGCAGCGCCGGGGAGCGCTGCCTGTGGTTTTCTGACTTCATCACAGCCCCGAAGGAAATTAGTGCGTGGCAGATAATCCTGGGCAGAGAACACAACAAAACACAGGGCTCAAACCACCCCCACCTGGCACGGGTGGGCACTGAGGGTGGAGGGGACGTGCAGAGCCCCCCACCACCCCAATTCCTTCAGCACCGTGCCCAGCATCACTGCCAGGGGGCCAGAGGGGTGGGCAGAGGGGGCAGCTGCAGAGCAGCCACGTCCTGGGGGGCTCTGCTTCACTGGGAAGGCTTCAAAGCTGGGATGGGACTGGAAGAGTCCAGAAAACAGCATGGAAAACCCACAGTTCCCCCTCAAGCTTTTGACAGAATCCCAGGATGGTTTGGGTGGGAAGGGATCTTAAAGATCTTGTTCCACCACCCTGCCATGGGCAGGGACACCTTCCACCAGAGCAGGTTGCTCCAAGCCCTGTCCAACCTGGCCAGGGACACGTCCAGGGGTGGAAATTTTAGCCTGTTCTCCACATCAGCTGCAAAATGTTGTGAAGGAATCCTTCAGGCAGATGCTGACACCTGAACAGTGCCCTGGACTGCACAACTTCTGAACAGAGAAAAACCTTCCCTGTGCTTCAGGGAATTCCAGCCATAATTCCAGAATATTCCAGGCATAATTCCCCACATCTGGTGGCCTCTGCCAGAAGAGAGGGTCCAATCTGACCCCAGCAGACCACAGAGGTCAAATTAATGATGGTGATTCACTTCACTCACTCTGAAACACCTGAAAAACCCCACAGGCAAAGGAGAGGCCATTCCCAGGTGGGAAGAGGAGGCAGAGCACAGTTCTGGAAGTCCATCCATCTTCTCTACTTGCACAAGTGGGGAAAGCTTAACAAACTAAGCTAAAAACAACAATTCTCAACCCAAAAAACTCAAAAAGGAGATTGGAATCACAACTTCCATATTTCCAACACCTCATTGTTGCACAAAGGCTTCAGACTCGTTGTACCAAGCCTGATTCTCTCTCTGTAACTGCAACATTTCCCCTTCTGTGTTTTCTTGCAGATGGGGTACAGAGCAGCTCCAGGATTTCTGTATTCAGTTGCTAAAAGGCAGAGAGGGCTGTTAATCACTCTTAGTTTAAAATATCAAATGGTAATTTTGCAGAAATAAGCCTTTGAGTCACCTGAGAGGAACAGAGTGACCTTTAGAATCACTAGTGGTTTTAAACCAAATATCCACCTGCTGAGTCTGCAGCACTGAGCACTAACCTGGAGACCTTGAGTAAAAGTGAAGAATTTTATGGCCAAATGTAAGAGAAACACAGGAAGAAAAACCAACTGTTAACAACAAATTTTATTATTTTTTGCTTGTAGTGATAGAAAATCTCTCTGACATGTTGCTTAATGTCAGGTTCTGCCTGCAGAGTCTGGAAGAAGCAGAAGAGCATTTCTCCAGTTACATCCATGAAAAGCCCAGGTTCACCTCTGGAAAACAGCACAGCCCTTCCTCTCAACTGTCCAAGTTCTCCTGAAAAGACACCAAACCCCCCTGTGCCTGTGTTGTAGAGAGAGAATTCAAGGCAGGTTGAAAGGGACTGGCAGGAAAGGATGTGGAGTGAGGGATGAGGGACCCACCAGCCACCAGAACCCTCTCCCAGCCTGATTCCATCCCTTCCCCTGGGAGAATGCCCCAAGTGGGGTCTGTAAAACTGCTTTTTCGTGGCCCATCAGTCATTAATTTCTTTCTTACTAAGGGAGCAAACTGAGTTCTTCCCAAGATCTTGAGACACGGAATTGAACCCTGAGACAGAGAAGCAGATGGGAAGTTTGGTGCCGATTCCAGCAGGACTTTGTTTAGCAAAGCCGTGCTCCTTGGGCTACACACAGCTATGGGCATGGTTTAGTTCCAAAATAAGTAATTTCTGTTAAAAGCAGCAAAAAAAGTATTTAGAAATTACTGGAGCCTGCTGACCTGTTCATCCAGCAATAAAGGGGTCTGGATAGAAGATTCAAATTCCCTCCAAAACAGAGCCCACACTTGGTGCAGCCACAGCAGAGTGAATGATGGATTGCCATAAAGTTATCAACATTTTTTCCCTGAAAACTGCCTAATTCCAATGCTCCAGTGTCCCCAAGGCCAGGGACACAACACAGCAGTGGGAGCTGTAGCAGGAGCCCTGCTGCTGATCTGCCTTTGAGTTCACCTGTAGGCTCAGCCCTTACAGCAATTGGCATATGAGACTGAGATTAATTTTTGCCCAATTGCTCCTTAAAGCTTTGCTTGAAGGAAGGTCAGAGAGGAAAGCCCTGCTGGCCACAGAGGCAGGAGCTGGGCTGCAGATCTGCCCTGACCCACAGCAGTGATCAGATCCCTCACCCACAGCCCTGAGAGCTGAAGGAACAAGAAACTCCAGACGTCAGCCAAGAATGATTCACATTTTTATTTGGAAAATCAGAAGTCCAGTCTGTGTAGCAGTGACAGCAGTGTTTCAGTGAAGGCCATGGAAGGCATATTGCCATTTGAAGGTGCAACCAAGTCACTCAAAGAAATCAAAAATTACAAGAAATCTCACAGAATAAAGAAGCCTGTGCCCCTCACAGAGAACCCTAAATCCCTTAGGTCCATCCCAGTGGGTACCTCAAGGAGCCTCTTCAGCTTGGCAACAGCACAGGGAGCTGGGGGGAGCTTTAGAGGGGGCAATTCTCCACCTCAGTGACACATTCCAAACACACAGAAATACACAGGAGTCTGCTGGAAGCCAAACATGCTGGTTGCAGTGAGCAGGATGCACCCTGCCCACCCTCCTCAGCCACAGCACAGCTCTGTTCACCCCTAAGTGAGGCTACTATTGAAATGAGACAGCAAACTAAACCACATGTAAAGGGAGCCAAGAATGAAATATTCTCTCTGCACTGCACTACTCCTCTTAATGTGAGATAAGCAGCAGAATCCCGGTGTGTCTGAGTTTTAAAAATTGTAATTCTCAGCTCTCCAAACACTCCCCTGAATTCTGCTCCATCCTGGTTCCATCAGTGACATTTGTGCCTCGTGACAACCACCACTGATGTCACCAGTCCTGTGCCTGACACCAGAGTGACCCTGTCCTCTCCCCAGCCCCAGGGAGGGCAGAGCCTGCACCCTGCCCTGTTCCCCAGCCCCACTGCAGCTTCCCCCACACCAGCCAGGCCTTCCAGGGTCAGGACAGGGCTGCCAACACTCTGCAGAGTCTGAAAGCACCAAAGCAGCACTGGGTATGGCAAAGCAAACCAGAGAAACCAACTCTTCCTGTGCCCTGAGCAGAGCCCAGTCAAGACTCCAGTCCAGTCACTGCTTCCAGGACTGTCCTCAAGGCTGAGATGAAGGCCTGAAGTGCCTCTGGCTTTGCTTCATTTTGCTTCACTGAAAGCTGCAGCTGGGAATCTGCTGCCTCAAGCAGGAGCTCAGTGAGGAAGAGGCAGCCTGAGTCATCCTGGGCACTCAGATAAGCTTTCCAGGGCTGGGCACCAGCTTTGCTCATGGCAATTGTCTGGATGTGGACAACACGAAGGGCTGTCTGGATGGTGTCTGGATGCAAAGGGCCACCCCAGGGCAGAGAGAGCTGGCAGCTCGTGTCCAGGCTCAGCCAGGTCTTCTCAAACTCTTCTGCAGTCAGGGAAACATCAGGGATCAAGCTCAGGCTGCCCGTATCAGGATGAGCCTTGACGATTTCTTTATTCCCTTCAGACATCAGAGCATCAGGATGAACCTCGAGGACTTCTTTATTCCCTTCAGAAATCAGTGACTCTGAAATGAAAGCACAAACACATGAGCTGCAGCTCCCAGTTCCACCAGGCAGAGGAAGGCTGGAATCCCAGTGCCACCAGCAGCACTCCCTGGGCTACTGAGTGAGCAGCCACACACTGCACAAGGTGGTCAGAACACCAAGTCAGCACTCCCAAAGCACTGTGAACTTCTCCCAAACAAACCCATGTGAGAACATCCTGGCTGCCCCATCCCTGGAAGTGTCCAAGGTTGGACAGGGCTTGGAGCCACGTGGCCCAGTGAAGGTGTCCCTGCCCATGGCTGGGGGTGAATGAGATGAATTTTAAGGTCCCTTCCCACCCAAACCATTTTGGGATTCTGTGACCCACTGGCAAGGGGAGATGGATCCCAGAGGAAGGAGAGGCTGTTACCTGTGTCTCTGCTCCTGGAGTCAGCACAAGGGGCACAAGAGTAAGAGGGTCCCACGGGCTGGTGAGCAGTGGCCAGTGCCCAGCGTTCTCTGCCGTACACTGTGGCAAGGGTGTTGAACTCCAGAGCCCAGGCATTGACAGGCTGCTTGCTCTGGTCCCCCAGGAGCCCCAGAGAGGGGTCAGACTTGGGGCTGCACAGGACCCGGGTCACCTCCTCCACCCCAGCCTGCAGCAGGCGGTAGCAGAACAAGCCCCGGTCCCGCACGGCCATGTCCATCTCCTCCTCTGCAATCACACACGGGCCACCCAGGGAGAATTCCATCAGCCACACCTCCCCACAGTGTCAACACTTCATTACTACAACCAGACCTTCAGGGGTACCACACAGGCAAGGGGCAATGGTTTGAAACTAACAGAGGGCAGGGTTAGATGGGATATTGGGAAGAATTCTTTACTCAGAGGGTGGGAAGGCACAGGATGCCCAGAGAAGCTGTGGCTGCCCCATCCCTGGAAGTGTCCAGGCCAGGTTAAACTTGGAGCAACCTGGGATAGTGGAAGGTGTCCCTGCCCATGGCAGGGGTGGGACAAGATGAGCTTTAAGGTCCCTTCCAACCCCAACCATTCTGGGATTCCACGACTCTGTAATTCCACACTCACCTGACAGCCAGGGCCAAGCCTGAGGCACAAAGCCACCTCACCCTGCCAGCCTGGATGGCCCCCTCAGAGCCAGGATGCTGACACAGCCTCCTTGCCCTGGGGACAAGGTCCCAAGAAGGCTGTGAGGACACAGAACCCACCTATGCAGTAGTAGAGCAGCCTGCCCAGCATGTCCTGGCACTCGGCAGGCCGGGCCAGGAAGAGCCGCAGCAGCGCCGTCAGCAGCTCCATCTTCACTGCTGGGGACATCTCTGACTTCACATTCTCCACAAAGTCCTCTAAAACATAGGGAGCATTCGGGATCTTCTCCCCATGTGTGCCCAGGAGCCAGATCAGTGCTTGTTTGCCCTGAAGGAACCACAGGAAATCAGCAAACAGCCGCCGTGTGCCACGTGTTGGGACAAAATAAGCACACATGGAGAACAAATCCAAACATTGCTGATTTTTGCCCCCACTCTCCAGGCAAAGGGAAGCTGAGCACTCCTTGTCACCCACCCCAAGCACTGCCCCCTCACCTCGCTGTCCTGGATGGTGTCCTCACAGCCAGGCAGTGCCTGGCACACGGCGTCCGTGCACTGGGGACACAGCCAGGCCAGGTCCCGGAAAGCCCGGACCACAGCTGCAAGGAAACCCAGTGAGCAGCATCCCCCAAGAGCTAGAAAAACCCCTAAAGGATTAAAAAGAAATCATTCCAAACCCCCTCACTCAAGGGACTTTGCAAATCTCAGCAGGAACCCTGCCTGTGACTGTGATTTGAGGCACCCTCCTTCCCAGTCCCATGACACTGCATTTGTCAGAGCAAAGCTGCACCAGGTCTAAAATAAAGCACTGAGACTTCAGACTGTTCCTCTGGCTGCTGGAAAGTAACCTCTCTTCCAGCCACTGGCAGCCTTTAAAAAGCCTCTGACTCATGATGTTTCAGACATGAGATTAGAATGACAAATTAAAGCTGACCCCAATTCAAAATGAGGCTCGTGGGCTTTAGGTCAAAATTTTAAAGGTTCTGCTGCCCACCCAGAAACACCAGCAGCTCCTGAGATTGAATTCAATCAAATTCAAATTCAAATTGAATTCTTCAGAGTGCAAGTGTGTGGTTTTCAAAAGTGAGAGCAAGACCAGTTAAAAGAGAACAGCAGAGATGTGAAGGTGGAGCTGAGGGCAGCAAAAGAAAAAAGGAAGCCTGGGTACAATTGAATCAGACTATTGTATGAGGAACAGAAATCACAGAGATTTAAAAGCTCTATTAATCATCTTGGCCCTCAAATAGACAGTAAAATGTCTCTGCTGAGTCCCTCACTCCCTGATTCAGCAGGTGGCAGCTAAAAAGGACCATGAACAGAGCTACGACCATCTCCCCCTTCCCCACAGAGAGCAGTTCCTACAGAAGGAACACACTTTATACCCTTAAACCCACCTGGAAAACTTCCACCTGAAGGTGACAATTGAATTAAAAGCCAAGTGCCTTTGAGGGCCTTGAGTCTGGGATCACGAGCCCCAGCAAGGGCACCTCCTGGGAGTGTAAGAGAGGCAAGCAGTGGTTACCTGAGGTGATGTGTTCCTGCTGAAGCCCCAGGAGCTCTGTCAGAATCCCCACACACTGCTCTGTGTATGTCCTGGCAATATTGGCTGCAAGGATGCCAAAAAGACATAAAAGTCAACTTTTTATCAGAGTGAAATGGGAACCATGAGCCCAACTGTTCATCACAAACTCACTTTGAAGAACCAGTCTCTCTCTTTTCCTCTCTGACTGCCATTTCTGAAAGTGTGGTCAAATGAGCTCATTCTCCACACAAGGGACATGTTCCTTTTTTGAGGCCATGCCTCAGAAGATTTCTGAACTTTCCTTCAATGTAATACATTAGGAAAAGCATTTTAGCATCCCCAGTTTTCCTTACGAATACTGGAGTAACTCACCTATTTTAAAGCTTAAAAAACCCAAAATTATCACCTGAACTCTGCCCCCATCACAACTAAAAGAACAAGGAAATATTAGAGCTTCCCCACCCACTGCATAGCTCCATTGAATACTAAAAGGCTCATTAATAAGATGAAATGATGGATTTTCTTTAGAAAAAGAAAATCTCTTCAAAGCATGAGCTTCAAGGACTTTCTACACAACCTGAAGCAGCTCAATGCCAGCACTTTGAAAGAATCAGTGCTTTAGAAAGACTCTGACACAAAACACTGCTGGGGAGGGTGGTCTCTGTGCTGCTGCAGCACAGAGCACTGATTTGGGGCTTGCCTTCAGCAGAGAACAGCCCCCTGAGAGGCCAGGGCTGCAGCCAGGCCAGGGCACAGCCCTCACCTATGGCAAAAATCGCTCCCTGGGCCAGCTCCTCCGACACATCAGTGCAGTAACCCTTCAGCTCCTCCAGCACCTGCTGCACGTTTTCATCGTTCACCAGCTCACACAACACCTCCATCTTCTGGCACTTGATGTAGTGGGGCTCTGAGTAGGAGCAGAAGAACTTTTTGTAGTGGCTGCTGAAGTGGCCGGGCAGGCTCCGGAGGATCTGGCGCACGTGGCAGAGCGCGGTGAAGCACAGCTCCCTGCTCTCAGAGGTGCAGGCAGACAGCAGAGGGCCCTTCACTCGCCCCAGAACATCTGCCTGCACATCTGGGTACTCCCTGGCCAGCACCAGGAACAGCTTGGTGGCTGCCATCACCACGCTGGGGCTGCTGCTCTTCAGGTAGGCGTCCAGCAGGTTGAGGATGTCGAAGAGCTCCTCGTCGCTGCGGGGCCGGTAGCGCAGCAGGAAGGTGAGCACCTCGCTCTGCCCCCACTGATCCAGGTCAGGCATCCTGCCAGGGGCACAAACACAGGGGCAGGGCTCAGGGAGGGATCAACATCTGTGCTGTGCACAGCAGAGGCCTCAGCTCCGAGTTCCTTGTGGCCTCTGTTCCAAACCAAGGGGGTGCCGCAGTTTCACCCCAAGTTATTGCCCAGTTATTAACTCAGTGTCAGCCACGGGCACTTTTGGTGGTGTTTGGGCCAGGCAGCAACACTGACAAGAAGCCTGGGCAGAGCAATGCCCCTCTTTACCCAAATCATGTAGAATTATCTGCAGAAAAATTAATTTCTTTAAGCAATGAAGTTATGTAAGTTACGTATCTTTATAGCATTTGGAGACACATACTAGAACATACCTGTCCCACAGAAACATGTGTATTATCACTAAAAAAGTCCCCAAAAGCTAATCGCATTAACCTACAATTACAAATCAAACCACCAGCTGAGGCAAAGACTCCCTGGAAGAGCAGAGCATCTCAGATTTCCATGAAGACCTCAGCCTAAAAGTGATTTAGTTTCTCTCAGGATGGGCACCTCCATCTTTGGGTGTCTGACAAGAATTCCTTAGGTCTCCTCCAGAAACTGCCTCTCTGCATAGAAAACACAAGAACAAGAGAAGCTTCCAGCACCACCCTGATACCAAAGAAAACAAACCTGTTGAGGAGATGATGGGCAATGGGTTTGTTGATGACAACTCCTCCCTCCTTCTTCAAGATCTCTTCCAAGGCCCTCAGACAGTTCACGACCACGATGGGATCCTGGTCACGAAGCAAACTGTAGAGCTCGTTCACCAGAGCACCATCTGCAAAGAACAGAGGTCCTGCATCAAGTTCTGCAGGCACACTGCAATTTAATCACTGCATGTGAGCATTTATCACAAATAAAATATGAACTGGGAGAAGGGATGAACTCCCAGCCCTACAGGAACAGCTGCCCTTGGCACAGCTTTTCCCTGAGGGTCTGGGTGGGTCAGTGGCCCCTGGTGGGTCAGAGACTGGGGATGGCCACTTGCTATGGGAGGCCCTGGAAGAGCAGGGAGATGGAATAAAATCACTGAATCAGAAAATGTTAAGGGTTGGAATGGACCTTAAAGCTCATCTTGTTCTACCTCCTGCCATGGGCAGGGACACCTCCCACTGTCCCAGATTGCTCCAAGCCCTGTACAGCCAGGCCTCGGACACTTCCAGGGATGGGGCAGCCACAGCTTCTCTGGATGCCCTGTGTCAAGGGAACAACTCCTTCCCAATATCCTAAACCTGCTCTCTTTCAGTCTGAAGTCATTCCCACTTGTGCTGTCACTCCATGCCCTTCTCCAAAGTCCCTCTCCAGCTCTGCTGTAGCTCCCCCAGATACTGAAAGGCCACAGCAAGGTCTCCCCAGAGCCTTCTCCTCTCCAGGCTGAACAATCCCAGCTCTCTCAGCCTTTCACCAATCACCCACCACTTTCTCCCTCTCTCCGCCCTGCAGCCACAGCGACCCCGGGACAGCCCCAAAGCCCGAACGAGCGGCGCGGCCTCAGCCCCGCGTGTCCCCGGCGCCACTCACCCACTTCGCAGTCCCCTTGCAGCTTCACCATCTTGGCACAGCCCAGCACGGCCGCCCTGCGCACGTAGGACGCCTTGTCCCGCAGCCCGCTGACGATGGGCTGCTGCAGGTACTCCTGGATGCCGGGCATCCTGCGGGAGCGCGGCCGGGATCAGCGGGGCCCGCGGACCGGCACCGGCCCCGATCCCGCCCGGGCCCCGGCGCACCTGAGGTCGCACATGGTGCGCAGGGCGAGCCCCCTCACGGCCGGGCTGGGGTGCGCGCAGTCCTTGCGCAGCGAGTTCACGGCCAGCAGCGCCAGCTGCGGCTGCCGCGGCGCCTGGGCGCGCACGTAGAACGACACCAGCTTCTTCTGCACCACGTCCGCCACCGCGCCCGCCTTCACCATCTCCGGGAACAGCCCCGACACGTCCGCGCCCTGCGCCATCAGCCTGCGGCGGGCACCGGGCTCAGCGCGGCGCGGCCCGGCC
>VZRZ01007052.1:122835-149169 GCA_013398175.1 Climacteris rufus
GAGGTTGGGCCTGGCGGGTTTGTGTTTCCCCCCGACTCTTGTTTTTTACAGTGCCTGGGAAACAGGCCTGGGCACGGGATGTGAATTTTCGCAGGGTCTTCGCACTTCCTGCGCTCCCCCAATCCTCTGTATTGTTTTCCTCAGCACTGGGGTTTTTTTAGCCCGGAGAAGAGGCGGCTCGGGAGTGACCTTATCGCTCTCTGCCACTGCCTGAAAGGAGGGTGTAGCCAGGTGGGGGTCGGGCTCTTCTCCCGGGTAACAAACGACGAGCGAACATAGCGTTAAGCTGCGCCAGGGGAGGTTTACATTGGACAATAGGAGGAATTTCTTCACAGCGAGGGTGTTTAGACATGGGAACGGGCTAGCCAGGGAGGCGGTGGAGTCACTGTCCCNCATTGGACAATAGGAGGAATTTCTGCACAGCGAGGGTGTTTAGACATGGGAACGGGCTAGCCAGGGAGGCGGTGGAGTCACTGTCCCTGGAGGTGTTTAAGGAGCAGCTGGACGTGGCACGGAGTGCTCCGGTCTGGGTGACAAGCTGGTGTTTGGTCATAGGTGGGGCTCGATGATCTCAGAGGTCTTTTCCAACCTAATTGATTGTGTGATTCAGAATCACAGAATCTGTGATTCTGTCGTGTCCTGGGATTCCTTTAGCATTTAGAGAGCTGGATAAAGAGCTGTGTGCTTCTCAAACACAGTAATCGCACCGCAGAGCCTCGCTCTGTGATGCCCTGAGGAGCAGCGGTTCCAGAGGTTGCCTTCCTCAGTGGTGGGCAGCACATGGTGCTCAGTAAAACACTTGTTATTCTGCTTCTCCTGCAGATGGGGGATCTTGCCCATCGCAACCTGCTGCCCCTAATGAGTTCTCCTCTCCCTTTCCAGGTATGGCCTCACAGCTGCAGGTGTTCTCCCCTCCGTCAGTATCCTCGAGTGCCTTCTGCAGTGCCAAGAAACTGAAAGTGGAGCCGTCTGTCTGGGATGTTTCAGGACAGAGCAGTAGTGACAAGTATTATACCCACAGCAAAAACCTCCCAGCAGCTCAAGGGCAAGCCAGCTCCTCTCATCAGGTAGCCAATTTCAGCATCCCTGCCTACGACCAGAACCTGCTTCTCCCCGCTCCCTCCGTCGAGCACATCGTGGTCACCGCGGCCGACAGCACCGGCAGCAGCGCCACCGCCTCCTTCCAGAGCAGCCAGACCCTCACCCACAGGAGCAACGTTTCTTTGCTGGAACCATACCAAAAATGTGGATTAAAAAGGAAAAGTGAAGAGGTTGACAGCAACGGTAGCGTGCAGATCATTGAGGAACATCCACCTCTCATGCTGCAAAACAGACCTGCGGTGGGTGCTGCGGCCACGACCACCACGGTCACCACGAAAAGCAGCAGCTCCAGTGGGGAGGGCGACTATCAGCTGGTCCAGCATGAGATCCTGTGCTCCATGACCAACAGCTACGAGGTCTTGGAATTCCTGGGACGGGGGACGTTCGGGCAGGTGGCCAAATGCTGGAAACGTAGCACGAAGGAGATTGTAGCCATCAAGATCCTGAAGAACCACCCTTCGTACGCACGGCAGGGCCAGATCGAGGTGAGCATCCTGTCCCGCCTGAGCAGCGAGAATGCTGACGAGTACAACTTCGTCCGCTCCTACGAGTGCTTTCAACACAAGAATCATACATGCCTTGTCTTTGAGATGCTGGAACAGAACTTATATGATTTCCTAAAGCAAAACAAGTTCAGTCCGTTGCCCCTGAAGTACATCCGGCCCATCCTGCAGCAAGTGGCGACGGCCCTGATGAAGCTGAAGAGCTTGGGTCTGATCCATGCTGATTTGAAGCCAGAGAACATCATGTTGGTGGATCCTGCACGCCAGCCCTACAGAGTGAAGGTGATAGACTTTGGGTCAGCCAGCCACGTGTCCAAGGCCGTGTGCTCCACGTACCTGCAGTCACGGTATTACAGGTAAGCACAGGCAGCCGGCTCAGGCTGGTGCTGCTGGGGCTGGGGCTTCCTGCTGCAGACACTGAGCTCTTCTGCCTAGGGGCAGGAGGAAATGAGCAGCCCTGTATGTTTCCTGGAGATTTCTTCTGAAAGTGGGATGTAAATAAATAGAATGTGTGCATTGCAAGGGTGGCCTAATCTGCAGCCCGACGCCTTCCTTTCCCCCAGCTCAGTGCCCTGAGTTGGTTTTACCCCATCAGCTGGCCTGTGACACTGTAGGAAGTAGCACACTGGAGAAGCAGTGTGATGGTGTTAAGTAGTTCATTTTGGGTTGTTTGCCATGATGTGAAACTAGTCCATTAACCTTGGACATTTAGAAGGGAGAGAAGCCAAAGGGATGCCTATTTCTATTTGCTTTTGTTTCTTCTGATTCTTCATCTTTGTCTGAACCCCCTTCACGAGCACATGACTTCCTGTGTCTCCCCTGGCTAAGTCAGGCTTTCAGGAGACCTGCAGCTCCTTTCGAGCAGTGATGAGATAGATCTCTGCTTCCCATGGCTTCTCCCCTACTCCTGCCTAAGGATTAAAAATAAACTGTGGGCAAAAACGTTAAAACTCAGAAACTGTCTATGAAGCAAGCTGTGCTGTTTCTTTCAATTATTCCTCCAGCTTGGCTCTGTTAAGTGTGTGTTTCAATTTAAATAGCAGCAGACTTCAGTAAATGGATGCAGAAAGAACTTGTGGCTTCAAAGGGCCATGAAGAGTCTGTGCTGTGTTGTCAGGGTTGCTTTGGGTGGAATGGGAGCTCACTTGACGCAAAACTCAGAACCAGTATCTAGTCCTTCCAGCTGGGAGCAGACAGAGCACTGAGACACTCCACCCCACTCTGTGTCTCTGCCCTGTTTGATGTCCTTCCTGGCTGCTCGCTTCAGTTTAAAGCCTGGCTTATTGTGGGTTTGTTCTGCTCATCCCTCCTACTCCCTGTGTTCTCGCCCCTTTTGTTTTTGTGTTGTTTTTCTTTTTAACTCTAATACCCAGTACCAGCTTTCTGTGACATTCCTTTCATGTGATACAGACTCCTCTTAATCCATTGCTCATGATCTCTGCTCAGCTTGTGGGCACCAACCTTTCCAATTCTGAACTATTGATGTTGTAGTGCAGTTGTCCTGTAGTACCCCACAGCTCTGTTAAAATGCTCTCTCTCTGAAATACATCATCAGTTTTGTTGTTGTTGCATTGAAAGAGGTGACCACTGGTCAAGGATCTGCTCTATCTGACTGGCCACACGTGTCAGCAAAGCAGTGTGGGGAGGCAGACAGTGCTCTCCAGTCTCTGGTATCTCAGACAGCAGCTTTGGCTGAGGAAAAGCAGTGAGGGGTGATAAATATCTTCCAGGGGCTGCAGGGAGGGAAGTGTCTGCTCCATCTGTTCCTGGGGCACTGCACTCCCAGCCCCTTCCAGCTCCTGGCACTGCCAGAAAAGCAAATAACCTGGGATTAGGTGGCGTTGGACTGTCTGCTTGGCTGAAGGGGAGAATGCTGTGATGTGGAAATCCAGTATTTAGTGATGTGTAATTAGTTTAATGGTGATGATTACTAAAATCCATAATCTAGGAATTTATGGAGATGGCACAGCAACCAGCTTGTTGTGGGAGAACTGGATTGCTTTAACCATATTCACATTAAATTAGTGTTCAGATGAATTCCAAGTTGGAAATTTTTTCAGTGTAGACCAATTCTTCATATGGTTCTCTGTCAGCTACTAAGAATAACTTCTCTGGGCTCACTTTTTTGGGTGTTAATACCTGTTACTGACACTGAGGTAACCTCTGTAGAGACATCTAAACCACCAACACTTGGGTGCTCTAAGATGGATATTCTGATTTATCTACCCTGGAGGAAAAAAACCTGCCTTTATTAATTACTGTGTGTGCTGCTGGAGGTCATCCTGTCCAACTGCCCTGCTCACCCAGGCTGTCCTGGCAGCTGGACACCTCGCTCCATGTGCAGCTCCAGCAGCATTTTTCCCTTGGGATGTCACACTGGATTTTAGGAGGAGTGTTAGGGCTGAGGCAGGATCCCCCTTAGCACAGGCACTGCTGCTGCCTCTGCTGCATGGCCCACTCAGGAGGGGCAGCTCTGCTGCTCACACTCTAAAGAGTGAGTGGAAGTGCCCATGAAGAATTCTGTGGCTCTGGAGCCCAGCATGGACTAGGAGTAGATCAGCTGTGTGCAGTGAACAGTTTCTGTGGCAATTCTGGGGTGTATTTGCAGTAATTCCTCACCAGACTACCATCCTCAGCTGAGGATGCTTTTGTTCTCCTTGGGGAGGATGAACAATGAAAGGAAACAGCTTGCAGAAATCACAAATCCCTGGAAGATTGATCTCTGTGCCGTGCAGAGTGAGGTTTTCTCATGTCCTGTGTTGTTTGGGGCTTTTACTCAGCTCTCTGCCTCCTGCTGCTGCCTGTGAGCCAGTGAGGAGCACAAAGTGCAGGGGCTGAGCTGCAGCACTGATGGTTTGGGCATTGGGAAGGTGGCCCTGAGCGTTGGGGGAGCGTGCAGGGTGCAGGAGCATCCATTTCTCACCTCTGCTTTGGGCTCCAGGACCTATTTCTGTCCCAGGCAGGCTGGCCTGGGGAGCAGCAGTGCCTGCTGCCAAGCCTGACTCTGCTAATCCAGCTCTGTGGTGGCCCTGCTGCTCCTGCACTGCTGCTCCTGCACTGCTGCTCCTGCCCTGCTGCTCCTGCACTGCTGCCTGCAGTTGTACAAGCTCTGTGTTGCCATCATCCCAAGGCCCAGGTGTAAACATGGTGTGTTTGGAAATGCTGGGAGGCAATCTTGGAGTTCTCTGGGGCTGCTGTGAGTCCTTTCTCTTCTGAGAGTGCCTGAGTATATTTGTCAGCTTTGGGAAGCAGTGCTTGGCAAGCATCTGTGCAAAGAGTCTTGTTGATTTTATTTCAAAGAGCTTAAGATGGTAAAATCACTTTAATCTCTGGCAGAGCAGCTATGGAAGTGACCTCTGCCTGCTGTCCTGGTCCAGCTCACATCTCATAAGGCTGCTAATTGCAGTGGTGTAAAGGAAGATGAGGCAAATTCTGATTTCCCAGCCCTGTCCTACAATCAGAATGAAATCAGGTGGCTTGTGAGAAGTTCATTTATTTAGTTGCAGGGGATAAAATACAAGAGTTCAACTTGCTATCATCATGATACTGAGATTCAGGAATACACAAGAGTAACAAATTGCCACAATCTCTATTTCCATTGGAATTGGTGGGGTTTTTTTAACACACTTGTGAAGGATTAGCATGCTCTGCATATTCCACAAGCCATTTATATTTTGGTTTGTTTGCCAGTCCAAATGCATGCAGCATTCCTTATATGACAGGTTTGGGTCCTTTCTGAGTTGGAAATTGCTGCATCAGGATGATCAAGAGGGTCAGTACAGTTTGTTAATGATGACTTGTGGACCCATGGCATGTGGGGCTCTAAAATCCTGTGTGAATGTGTCAATTGTATTTGCTCTGCTTGTGAAGAAACAGATTCCTCTAGTTTGCACTTGTGAGAAGGTAGAAAGTTGGATTCTTGACATAAATGTTTAGCAGGACATTCAGCATTCAACAACTGCCAGAACAGCCAAACCAGAAGGAAAAACAGATGAGTGTTGAGTAGAGTGTTGCAATGTTTAGTTTGAATAATCTATTCTGATTACTAAAGGTGTATCATGGCTCTGGTTTGGGGGGCTCAGGCATAATAGAATCTGGATAAGAGAGAATAAGTGTGACCTCACTGCAACAGGCAGCTGGTTCAGTTATTTATCTTTTTTATGGAATCCCAGAGTGGTTTGGGTTGGGAGGGGCCTTAAAGCCCATCTCATTCCACCACCTTCCACTGTCCCAGGCTGGTCCCAGCTCAATCCAACCTGGCCTTTTCTGGTCTTGTGCTTTCTCAGGTGCCCTGGGCCTGAGCAGCTGGGCTGAGTTTCTTTGTGTGGGAGCCACCTGTGTGGACACCTCAAGCAGAAGGTGTATCTGTGTCACCGTGGCACAAAGGGTGATTAACTGGGGAGTCACTACAAACACTTGGCACGTTGAGTGTCACATTTACTGACACCTGCACATTATGCAAGGCCTGGCTTTTAGAATTTGTAGAGGCATCAGAACTGGTTTCAGAGCCTTTTTTTAACAGCTGAAGGATCCACAGTGTGACACAAGAAATGCCACACAAGCCCTGGGGCACGGGCAGGAAATGCATAGCCTGGACTTCAGGGCTTTTCTGTCTTTCTTTGCTCTCATGTTAGTGATGCATGAAGAAAGTCAAGGTTTTCATATTTCCTGGACTTTCCAGAGTAAATTCCCACACCAGCTCACTTGGGGTTTGCAGCACCTGCATTCTGTGCCCTATGCAAATGTGGGACCAGAATTTCTCCTGCCAGAACAGCCTCAGTTTGTTTCAGAGCTGTGTGTAGGTGAAGAGCTGTACTAAAACATCCTTTTGTGTTATGAGTCAGCTCCAGACAGAAATGTCCCTGAAATTCCAACCTGTTACAGAAGCAAACCCTGCTTGCAGTGTGAGTTTTTTTATCACCTCCCCACGAAGGCTGGGCCACACAGGTACATTTTGCATTAGGTGTGGTTGAAGGCACAGAAACCTGAAACACAACCTGCAGCTGGGCTCTCTGCTTCCATTTTGAGCTCAAAACTCTCTGAGCAAACCCTGCATGAAAACCTGGTGGTAGAAACCCAGCAGCTCTCTGAGGAACTCCTTTTCCTGGCCCTGCAGATGCTCTTCTTTCCCACATGAAGCATTTGGTTACCTGGCATCTCAAGACCTCCTAGAAAAGTCTCTGTTTGCCACAGCTTTTCCTCCCAGTTCTGTTAGGATAGAATGGAGTGGATGATCATTAAGGTCTCTCCCAACATTGATAATTCTGTGATTCTTTGTGCTGTTTCAGGGACACCCCACATGCTGCCAAGTGTAATTAAACTGATTACTCAAGGAGTAGCTTTATATCACAGTTACATAAAGGCTTCCTAGGAGTTGGGGGGCACCATGGCAATAAAATAATTCATCTGTGCCACTAAGTGATAAGAAGGTTGAGATCCATTAGGCCACCTGAGGAAACAACTTCTGCTTTAAAGTGAATTTTCCAAACATGTGCGTGGAGGGGCTTTATCCAGGGTGATTTCTAGGGAAGAAATGCAGCTTCCAGAATAAAACATTTTATTTTGTTTTTCTTTTCTTTCTTTTTCCTTCACCAGAGCTCCTGAGATCATCCTGGGTTTGCCATTCTGTGAAGCCATTGACATGTGGTCACTGGGCTGTGTCATAGCTGAGCTGTTTCTGGGCTGGCCTCTGTATCCAGGAGCATCTGAGTATGACCAGGTGAGAGCATGTGGGAATGTGGGATTTTCACATGGAACCACAATTTTCTGTGTTCACACCCTCTGAACCCCCTGTGCCCTCCATCAGCTTTCATCAGTACCCATTGCTGTTGTCTGAGTTCATTTTCTCCCTGTGATATTCCCCTTGTTCCTGGGCAGGGGAGCACAGAATTCTGTGTGTTTTCACTTGAGCTGAATGTATCCTGTCCAAAAAAGGGGCCATGTTGCAGTTAACCCCTGATTTCCTACCCCAAAAGCTGCTGAAACACCTTCCTGTCAAAACAGAAGTGAGGAGTGCGTGTCCTGGTGTGGAACACCCTCTGTAATTTCACCATAAGGGCAGTTTTTCCATGTGGAGACAGGGCAAGCCTCTCATTCTTGTCCTGTTAATACCTACAGCAACCCTCAGTTTTTATGCAAAGTGTGAGCCCCAAGCTGTCTTTGAAATCCAAGGGCAAGACTCTGAGAGGCATCTTGAACTAATTAGTCCTTTCCGTGGATACTTGGCATTATTACCTGGCCTAGTCAGTGCCTATAAAAGGACAAAAAGTCTATGAGAGGGTTTTTTTTTTTTCAGAGTAGCTTTTCCACTGGGGTTTTTGTGGTGGTATCTTGTTACAGTGCTTGGTATGGTTTTCCTTATGTGATAAAATTCATGAAAACCTAGTAAGTTTGAAAACTGACTGGTCGTGTGTCTTCCCAGCACTGTGAATTTCCAAAGGAAACACGGTGGGGCCTTAATGAGCAGAACGAGTTAGAAAGTAGCTGAGGTAGGGCCTGGTGGTTTCCTTGTACACTGAGTTTTGTGTAATTCTGAGAACCTTATCTGCTCATGTAGGTGGCTGGGGAGGAGCTGCTTTTTCCATTGCTTCATGAGAGGATTTTGCAGGCCTTTGTGGGGCAGTGTGAGGTGTGACTTCATGGGCTGGGTTTGAATGGCTGAATTTCCCTTGAAGACTGGGGATGACTTGCTTTTGTGTTTTCTGAGGTTCTGCAGCAGCAAGTGAAAGTTGAGGTGGAACTTGTGAGAGAGCCTCTCCAGGAATGAGTTCCTGGGCTGGGCTGGGGTTTACAGCTATTTTTTTAGACACTCTTTGGCTGTAAAGCAAGAGTTATGTCTCAAAAACAGAACTGTTACCTGAATAATTGTGTAGATACAAGAAATACTCACCTGCAGACGCCTAGATCCACGTTGGTTTAATTGAAAACTGAGCCCAGAAATTCATATGATCACAATCTGTGGCAGTGCCCTGTTTTGGCACAGTGGCACAGCAGGAATTCTGCAGATAAGAAATGAGACATTGAATTGATGGTGTGATCAAAGCATAGTTACCTTAGCACTGTGGGTTTTTTATAAAGTTGCTATTTTCTTTCCTTTTGAGCTTTCTCTCTTCACCAGTGTCTTATCAATACCATCACAAGGATTCAGGTGCATCTTCCAATATTCTGGGCCTTTTTCTTTTACATGTGAAAATAAATATATTAAATGTGTTTGAGGAGGTTTGGTCTTGCTTTCTTGGTCAGTGAGAGCTTTGCATGACATTATTCTGAAATTGTGTGCCTAGAGTATGTGTAGCCAGGCACAGCAATGTTGCTTGGATAATTATGCCTTTAATTATATATACATACATAATATATTCTGTGGTACTTCTCCCTCAAAATGTGTATTTCTTACCCTGCTCCATGTCTTCAAAGCTTACAGCCTGCTCATACATACTTTAGCAAAGAATTATTTGCATAAATAAGAAAGGTGTATTTAAACCTAAAATTTTTGCATGATTGCTTTATAAATACTTGAGATGGTCCCTTTAATTTTGCAGTTTGGGATATCTGGGCATTCTTTCTTTACAGGTAATTTCCTTTTTGCTGTGAACAAAGCTGGCTGTTAATTAACCCATTAGCTATGAATTTTTTTATATTGGGAGTCCTCATTCTTGTAATTTTCTCTCCTAGATTCGTTATATTTCCCAAACTCAAGGCCTTCCAGCGGAGTATCTGCTCAGTGCAGGAACGAAAACAAGCAGGTTTTTTAACAGAGATCCAAATCTGGGATACCCACTGTGGAGGCTCAAGGTTTGTCTGGCTCATCAACCCTCCCAATTCTGTTTTGTTCATCATATTGATAGAAATTCCCATCTGTTTTAGTGTGCTGTGAAAACACTGTGAGTGAGGATTGCCTTTGAGATGGAGCTGGTTTGGGGGTTTTGATTTTAGGAGGCGTACAGAGCTCCTGGTGCTGGGGGTTCTTGATTTTAGGAGGTGCAGAGCTCCTGGTGCTGGGGGTTCTTGATTTTAGGAGGTGCAGAGCTCCTGGTGCTGGGGGTTCTTGATTTTAGGAGGTGCAGAGCTCCTGGTGCTGGGGGTTCTTGATTTTAGGAGGTGCAGAGCTCCTGGTGCTGGGGGTTCTTGATTTTAGGAGGTGCAGAGCTCCTGGTGCTGGGGGTTCTTGATTTTAGGAGGTGCAGAGCTCCTGGTGCTGGGGGTTCTTGATTTTAGGAGGTGCAGAGCTCCTGGTGCTGGGGGTTCTTGATTTTAGGAGGTGCAGAGCTCCTGGTGCTGGGGGTTCTTGATTTTAGGAGGTGCAGAGCTCCTGGTGCTGGGGGTTCTTGATTTTAGGAGGTGCAGAGCTCCTGGTGCTGGGGGTTCTTGATTTTAGGAGGTGCAGAGCTCCTGGTGCTGGGGGTTCTTGATTTTAGGAGGTGCAGAGCTCCTGGTGCTGGGGGTTCTTGATTTTAGGAGGTGCAGAGCTCCTGGTGCTGGGGGTTCTTGATTTTAGGAGGTGCAGAGCTCCTGGTGCTGGGGGTTCTTGATTTTAGGAGGTGCAGAGCTCCTGGTGCTGGGGGTTCTTGATTTTAGGAGGTGCAGAGCTCCTGGTGCTGGGGGTTCTTGATTTTAGGAGGTGCAGAGCTCCTGGTGCTGGGGGTTCTTGATTTTAGGAGGTGCAGAGCTCCTGGTGCTGCTCTGACAAAAGCAGCTGAGCCTGATAGTACCAGCAAGGAGTGGGTGTTCAAGGCATTGACATAATGGGTGCTTATTGTGGGCTGCTCTTTCTCAGGGAAGTGTGTCATCTTGTTGTCATCTCCTGACAATACAACCACTAAAATATGGAGTATTTCGTGATGGTTTTGTTAGTTTAACAGGAATTTGTTTATGGATTGGCAGAGGACAGGAAAGAATGGGATTTAGGCTTGATTTGCCTTTAAAGCTGAGCAGCAAAAAGACAGGAATTTTGCCTTTATTCTTTGTAGAAGAGGGATTTAAAATATTTATAGCCTCTTCTCTTCCTAAATCAGAAACCTTCAGTGTTTTTGGCTAATGCACTGCCTAAGGAAGCTTTGAAATGAAGTCATCCTGTTGTTAATTCAGCTTTGCAATGAATGATCTTTCCAACTGAGGAAGTGGGAACCCAGGGCTGTTTGGGCTTGACCTGCTGGTGGTGTGGTTTGTCTGAAAGCAGGCAAATGATCCCCTGGCTC
Source organism: Climacteris rufus (assembly GCA_013398175.1). Classification (NCBI taxonomy): domain Eukaryota; kingdom Metazoa; phylum Chordata; class Aves; order Passeriformes; family Climacteridae; genus Climacteris; species Climacteris rufus. The sequence continues at coordinate 133,634 of VZRZ01007052.1, forward strand.
AGCAACTTCTTGCTGCTTTTTCTTTATCAATATGTGATATCTCAGTTTCTATTAATGTTTTCTTTTACAGACCCCAGAAGAACATGAGTTGGAAACAGGAATCAAATCAAAAGAAGCTCGGAAATACATATTTAACTGTTTGGATGATATGGCGCAGGTTTGTGGGCATCTCTGGACACACATAACTCATTCATTTTAACATGGAATTTAATCATTTTCATTTTTATTTGGGATCTCTGCAAATGAGGCTCCTGTGCTGGAGCAGTCAGTCCTCTTCCACTTGCAGCTGGGAGCAGTGGTGTAGCTTTGCCATGGTGCCAATTTGCATCAGAAATCACTGGGTTGAAGACAGAATGTTCATTATGAACCTGTTTGAGATGTGTTGTGTTTCCCTGTGCCTCAGTGTGTTAGGCAGGAGTGTGCTCAGCCTCTTCTCAGTAGTGGGGCAGCAGGAGAGCTAAGCCCCTTCAGATGTGTTTGTAGGATTAGGCCTCTTATTGGACTTGGGAAATATTGACAAGAGCTACAGATCATTCCATTTTTCATTCTCTCTTCAGAGGTAAAATGAAGCAATATCTGAGTGGTTTTAATACCATGTGTTCTTAAATCTTAAATATCAATTTTCTGCCACTTTTGTAGCTGTTACCATCAGATTACATCTGTGCAGAGAAGGTAGAATCATTCTGGTTTGCCAGCCCCTTCCAGCCCCCCCAAAACATGAGGGCATTTTGTCAGGGAGTGGAGAGTGAAGCCTGGTTGATATCTTTGAAGAGATCAGCTTCATGTTGAGATGAAAATTCCACTCTTTCATAGAATGAGCAAGGGAAAGGTGATGTGTTAGCTCTGTAGTACCAGAAATAAGGCTGGCTGAGAGACAGAAACACTTAATAAATATTTCTGTGTGATGTGAAATGACTGAATTATTAAGCAGCAATTAATTTGATGTTTGTGTGAACTCCCACTTGATTTTGCAGGTGAATATGTCTACAGACTTAGAAGGGACTGACATGTTGGCAGAGAAGGCTGACCGAAGGGAGTACATTGATTTGTTGAAGAAAATGTTGACAATTGATGCAGATAAGAGAATTACTCCACTGAAGACTTTGAACCATTCATTTGTTACAATGGCACATCTGCTGGATTTCCCCCACAGTAACCAGTAAGCTCCCTTGGATGGGTTGTTCTGTTTCAGGATTTACTGGAAATACAGAATAGCATTTTCCACCTCCCTGCCAGTGCTGTTTTCTGCAGTTTCTGGCTGATCTGACAGTAGCAATGACATGTGTAAGGAATGGAATGTCCATAAGCTTCCTTTTCATGTTTTAGGACATTCTTTAGAAGAACCTAAAGCACGTGCATAAAATTGGGAATCTGTCACACCTCTGTCCTGGTGTTACATATCTGATGTTTTCCTCCTGTCTCTCTGTTGCAGTGTGAAATCTTGCTTTCAGAACATGGAGATCTGCAAGAGAAGAGTGAACATGTATGACACAGTGAATCAGATCAAGAGCCCTTTCACAACTCACGTTGCTCCTAACACAAGCACAAACCTGACTATGAGCTTCAACAACCAGCTCAACACAGTACACAACCAGGTAGAGCATCTTTCACCTATTTCACCCTAATCAAAGACATGGAGCAGCCTTTGGTGCCCTCAGGCCAAATCCTGTACTGCAAAATACTGGTTTAAATTGCTCTCCAAAATTTATAGTCTTGTCTTGAAGTTTAATTTTCCACAACTCAGGCCAAGGCAATCACTTTATTTCATGGATTGAAAATTTGGCAGTCAGTTCAGCAACAGAAATAAAGTTGGTGCAGTTCCTGTTTTTTTGTCCTTTTACCTCAAACATTTTCCAGGTGCTTTCCTCCCAGTTTATTATTGATGGTTCCTGTTTGTTTTATTACAAAGAGAGATAAGATTGCAGGAGATAAGTGATATTTTTTTTTTAATTGTATTTTCCCAGGCCAGTGTGTTGGCTTCCAATTCTACTGCTGCTGCTACTCTTTCCCTGGCCAACTCAGATGTGTCCCTGCTCAACTACCAGTCTGCCCTGTACCCATCCTCTGCAGCCCCAGTGGCAGGAGTGGCTCAGCAGAGCGTTTCCCTGCAGCCTGGAACCACCCAGATCTGCACACAGACAGACCCCTTCCAGCAAACCTTCATTGTTTGTCCCCCTGCTTTTCAAAGTAAGTGCAGAACCCCTTGTATGATCCTGTGGTTTCAGTCAGTTCAGACAGGAGAAGTTGGGATTTGCAGTAAACTGAGAAAACCCTGACTTGAGGAGAGCTCTCTGTGGGTGTCCCACGGGGCTCTTGCATCAGGTGTGAGTGCAGAACCAGGTCAGACGTGTGCAGACAGCTTGATTCCCTTCCAGGTCGTGCTCAAACAGGTGACAGGATCTTGCCTGCCTGGGCTGCAGCCTCCAGCTGGTTGCTGAACCAGTTTTTCCCCCCAAACTGAACACAGCAGCATTCCACAGAAAGCAGGGAACAGAGGAGCCAGACCTGCCTGAAAAATCACAGTGTCTTGCTGTGTTTGTTATCTCAGGAGCAAATATCAGTGTTTGAGAAGCCCTGATGCAGGTTTGTGCCACCAGCAGGCTGGCACAGGCTGTGGAGCAGTGAGCTCAGCCCAGGCAGAGCTCTGCTCATCCCCTGTTCATCCCCAGGGCTCCCCAGTTGTGCTGAGACCTGCACTGTGTCAGTCTGGAGGGCTGGTGGTGAAATGGGAACTGATAGTGTAAGGCTTGAACTTTGAACTCACCTCAAGCAACTTAGAATTAGGTGTCTGTGTTATCTACTTCTGCAAAAAACACTCCCAGAGCTGAGCTGGTGAGGGCTGGGTGTCCATTCTGAAGGTGGCCCTTCAGAACCCCAGGATGCAGAAATATTTATTTCAGCTGGTGTTTGATTGAATTTTTGTCAAAGGGAACAGCTTTTTTATCTCTTAATCCAACCCTGTTGAATCCTCTGCCCTTACCTGGAAGGAATTTGATTTTTGGAAAAAAAAGAATAATAAGGGAGCTTAATAATGTCTTGTCCTCCACAGCTGGACTTCAGGCAACTACAAAGCATTCTGGGTTCCCAGTCAGGATGGAAAATGCTGTCCCAATTGTGCCACAAGCACCTGCAGCTCAGCCACTGCAGATCCAGTCTGGAGTTCTCACACAGGTAAAAAAAACACCCCAAAACCCCCCCCAGACCTAACTGCAGTTCCACCATCCAGGAGAACCTGCCTGAGTGCAGGGGCTTCTCAGCACACTCTGAAAGGTTAAATGCACATCACTTCTAAGGCAGCATTTTCTTGGTTTGGTTTGTTTTTCTGGGATATTTAAAGTCTAAGCTATTTTATGTCATGTGCCTCCCTGGTTTTAGGAGTTGGATTTAAGAATGGGAATAAAGATGTGGTTTTCAGCTGCTAAAAACAGGCTGTATTTTTTCAGGCATGGACACTGCCTTACAGGCAGTGGTGGTCATTTTTGCCTACACTTTAAAAACGTGGCAGGAGAAATCATTGCTGTAAGAAGTGAGATCCCAGTAAACAGAGGTGACAACACAGATTACTCATAATAAAATTCCATCTTTAAATCAACAAAATTATTTCTGAATCCTTCTCAGCTAGTTACATTCTTAGTGTGAATTAATGTGTAGCAATGACATATCTATTTCTGTAGTTTGCTGTTTAAGCAACATGCAGTAAGAAAATTCACAAATAATTCTAAAAATGCTATTTTAAATATTATCAATGTGTCATAAATTAAAACCATTTTAATTTCCAAAAAGTAATCTTTTAATATACAGTAAGTGCTCAGTGATTGACAAGTTTTGCTTACTGAAAAATTGCAGTTGCCTTTATAATTAAGTGCATTTTTATTTATTTGCATAGTTTTAGTTTCTGCTGGCATTAACACACACTCTGTTAGTTTTACTCTCCAGGCAGTATATTGGACTTACTGACCTGCATGTAGAGGAGTCATATTTAGATTTCTCAGTCCAAATATTTTGGTGGCATTCTGTGATTGCTGGTTTCTTTAGCATAATGATACAGGTAACAGTATCCAAAAAGCAGAATCCACTTGAAGGCCCCTCTGAATCCAAGAGTGCAAATTATACACTAAGAATCCAGTTTGAATTAGACATTTAATGGACTAACACATGTCTGGGTGGTTTCATGACACAAAACTTTGCTTTCATGCCACAAAAGACCTGTTGTGCCTTGTGTGAAATCCCATAGTTGACCTTTTCCAAGAGTTCTCTGTGTGGATTTGGAGGTCCCAACAAGAGCAGGGTGCTGCCAGGAGTGCAGACTGCTGCTTGTGGCTGCCACTTGCCCTCTGGGAGCACTGAAGTGCCAACAGCCGAGCTCATTTTGCCTTTTGAACTGTGTCACCGCACAGATCCCCTTCCCAAATTTGCCCCCAGCTCCTTTTGACTTTTGAACTGCCATTCCACCCGTGGCTCCCACGTTTTTCCCCGACTCCTTTTGCCTTTTGAACCGTGTCAGGGGCCAGGTTGTTGCCACCCCCAGCTCCTGCTGCTCCCCTCAGGGCCGTGTGGGTGCTGGCGGAGGAACCCGCGGGCTCGGGGTGAGCGCGGGCGCCGCGGCACGGCCTGGCCCCGCTGCCCCGCGCCCCGAGCCGCCTGCCTGGCCTCTGTGTTTCACTCACTGCCTGATCTGCATTGCAGGGAAGCTGTACACCACTAATGGTAGCAACTCTTCATCCTCAAGTAGCCACCATCACGCCGCAGTATGCGGTGCCCTTTACCCTGAACTGCGCAGCCGGCCGGCCGGCGCTGGTCGAACAGACGGCTGCAGTACTGGTAATTGCCTCCCTTGATTGTGTTCACTAACTGAGTTTTTGTTTTAACTTAGACTTGCAGAGGGCATGGAAGCATGTGCCATCTTGTGGCTGTGTTCTTGCTACATCTTAATGTCTTGTTGTTTTCCTCCCCAACATTGCTGAAGCACTGTCTGACTCTGACGTTTAGTGTGGCTCTGTAAAGAATCCAGATCCATTGACTATTACTTTTGCTAGCCTAGAATTTAAAGCTCTTCTAAACTATACCCTAGAAGAGTTGTAATCATCCTTGTTCTTTGCTTACTCTCCTATCTTTGCCTTTTGATTGTGGAATACAAAGGAATCAGTCTTTAGCTTGACTCTGCTACAGGTACCTGGATGGCCAGAATTTGACCTACTTGGCAAGTTAGCTCCATATTTTTGTTTCCAACATGTGTAAAGCTGCTTTGCATGGAGAAATGTTTCAGATCATTAAGCACAGGCTAAAATCTCTAATGACAGCAAATCCTTTAATGTATTGCTTTAGCAGTTGATTTCTCTTAACCTCTGTTGAACATTGACAATAATTTTCTGGCCTTTTGTTATTTATAGCCAATCGCACGTAGCTTGCCTCATCCAGATAAAGATTCTGTTCTTCACAGATACTTTCAGTTGATATGTATTTCTTGGTTGAAATTAAAGGTGAGCTCTAGTATCCAAAATGGCAATAGCTAGCTTTTAGGTCATTTGGAACAATTTTAAAAAGAGGATGGGGGAAGGGAATGAACACACCTTTAAGAAGTGTACCTTTGCAAAATTGTGCTCTTTTGTATTCTGGCACCTGCATCAGAACAACTTTGCAAGTGCCACAAAGAAGTCATTGTAAAACTCCAGAATCAGATCAGTGAAGCTTATGAAAACATTGCAGTGCACTGAAGTGCTGGTATCCTCACATGTCCTTCAAAGCACATTCCATTGTGTGAACCATGTTGTTTCTTGTGGCTTTCAAGTGGTAGTTTGAATGTCATTTTCTTCCAAGAGGGAGGCCTCTGCTGAAGTGGAATTTGCTCAAGTCATACCTGTCCTGAATTTCAAACCCACTCATTTGAGTTCTTCTGAACCAAGTGAGCTGCTCCCTGCTTCTGAGGATGGGAAGGCAGGAGAGTGGGATTCTCCTGGTCGCAGCTCTGAGCCAAACAGACCCAGGGATGCTTCTCCTTTCCTCCTCTTGAATTTGGATTGCTGAAAGGCTGCAATCTGGGCTCCAAAAACAGCAAGGGGTGACTGTAGCAGAGCTTGGGACATCAGTGAGTTGTTAGTGGTGTTTTCCAAAGTGAATTTGGGCTTTGATTCAACAGGCAAATTCTGTTCTGCTGTGTGTGTGCAGCGGGCTTGACGTTCAGCTCCCCTGTACAGCAGTGGGGGTCAGAGCCGGCCGTCTCCAGACTCTGAGCTTCTCAGGAGGACTTAAGGAGTTCTGGTTGGATTCTGGGAGCCCTTGGCGTGAACTTGCTCACCTTTAGTGCTTCCGACCCTTCTCCCCTGCTGCTTCCCCTGAGTTTGCATTAGCCATTTGCTAAGCTTTGCATATTTTTGTCCTTCCTCTGTCAAAGCAGTTTCGTCGCTTGGAAGGCCCGATTTCTGCCTCTCATTGGGAATTTAAATCTTGCTGTATTAAACTCTCTGCTTTGTCTTGTGCAGGTGTTGGCTTTTGGAAAGACGCATGGTGTGACTTTTAACATATTTCTCTTTTTTATTTTTTATTTTTTTTCAATGTTGTTATTGTTGTTATGATTATTCTGCTTATGTTTGGCAGAGGTTTTAGCAGCTCTCTGCTTTGAAGGCTTCTTGTTCGGAACTGGTTTTTGTACTAAGTGGATCTGTTACTTGCAGAAATATTGGATTTGAAACAGCAGGTTTTGCAGTTTAAGCTGCAAGAGAGCCATATTTTATCAAAACCGTGGAATTATTATCCTGCCAAATTTCTTTGGACAGGAACATTGATAATATTAACAAATTGAACCTGCCTTCATGTGTGTCCGTTGTAAATAAATTATCCCTCAGCGTGGCTTTTCTGAAATACTTCAGTTGAGGTGGATGAATTTCCACAATTACACCATCTCAGCTCTCTCAGTGTGAGCACTGCAAGGCAGAAAAGCAGAAAGAACCAAATTGGCTTAATATTTTGGGATCCTTCAGCAGAAGGTGTAAATTTACTTGCAGAAACAGCCGCGAGCACTGATGCTGCACCTGGCAGTGCAATACCTGGCTGCACGTGCAGTATGATACAAACACTGTTTTCTTCAGGTGACAGCAGTGATAAAAAAGATGAGCAAAGTGTCAGGGGAAGCTCGTTCCTCTGGTTTTCCTGCTCCCCTGCACTGAGACCTTTGGGAAACGTGCAAGGAGGAGCTGTGTCTCTGCAAGCTAACGATCCACCCCAGTGCATTTACTGCTTGGACAAATCTCTCTGCCTGCCCCTGCAGGAACTGAAGCCTAGTGAGCCTCGTGTCTGTGTTTGTTTTGCAGCAGGCCTGGCCAGGGGGAACCCAGCAGATCCTGCTCCCTTCCACCTGGCAGCAGCTCCCAGGGGTTGCTTTGCACAACTCTGTGCAGCCGGCGGCCGTGATCCCGGAGACCATCGGCAGCAGCCAGCAGCTGGCTGACTGGAGGTAGGGATTGCACAGTCCCCAGCTCCCTGCCAGCTGGGAATGCATCCATCACAGTGGCCACAATGTCTCCCTGCCCCTCAGGGGCTCGGTGCAGCTCGTGGTTCCTGCAGTGTAGTCATGGGATTTGGGTCTCTTGTGTTTTCTTCGCTCCAGGAATGCACATTCCCATGGAAATCAGTACAGCACTCTCATGCAACAGCCATCTCTGCTGACCAACCATGTGACATTGGCCACAGCACAGCCTCTGAACGTTGGGGTTGCTCATGTTGTGAGGCAGCAGCAGAGCAGCAATGTGCCAGCAAAGAAGAACAAGCAGCCAGCACCGAGCACAGCCAAGTAAGGATTCCATTGCTTCCTTTCCCAGTCCTACAAAAACTGGGTTTGTTTGTGGAGGTTGCCTTCATGGTGGGAAAAATGTGTCTTCTGATCACTGAGGCATTGAGGGTGTAACTTTATCGTGCTGCAGTTGCATTTAAAGATGCCATGGAAAAAGCCTCTGTGCTGCAGTCACTGATTTAAATGATATTAATTTCAGTGAGTGCAAAGGCATGATTGACCCAGCACTTTACTGTCCTGGTCAGAGGGGTTTTACACACTCAGGGGGTGTTGGTACCACAGCAATGCAAGTGACAGAATTGTTGAACAAGGGGTGCCAGCTTTCTGGCAGTGTCCAGGTGGATCAGCCCCCTTCAGAGCATCCCTGAGTGCTTTTGATTGTATCTGTGGCACTTTCCTGTGCGAGTGTCTGCACTGAGCTTCTCCCTGTGTATTTCAAGATGCTGCTGCTTGTATGTTCTGATGCTGTTTGTCCCAGGCTCTGACACGGAGCTGAGCCCTGCTGTGGTTTCCCTGCAGGCCCAGCTCAGCCCTAGAGCCCGTGCCCACCCAAGTGTACTCTCTGATTGGGAGCAGCCCCCTGCGCTCCACCTCCTCCTCGTCCAACGTGCTCGTCCCCGTGCAGGAGCAGCACCAGCCCATCGTCATCCCTGACACTCCCAGCCCCCCTGTCAGTGTCATCACCATCCGCAGCGACACTGATGAGGAAGAGGACAGCAAGTACAAACCTGCCAGGTGGGATGTTCATTTAGCCTGTGCCGGGCTCAGCCCGAGCGTCAGGGAGAGTGGGGAACACGATGTGTGAAGCCCTGGGCAGACTCAGAAGAGCTGCAGAAGACAGAAAATTCTCCATCACGTTTCTGTGTTGTTGTGCCTCTAGTTAATCTGAATTTTATGTGACAAGGAGGGAGGGTGTGAGAGCCCAGAGGGAGATCTGTTACCTGATGGGCAAAGCTAGAATGTTTCCCGCTTGCATTTTGTCTTTCTTTCCCCTGCAGTTTGGGTATGAAGCAGAGATCCAACGTCATCAGCTACGTCACTGTCAACGACTCCCCTGACTCTGACTCGTCCCTGAGCAGCCCCTATGCCCCAGACCCCCTGTCCTCACTCAGGAGCACTGGGGGGGCCCTGGAGCTGCCCAGCAGAGCTGCTGCTGACAGCTCCAGCTCCCGGACCATCATCGTCCCGCCCCTGAAAACGCAGCTCAACGACTGCATTGTGGCCACCCAGGCTTCAGGTGGGTACCTCAGAGTGCTCAGGGGCTGTCCTGTCCCTGCCACTGTCATCCTCACAGCTTTGGACTTCCCACATTGGGTCTTCCTCAGCTTTAGGTTTCACAGTCACTGATAGATTTACCTGTAATGTATGTTTGGCTGCATTTAGAAAGATCTGTGAACGTTCCTAATGGTTTCTTGGTCACGTTTGAAATCGTAATTAAAGAAAAGCCTCTGTGACGCAAATAGTTTGGTTCCTAGAGCTGGTTGCCACAGTGCATGACATGGGAGAGGGAGGAGTGGACTAAGCTTGTGGCATCTTGCAGGAGTCCTGAGCAGCAGCAGTAAGAGCAAGCCCGTGGCCTCAGTGAGCGGGCAGGCGTCGGGATGCTGCATCACCCCCACGGGGTACCGCTCCCACCGCGTGGTCACCAACGGCGTGCAGCCCCTCAACCTCAGCCAGGTGAGTGCCTGCCTCTGCTGCCCTTTGGTGCTTCACAGCTGCTTCAGAAACATGAAGGCAGGGAGAAGGGCTGGGTTGCAAGAGGATTGATAGCACAACCTCTGATTCTTCAGAGCTGATTCTGTGCTGGGGTGGTGCGGGGTAGGACAGGCTCTGTGGGGAGAACAGGGGAAGTTTCTCAAGGCAAAGGATTTGTTCCTGTAACAGAGGGCAGGAGAAGGAAGTGTGGTTACAGTCTCTCTTTGTGCTCCTTGTCACACCTGTCTTACAGCAGGGCCTTCTTGCCACTGAGGTGGGAGGGTGACACCAAGACCCAGCTGTTGAATTAGAGTAGCTTTGAAGGCACAGTACGAGGAAATTCTTCTGTTCTTTACCTTTAGATCTCACAGAGGCCCAACCAGGAGATTAAGACTGGACCTTCTCTCCCAAACTATTAGCACCTGACTTCCCCTTGAAACTTTCAAAGATTGGTTTCACTTCAGTTTGTGTCACAGCTCCTGACCTCTGGGTCACACTGCAGCAACCTTTCAGAAGAGGGGAAGCGTCAGCCCTCCAGTTCATTTCTGGCATGGGCACAGGACAGGTTTTGTTGTGCTAAAACGGGGCAGCCCTGCTGCAGCCCGAGGTGCAGAGGAGTTCCAGGGCTGGGTCAGAACTAGGACCTGCCTGCACTTGTCCAGCTGTGGCACCCCAGGCGTGGCAGTTTGACCCCTTACAGAGAAAAAGTGTAACCTTTGTCCCTGTGGAACTGCAGTCGCTCTCAAATCTGAGGGAGGGGACACAAGGAAGGATCTGCAGGTGTCTCAGGCGGGATGGAGGTGTTGATCAGGGGGCTCTGGCTGCCCCTTGCTCTCATGAGCACTCAGCTGATTTGCTTCTTCCCCTGCAGAACCAGCAGCCCACAGTGCTGGCCTCCCAGGAGCGAAGCGGCAACGCCGTCCCGCGGCGGCAGCAGGCTTACGTGGCGCCCCTCACCTCCACGATTTCTCAGGCTCCCTACACGTTCCAGCACAGCAGCCCCGTGCACCCCCACCTGCCCAGCCAGCCCCACGTGTACACTTACACCCCCAGCAGCGCGGCCACGCTGGGCTCCGGCAGCTCCATCGCCCACCTCTTCTCCCCTCAGGGCTCCTCGCGCCACCCCGGCTACGCCGCCCACCCCGGCACCCTGGTGCACCAGGTCCCTGTGAGCGTGGGGCCCAGCCTGCTGACGTCTGCCAACGTCCCCCCCGCCCAGTACCAACACCAGTTCGCCCCCCAGTCCTATATTGGTGCTTCCAGAGGATCTGCTATTTACACTGGATACCCGCTGAGCCCCACCAAGATCAACCAGTACTCCTACTTGTAGTTGCCACTGAAGCACTGTCCTGCAGTAGGCCTGAGAGGTTGGAGACGAGGATTTCAGGTGAAACTTTGCCTGGGAATGACTGCCTGGTTCGTGTTTTCTCCCTGGTCTGGTTGTATGTTGTTCCCAAATGTCTCTGGTGAGTTCGGTCGCTAACTGAGCAGCATGCTTTGTTACCAGTACGAGGGTCACTAATTAAGTTTTTAAAATTTTACTTACTTTTTATAGATGCTTTTAAAAAACCCATGGTCGCATTTATTTAAAATCGTTCTGTTGTGCTAATCAAAAGGGGTGTCAAATCAGTGTCTCGGAAGACGGATCCTGATGTCTTTTTTAACTTGTGTGACTTAAAAAGATTTGCAGATTCTATTTTAGCAGCTTGCACAAATCCACGTTGCCACTAAAAATGTAATGCATGTTTATCTCATTATGTTGCTGGGGCAGTTTTAAAATCGGATTTGCTATTTTAACATCTGTTCTCTAATTCACTTTGTCTTTAACAAATTGCTGGTTCTGCAAGAGCCATTACATCTGCAGCTATGTTTCTGTCAAAGGTGTTTTGTTTACTTCTCTGCTTTGTTTAAGGACTGGTAGAGGCAGCTGCCTTACAGCAGCAACACGATACATTCAGGAGTCCTGTAAGCCCTGAAGTCTGCTTTGCTTTTTTCAAAAAATTCTCCATAACCCAGCTGAATTTTTGTTGTGTTCACTGCAGAGTTCTTCTGAGTTGTTCTAACTGTATTCAGGATCTCACTGTGTGACAGAGCTCAGCAGCTCTGCCAGGATGTTGTTCTGAGAGTGAATAGTGCAGCATTGCTCTAAAATTTGGTTTCTGCAGCTTATTAGATGCTGGCCCTATACTGGAGCTGGATTCCTTCACAGAAGCACAGGGCTTTGCTTTGTTCTGTTTTTCTTAATATTTTTTCCTCACGTGAGTCGTTTAGGAGGGAGATGAATTTGAAATACAATGAAACATCACTGTATTGATGTGTACAGCTTTTTATACTCCTGTGAGCGTATCCTCCTGGATATGTCAGCAGCTACTCTAAAGCGCTCTTAATAAGACTTGTAAACAGTACTTGCATGTAGGAATTGCAACAAAAGAGAGAATTAAAAAAAAAAACAAGACAAAAAAAGAGAAAGAAAAAGAAAAAAAGGAAAAAAAAAATCCAGATTTTAAAGTTTATTACTGAATTTAAAACTATTTTAGAAGTTTTGTATTGGTGGTGTTTTAATATTTTACAGAAAATGAAATATGTACATATTGATTAGAAAAATATAACAAGCAAAACTTCCTGCTAACCCCAAATGTTCTGTCTTTGTAATCAAAATGTGTAGTGATTATACTTGAACTCTGTACTTAGTGTTTGTCTAATTCTTAAACGTTCCTGGGGATGGAAGTGTCGTATCCTTTGTATTTAAACCAAAATGAATTGATTCATGTTGGAATGTATGTGATATAATGCAATGGTTAGAGCTCATCACTGTAGCACTGAGAGAGGAGTAGAGCTTCACGAGAGGAAAGGATACCTTGGATTTGTTTTGCACAGGTATGTGTGATGAAGAGTTGTTTGGTGTGTCCCCTTATTGTAGTGCCTTAAATGATGATGTAGTGTGACTAGAGTTTACAGTGAGCTTGCCTTACGAGGGACCAGCAAGCCCCCGTCGAATTGAAGCAATTCACCCCCAGCTTTCCCCGGCAGAGCAGCAGGAGGTGCAGAGCCTCTCCCGTCACCGCGCCCTTCCCAGCCAAGCAGCGGCCCCCTGAAGCTTTTCCTTCCAATGGCACATGTACTGTTAGTGTCTGTCAGTGCATTTCGGATAAGGTCGTGCTGGGAATGCATTGGAATGTTTAGTCTAATATTGCAGAAGTGATTAAATATGTGCAATCACTTTTATTAGGTTTAGTGTGGCGTTACCTTCCCCCACAGGAATAGCAGACGTGTCGTGTACAATATTGCTAGCTTGGTGATAGAATATTTATACCAAAGAGAGCCTGCTGTAAAGCACATAATACCATTAAAAAGTTGTATAATGCTACTGCTAATGTGGAGTTGTTGGGAAGGTCTGTCAGCTGTAGCCCTAGTTAGCGTTCAGAGGAAATACTCACTTTGGATAATCAGTGCAGGTTTTGGACTACACTTTGTTTCCTTGGGTCCCTTGTACTAGGAATTCTTTCTCATCAATACATAGATTAAGTTGTCCAAAAGGATGATATAAACTGGTCTGAGCAGTGGAGTCACTGCAGCAATAAGAGGTTTGGTAACCTTGAATCCCAGTTTATGTTCCGTCCCCGTGGGAGGGAGGCCAGGCCCGAGCGGGGCGCGGTGCTGAACCCCAGGGCCAGCCCTGCACTCCCACGTTGCTCACAGCACCAGCTGTGGGCTGAGCTGAGCTGGGGGAGCTGAGGGAGGGATGGAGGATCAGGAGCTGACGGTAGCATTAGCCCACGTTGATGTTCAGTGTGTTTGTAGTCGGAGCACTTCCGTGAGCCTGCAGAAAACCACCCTTGCTGTGCCACGTCGTTGCTGCAAACGATGCTGTTTGTTGCTGTAGGCACTTTCTTGCTTTTTTTGACATTGCTTGTGTTCAGTACTTGCCTTGAGATACCTCTTGGGTACAGAGTTGTGCCTTTCCACCGAAAGGCAAACCGAGCTCCAACTCCCCGTTTCACAAATAGGACTTCATGGAAAACACTTCACTAACAGGAAAAAGAAAAAAGACCTCTAGCAAAATCTGCTAATAATAACTTGCCCACTTTTCCCTAAAAAAACAGCTTAAAATGACCATTGAGAGACCTTGTAACACAGTTAATCCCAATCAAATGTATTCCCAAAGCACAGTGTCATCTCTTCCACTGCCCGAGCTCCCAAAAGTGTTGGGACGAGGAGGCTGAGATGGAAATGACAGGTGAAATCAAATCAAACGTGCTTTATTTGGAACAAGCTGTCAAATAATACCCCAAAATTCCTCTGTGATACACAGCAAACCCATCCCAGCAGGGCCAGGGTGTGATTCCCAGTCTGGCCCCCGTGTGTGATGCCCGATTCAGGTGCGTTGTGTTCTGCTCTAAGGAGGAACATCCCTTCTTCCCTTGCACATCCAGCCTCAAACTGGGTTCAAGAATTGACTCTCCTCGTTGTCAGAGCCCACTACACATTTTTGGAGAGAAATCTGCTATCTCTGGATAGGAATTGGCATCCTTGAATTTTCTTTACAACTAGTTTGGGATTCACCTTTGGAATATTTGATAGCCGTGGTCCCATCTAGGTTTGTCTGTGTGATTCTTGAGTTGTTCAATCAGTTTTCTCTTTCCTGACCTGTATTTGCAGCTGTGATAGCCCTGCAGAGGCAACTCCTGAGGCTTTCCTGCTTAGCACCTAGTTGATGGGATGCAGTAATTTACCTCTGACTCAGCAATTTCTTTTAGTACACAAAACTAAATTGCTTCTAAATGACAGGATTGGCACAGCCCTGCTTTCTTTTTTTTGTTGTTGTTTTTAATTTTATTTAAACTTCTGAATGGTGCCGCATGTCCACATGGTTGTTTGTTGCTAAACTTTATATAATGTGTGATTTCAGATTCAGCTTGAACTATATCTATCTCACTACATGTAGCAGTACATTATATGTAATGTTAGTATTTCTGCTTGAATCCTTGATATTGCAATGGAATTCCTACTTTATTAAATGTATTTGATATGCTAGTTACTGTGTAAAATTTAACTTTCTTTTATGGTTGTGCTCTTCCTTTTTACAAGCCGCTAGATACAGGTAGTTTCTGACAATTACTGATCTATGTTTGTATTGCTGATGTACTTAGGGGGTATGTAAAAATCATTTTAACAAAAGAAATAGATATTTAAAAATTTAATACTAACTATATGGGAAAAGGGTCCATTGTGAAAACATAGTTTATCTTTGGATTCAATGTTTGTCTTTGGTTTTACAAAGTAGCTTGTATTTTAAGTATTTTCTACATAATATGGTAAAAATGTAGAACAATTGCAATGCATCAATAAAAAGGGTTAATTTTCTGTACTCTATTCATTTGGTCACTTGGTCTGTTAAAGGGGGGTGGGAGAGGGATTTGGGTGGATCTGGGATGAGGCATCGATGGTGTGGGGGGCGTGGATGGGAGATGTGGGTGAAGGATGCGGATTTGGGATGTGAATCCGGGATGTGGATGGGAGATGGGGATGAAGGATGAGGATTTGGGATGGGGNGATGTGGGTGAAGGGTGCGGATTTGGGATGTGGGTGTGGGATGTGGATGGGAGATGTGGGTGAAAGGTGCGGATTTGGGATGTGAATCCGGGATGTGGATGGGAGATGTGGGTGAAGGATGCGGATCTGGGATGTGGGTGCGGGCTGTGGGTAAAGGATGCGGATTTGGGATGCGGATCTGGGATGTGGGTGCGGGATGTAGATCCGGGATGTGGATGGGAGATGTGGATGGGAGATGTGGATAAAG
Source organism: Climacteris rufus (assembly GCA_013398175.1). Classification (NCBI taxonomy): domain Eukaryota; kingdom Metazoa; phylum Chordata; class Aves; order Passeriformes; family Climacteridae; genus Climacteris; species Climacteris rufus. Next base: position 148,915 of record VZRZ01007052.1, read on the forward strand.
GATGCGGATCCGGGATGCAGCAGCACTAGAGGGCACACTCGCCCCGCCGCAGCACCGCGGCCCCGGCTCGGATCGGCCCCGGCTCGGATCGCTCCCTGCCCACGGCCGGTGCCCGNTAGATCCGGGATGTGGATGGGAGATGTGGGTGGGAGATGTGGATAAAGGATGCGGATCCGGGATGCAGCAGCACTAGAGGGCACACTCGCCCCGCCGCAGCACCGCGGCCCCGGCTCGGATCGGCCCCGGCTCGGATCG
>VZRZ01007052.1:151110-173068 GCA_013398175.1 Climacteris rufus
GGGAACATAACGGGAACATCACGGGAGTGGGAATATCACGGGAGTGGGAACATCACGGGAGTGGGAACATCACGGGAGTGGGAACAGCACGGGAGTAGGAACATCACGGGAATGGGAGTATCACGGGAACAGGAGTATCACGGGAGTGGGAACATCACGGGCGTAGGAACATCACGGGAGAGCAGCAAAACATTGTGGGTCTGGGAATATCATGGGAATGGGGGCATCAGGGATCTGGGAGTATCCTGGGAGAGCAGCGTTGTTGCGGGTCTGGGAGCATCATGGGGGCAACACGGGAATGGGAACATCATGGCTCTGGGGATGTCACTGGGGAGAAGGAGCATTGTGGGTCAGGGAACATCACGGGAGCATCGTGGGAAGGGGCACCACGGCTCTGGGAACATCACAGGAGCACCGTGGGTTTGGGAGCACCACAGGAGCGGGAACGGGGCGGGTGAGCCCCGAGTGGCTGCAGGGCTCCCACAGCACGGGCAGGCTGGGACAGCTGTGGATGGGGCTGTGCAACCCGGGGACCTCAGCGTCCCCCTGGCCGCCCCAGGAGAGGATCTCGCAGTGGCACGACCAGAGCAGCCGCTACTCCACGGAGCTGAGGGACTTCAAGAACCAGGTGCTGGGGATGCTGGAGGCGGCCGAGAAGGAGCGGGAGGCCATGCGGGCCGAGGCCGAGAGCGCGGCCGTGCGCGTGGACCGGCTGGAGCGCGAGGTGGATTACCTGGAGACACAGAACCCCGCCCCGCCCTGCGTGGAGGTGGATGAGACGCTGATGGACAAGCAGGTGGCCACAGCTAAGCAGAGGAAGAATGAGAAGTACACCAAGCTCACAGGTGAGGGGCTGCTGTGGCTCCCTGGGGGGATGGTCCAGTGTGAGGGTTACCCCGGCCCTTTCCAGCCCGCCCTGATCCAGGTGTCCCCCAGCCATGGGCCGTGGCATTCTGCTCCAGCAGGGCATCCCTTAGGTGTCTCTGGCACAAGATTTGCATCCCCACAGCTGCCTGGGAGCTGCATCCAAGCCCAGGCTGGAGCCCTGTGCTTCTCCAAATCCTCTGGGGCAGGGCTGGGGTGAGAGTGACTCCCCTGCCCATGGCACGGGTGCACAAGGGCACTTCTCACTGCCACCAGGGATGCACTGAAACCTCTTCAGTGAGCTTTCAAGGCAGTTGCCTGAGGGCTGGGGTGGGACAGAGCGAGAACCCAGCGTGGGGCAGGAGCAGTGGCTGCAGGGCCGGGCGGTTTCCCAGCTCTCAGGCTGCCTCGCTCTTGCAGACTGCAGCGACACCATCGCCAGCGTCAGAGCCATGAAGATCCTGAAGCGTTTCGGCAGCGCCTCGGGGCTCTGGACCAAGGACGCCGCGGGGAGCTCGGAGAAGATCTACGTGTTCGACGGCACCGCCAACGACACGGTTTACGTGTTCCCCCGCATGCGGGAGTTCACCCTCTTCTCCGCCACCCGCAAGGCCGCCCGCATCAAGCTGCCCTACCCCTGGGTGGGCACCGGGCACCTCGTCTACGACGGGCACCTCTACTATATCCGCCAGCAGGGCCCGTCCTTCCAGGTGATCAAGTTCAACCTGGCCAACAAGACGGTGGTGGACAGCTCGGTGTTCCCGGCCGAGGAGCAGATCCCCGTCTTCGGGCTGTCCCCCGCCACCTACATCGAGGTGTCGGCGGACGAGGAGGGGCTGTGGGCCATCTACGCCACCAAGGAGGACGAGAAGAACATGTGCCTGGCCAAGCTGGACCCCGGCTCGCTGGACATCGAGCAGATGTGGGACACGCCGTGCCCGCGGGAGAACGCCGAGGGCGCCTTCGTGGTGTGCGGGGCGCTGCACGTGGTGTACAACACGCGGCTGCCCAGCCGCGCCCGCGTGCAGTGCGTGTTCGACGTCAGCGGCACCCTGGCCCCCGAGGACGCCTCCCTCGTCTACTTCCCCAAGCGCTACGGCTCCCACGCCAGCCTCAAGTACAGCCCCCGCGAGAGGCAGATCTACGCCTGGGACGACGGCTACCAGATCATCTACCGCATGGAGATGAAGAAGAAGCTGGAGGTCTGAGGGGACCCCGGCGCTGCCCGCCCTGCCCGGCCCCAGGGACGGCGTCTGCGCCCCCGTTCCCGCCACTGTGAAAGGAGGAAATGCGGGGCCCCCGCCCCGGCCACCCCCAGCACCGGGTGTGCCTGCCCAGGAGCGCCCTGAAGAGTCCTGGACTAATTTAATGAGGTTTTCTTCTCTGTGATATAATGAATAAATACTAGCGAAGTGCAGCCACCTGCCTGGGGGAGCGTGGGGTGCTGGGCCGGGCTGTCAGAGCCCTGAGCTCCACGTTGCCCCTGAGACACCCCAAAAGACACTTCCCAAGGGCGTGGTGTCCCTGCAGGGCTTGGAGCAGCGAGCACAGCGAGCCCTTGGGTGGGGGCCTGGGCAGGGCAGCCGGGGTTTCGGCAGCAGTTTATGCTGGGGCTTTGGGCGAGGGTTTTGGGGGGCTTTGAGCAGGGTTTGAAGCTGAGGCTTTGAGCAGGCTCTTGGCCAGCTTGTTTTAGATGTACAAAACTGTGAGCAAGCAGCAAAATCCCTTAATCTGGGAGGACAACAGGAGCTTTCCCTCCCAAGCCGGGGTGGTGCCCCAGCCAGCAGGCCCCAGATGTTGCTGATTCATTGAGTTTGTTCCTAATGAAGCACAGCCAACTTCCCCCTGCAGCCTCAGAATCTCCACCTTATGTAAGGCCCCAGTTTCCCCCCTCCCCTTCCCTGCTCCTCTGGCCCCGAGTCCCTGCACAGCGGAGCCCAGAGGGGATGGGGCAGGACAGGGCAGGTGCTGGGAGCCCCTCAGGTTGGCCCTTGGGGACTGGAGGAACACCACAGCCCCAGGCTGCCACCACGCTGTGTCCTTCCTGCCCCAGCAGGGCTCTCTCACCCATCCCACACCCTTCAGGCTGCAGGGTTTGGCCCATTTCTGTCCCAGAAACCCGGGATTGCTGTGATTTGTGCCTGTCACAGTGTCCTGACAGCATAGAGGATGGATTAGGAGGTGTTTTGGTGTCCTGAGCATCCCTTTTTCCCCATCAGAGGTCAACTCTGGGGACAAGCATGGAACACATGAAGCCATGGGCCAGGCTGGCTGGGTGAGGGTTGCATTCTGCTGGTGCCAATTCCAAGCTCCCTCTGGGATGAGGGGCCTTGGAGCTGCCTGGGCACCCCAGGGAGGTGCCAGCCCCATGGGGAGCACCTGGGGGGCTCCCTGGGCCCTCTGCCCTCCCAGGGCTGTGGTGTGGCCATGCCACCCCCCTGGCACCAGAAAGCCCATCCAGCATCCCCCGTGCCCAGCTCAAGCCAAGCTGTCCTGTGGCGTGGAGGGCACTTGGTATTTGCCTCAAGTTCGTCTGTATTATAATCAAATCGGTTGCATAAGAAAAATTTTCAAATACACACTTTGAATGACTGTAATTGGCTGGTGCTGAAAGTTCAACACACAGTGCAAGTCAAGCAGAGAAATTATCCAAGTGTGAAGGACTCTGTGAACTGTCAAGTTAATTTATGGCCCTTTTCAAGATCAATAACGGCGGTAACAGAAATATAATTTTCAGAAATCTCACAGTAGTAAATAATTATAGGGATGATTTCTCCAGCTTGAATTAAAATTGATGGGGCGGTAATGGTTCTGCACCAGAAACCATCTTGTAACCTGGAACAAGCCTTGCACAACCAGACCTGCTCTTCCTGGGCCACCTGGAGCCTTCTCCTCTCCAGGTGAGCACCCCCAGCTCTCCCAGGCTCCAGAGGGGCTCCAGCTCTGGAGCATCTCCAGGGCCTCCTCTGGACTCCCTCCAGCAGCTCCACGTCCTTCCTGTGCTGGGGGCCATGGCCAGAGGTGCCACCCACCAAATCAGGTTGCTCAGGGCCCCACGTGCTCCTGTGGGATCTGTTTTGTACAAACATTTTGGGAATGGGAAGTAAAACGAAACCAAACAACTGCGGTGCCCGATGGGCTTCTGGAGCACAGCACTTATCTCACACTCCACATCTTCAGAGCACTTCAGGAAACATCAACTGATTAATCCTTGGAATAACTCTCATAAAGCAGAGCAGCCTTATCTCCATCTGCTGACAAACACGTGGACAAAAAACACATTTCTGATCATGAGGGGGGGCTCAGCTCTGCGCTGGCTGGAGCCTCACTGGGGCAGGGGATGGGGAGCAGGGCCCTCAGTGCTCAGAGGGCTCCTGGCTCATGGAATCAGGGAATGTCCTGGGCTGGAAGGGACACACAGGGATCATCCAGTCCAAGCCCTGGCTCTGCACAGACAACCCAACAATCCCACCCTGGGCATCCCTGGCAGTGCTGTCCAAATGCCCCTGGAGCTCTGGCAGCCTTGGGGCTGTGCCCATTCCCTGGGGAGCCTGGGCAGTGCCCAGCACCCTCTGGGGGAAGAACCTTTCCCTGATATCCAACCTAAACCTCTCCTGGCACAGCTCCAGCCCTTCCCTGGGTCCTGTCCCTGCTCACACAGAGCAGAGATTGTCCCCAAGCTGCCTCCAGGATGGGACCAACCTTCCCATCCTGCCAGAGGTGAGTCCCTGCCACCCTCCAGTGCCAGGGGGGACTGTAGGAGAGAGGGACCTCAGAGAGGCCTGTCCAAGCCCCTCCCCTGCTGGATATCCCTCGGGAGAGGGGATTAGGCATGGAAGAGAGGAGCAGGCTCCTGTTTGCCGCGGGATGGACACCCCACACCCCAACCGGGCCCCGTGCCTGCGAGTGCCAGAGCTCATCACCTCCTGCCGGGGTTATCGATTCTTTTGTTCTCGTTTAAATATTCATTGATCTCATTAGGGGAAAGCAAACCTTGTGCCACAGCTGGGGAGGGGGCAAGGGGTTGTTCTCTGAGCCCTGGGTGCCCTCAGAGCTGTTGGTTGTCCCCCCCGGCACCTCCAACCCCCAGCCCCAGCCAGGACCCACAGTGGGAGCAGCAGCACCTTCCAGCTCTGCCCATGGAGAACCCTGGGCTCCCTTTTTGGGTGTCCAGGAACACCTGGAGGGATGCAGGGACCTCAGAAGGATGCACGTACCACCGGTAGGGTGTAAGGGATGCAGGGATCCTGGAAGGATGGGAGGACTCCCGTCAGGATGTAGGAACACAAACGGGATGCAGAGACCTCTGGTGTGGTTCAGGGGTCCTGGTGGGACTCCCAGCAGGATGCAGGACCCCAAAGAGGCTGCAGGGACTCCCAGCAGGATGCAGGACCCCAAACAGGGTGCAGGGACTCCCGTGGGATGCAGGACCCCAAACAGGGTGCAGGGACTCCCAGCAGGATGCAGGACCCCAAAGAGGCTGCAGGGACTCCCGTGGGATGCAGGACCACAAACAGGGTGCAGGGACTCCCAGCAGGATGCAGGACCCCAAAGAGGGTGCAGGGACTCCCGTGGGATGCAGGGACCCCAAACAGGGTGCAGGGACTCCCAGCAGGATGCAGGACCCCAAAGAGGCTGCAGGGACTCCCGTGGGATGCAGGACCACAAACAGGGTGCAGGGACTCCCAGCAGGATGCAGGACCCCAAAGAGGGTGCAGGGACTCCCAGCAGGATGCAGGACCCCAAACAGGGTGCAGGGACTCCCAGGAGGATGCAGGACCCCAAACAGGGTGCAGGGACTCCCAGCAGGATGCAGGACCCCAAAGAGGGTGCAGGAACTCCAGTGGGATGCAGGGACCCCCCAGGGCTGCTTCAAGCCCCTCTGCTCCTTATAGAACTGGGTTTTTTTGTGGCTGCTCCCAGCATTGCCCCAGCCCTGGCTGCCCTGGCTCTGCCCTCCCAGCCATTCCCACTGAACTAACAGATTTTTAGAAAAATTGAGTCTTGGCTCAAGCTCACCAGGGACAGAGACTCCCTGGTCTTCCAGTTTGGCCCTGGGCAGGTGACCTGGAGCCGACAGGGGCAGCCTGACCCTCAGCACGTTGTGAAAAAGCTTTTTCCCCTCATTTCCCGGCCCCTGGTCCCGTTCAGCCCCCGATGGAGGCGGCTCTGGGGCCAGGGTTGCTCCTGTTCCCCCTCCCAGGGCTGCAGCAGGAGGTGCCCCACGCCCGAGCCCGGGATCATCCTTTCCAAAAGGAAGGGTTAGTGGGAAAAATGCTAATGGGGTGCTCCAGCCTTCCCCGGAGACTGCAGCTCCTTGTGCTTTAATTGCCAGATACTTTATCTCTTTAAAGAAGAACCTCTGTAAGTAATAATTCCTTTCATCTCTGCTCCTCTTGAAAAATATTCCTCTTTGCGAGGCAATCTGGTCAAGTAAAATGAGAAATTGTGTTATCTGTGGGAAAGAGAAACTGAGATCTTTGGGCTAATTTTTTTCTCCTTTGTCTAACTCTCAAGGATATTGACTTTACTCCCCTCCCTGACTCTTTTCCAGCCCACAGGAGCTATTGATAAAGTGAAATGGCTCTGCACGCCCTATTAGAAACACGGGAACTAAAATTAAAACCAGGCAACTTAAACAAGTGTATTATGAAGCTCCCATTGTATTGAAACAGGAAGAGGGGGATAATTCTCCATTTAATACTCTCTTAATGGCTGGTTGGCAACTCTAATCACTGGCTTTTAACTCCAAATAGGTGCTTCTGCCCACGGAGCATCCGGCTGAGGTCTCACTCGTGGCACGGGAGCCGGGAGGCAGCAAAGGGAGGCAGCGAATCTCCCGCAGGGCTTGGGATGAGCTCCAAGTGCCAAGAGGGGCAGGAGAGGCAGCAGCTCGTTCGCAGCCCTGGGCATCTCCTAAGGGAAGTGTAGAACAGCAAAAGCAACCTCACCCCGTCGCTTCCTGACATGGAAATGCTTCCTGTGCGAGCGGCATCTCTGGCGGGCAGCAGGGGTTTGGGAGTGTGTGCCCCAGCACAGCTCTGTTATTTCTGATTTTGGCTCGGGGACCTGCGGGGCTCTGTGGCTTTGGGGACAGGAGGTGCAGGGACAGGAACCAGGGGTGCCAGGGGAGCCTTTCCTGGGATGGGGGTCCCTCCCCTGGAGCTGGTCCGGCCAGGGGGGCTCAGCCTGGACCCCTGAGGATCCCCCATCCACAGCCTCTCTGCCTGGGGCAGGTCTGGTGCTGAGATTTGAGGACAAACACATCGTGCCGCTGCTGGGTTCAGTCTGTCCCCACTTCCCCCGGCCCCACTTCTCCTCCTCAGCCACCAAACCCAGCTCCTGCTGTTCCCTCCATGGCACAGAGCCCCCCTCATCCCTCCCCAGCCCAAAAACCCTCCAGAGCACCCACACCCCCCGCACTCTCCTCTTCCTGTGTCAGAGATGTGCTGCTTCTTCCCAAAAGAAGGGACAGAAACAGACATTTCTTTCAAAAAGGTGAATTTTTCAGCATGATGGGAACTCTGCAGAGCTGCATCCCCCCTGCCTGAGCCAGTGTGGGGATGCCCAGCTCCTCTCATCCTTCCTGGTGCTCTCTGCTCCTTCCTTCCCTGTGGACAGGAGGAATAAAGATAAACTCTTCAAACTGGGACCTCACAGCCCTGTCAGAGGAGCGCTGGCTTGTGACACACCAAATTTCAATATTTTCTGGACAGTTTCGTTTATGAACAGATTTTTCAGCTATTTTGGTTCTTTGATCAAGATGGATTATTTCCTGTGAGCTGCTCCCATTTGTGGCCATGTGTCTCCATCCCATCCCAGAAGGATTTTGCTGACACAAGGAGGACCCAGCCACCCCCAGCCCGGGGATTTCACACATCCTGCAGTCTACATGATTTCACCAGGATTTTCTTTGGGGTGTTATTATTACTAATGCTATTATATCAAAGTTGTTTCCCGAGGACAGAAAAATACCAGCTCAGCTATTCAGCTAAGCACTTCTTTAATTTCTTGCCTCTCCAAATCAGCTCCCCAGTGCCTTTTTGGAATAGATCTGAATTTTCTGCTTTAATCCCTCTTCCTGAGGCAAAAGTGCTGAGGGGTCCAGTGGCTCTCCCTGGGAAAGGAGGGTTTGGGGTCTCTTTCCCAGTGCTGCAGCTCAGGGGTCGTGAGTCAGCTGCAGGAAACACAAAGCAGAGTTTTGTTTGTCTCTTTGCCTCCAAATCCCTCATCCCCAGCTGGGATGAAGCAGCAGATTTGGGGTTCTCAGCCCTCCCCTGACATTTCCATCCACTGGGGATGGGATGAGTGGTGCAGGCAGGGCAGGAGGGCTCGGGGATGAAGGATCTGGGGGGCTGGAGCAGTTTCCCCCCCAGCACAGCACCCCGGGCTCTGCTCATGCTCCTGTGTCCTTCTGCTGCAGGTGGCTGAGGACCTGGAGGGAGAGATAACCATGGTAACTGGGATTATCCAGCAAAATTGCTGCCATTAGCACAGAGGTAGTGTCAAAACAGAGGTAGGGTCAAAACAAACAGAAATTGTCCATTTTTCTCTTTCTAATAAAATGCAGGAGCGTGTTATTGACTCGCTAATTGCTCAGCTAAATGAATTTCTCCAAAATTACCTCCTAACCCTTGTAAATGAAAATGATGCCAAGATTAGCCCTTCCATGGATTCGCTCAGGGGAGGAAAAATGCAAGGTCTGGTTCCCTGCTGGAGGCAGGGGGGCTGGAACTAGATAATCTTTAAAGTGTCTTCCAACTCAAACCATTCCATGATTCTGTGATCTCTTTTTAACCTAAAATTGCTCCAAGCCTTGCAACCTGGGGGTTTCTTGGCACTATTCAGGCCATGGGGCCACCCTCAGCTTTGTGAGCAGCTCCTGCAGGAGATTGCAGCTCTCAGCTTGGCTCTAAATTGTCAATTCTCCCCTGCCCGCAGGTTTTCAGGAAATCAGGGGTTTAAATGAGACTTATTCCTCTCCAACTGAGCCCCCTCCAATATCAGTGTCAGCTGCCACCTCCTCCCATTCCCAACCCGGGCTTACCTCGGAAATTGAAATGTTCAGCTTGTTAGAGAATAAATGAAGAAAGAAATATAATTTAATCAAGAGACATCAGTACCAATAAATCCCATGAAATTTTGCACAGCTGGGGTGCAGTGTCACCATCCCCTCGCTCAGCTGCCTGCTGGCAAAGCAGGCAATCCCCAGCCTGCTCTTCCATTCTCCACTGCAAGAGCCACTTCCACAGGCTTGGAGGAACACAGGCAGGTTTAGGAAATAATTATTTTAATTGCATCTTCAGCTCCATTCCTGCTGCCAGGAACTTTTGTTTCGGGCATGGCAGCAGCAGCCAAGAATCCCAGGATGGCACGGCCCTCATGGATGGCATCACCCTGGAGGGATGAGCTTGGAAGGGCCCTGATCCATGCAAGCATCATCCCTTTTATCCCTTTTATCCCTTTTATCATCCCGGGAGAGCCAACACAGCCGGCTCTGCACTGCCAGGGTGGCACCTGAGCAGTCCTGAGGCACCGCAGATGCTCCCAGTGAGCAGCCCGAGGGGGAGCATCCTCTGTTGCCCTGACTTTTGCAGTTCTGGATGTTGTCATTCTTTTGTAACCGGTTCTCAGACATTCTTTGTAAACATAGTCATGTTCTTGTAATGGTATCTTTTTATTACATTCTTTTCTCCTGGGCACAGAGGTTTGATGGACATTTGCTTTGACCAGTGTGATTGAGGGGAGGCTCTTTGTCTCCTCCAATCCACAGTGGTTTATAAGACACATATAGAATAAAGACGGGCAAGGCCTGATGCACTTGTTCCTTGATCTCAACAGGTGTCTGTCTCCTTCTTTCGTGTCATTCCTGCGACAATCCTCCACATCCCTGGGATGCTGTGGGATCCCACTGGCCCGAGGGGGAAATTCCCTCTGTGCTCACCTCACCAGGAGCAGGGGGAGCATCCCTGGGAGGGGAGCAGCTCCGGGAGGACGCATTCCTGCAATAAAACTCCACATTCCTGGGATGCTGAGGGATCCCGCTGGGCTGAGGGGGAAATTCCTTCTGTGCTCACCCCACCAGGAGCATCCCTGGGGGGGGAGCAGCTCCGGGAGGACGCGGCAGAGCCCCCGCAGCCCTGCAGAGCACAAAGAGAGCAGCAATTCCAGGGTCATCAATAAAGCCGAGGTTATGCAGGAGGCAGGAAGGTCCTGGTGCTTTCTGCGACCATCACGTCCTGCAAAACTCCACTAATGAATGTCCAGGGGGTGGGAGCCGTGCCCGGAGCAGAGGTTTTCACCTCGCTGGGTTGGAGTCCTGGTGCCCTACGGGACCAGTGTCCCCCCTGGGCTGGTGCCGGGAGCGAAGTGGGACAGGGAACCGTGGTGGGGCATCCACAGAGGGGCTGCAGCCCTGGGCAAGATGGTGCCAAGGAACCGGGCAGAGCAGTGAGCAAAATCCCCTTGCAGCGCTCTGAGCCATCCAAGAGGAACGGCGGCAAAGCGACTTAATTAAAAAATTACCGCTCCTCCGCCGCGTCCCTCCTGACAGCGCCAAACCCTCGACTACGACAATTTGAAATGGAGAGGGATGTGCAGCTGCTAATGGGAGATTAGAAGAAATCTTCCACTTTGGAAGCAATTAACGAGCCAGAAAAGTATTTGCATAAGTGAATTGGACGGCTGGGCCCCTCTTGCCGGTCTCGGCTGGGCTGTGGGATGTTTCCTTGCCTGGCCTGTGCCCAAATTCCCCCCATGCTCCTCATTCCCCGGGATGCCCTCGTGGGTCCAGCACCGGGATCCTCACTCGGCCGCTTCCGACGGCTCCTCCAGCCCCAGGAACCGGGGCTGTGCCCCACCTGGCACCGCAGCCACTGCGATTTGGGGCGGGTTTGTCCCATAATCGCATTTTCCCCGTTATTCCCGAGGCTGCAGGAAGCTGTGGCTTTGATGCCGGCTGTTCCCACGGCAACCGAGCGGGCTCCGCGTTTGTCCTGACCCATCCAGGTACTTTATTAGCCTCAACCAACTGCGTGCTCCATAGAAGCCTCTATTGGATTTTTTGAAATATATGTCCTTTAAATACCACGTTTTTAATTAAAAGTGACACGGGAACGTAAGATATGTAATTATATTTGTGTGACTAACGCACAGTCTTAAAAATACATATATAAAGCTGTAAAATATAATTACAAATCATCTCTGGGAAAAGTCCAGGGGGGAAAAAAAGCCATTTCTTGTACATTTACGTAGCATTGCTGCTGAAAGCTGACTGCAGGGGTTTGGGAGCCAGGCAGAGCTCTTGGGAGGCCTCTGGCTCTTGGACAAAAATCCAGAATATCCAAGCCTGTGCATCTGCAAAGAGGAGACAAAATCCACTTCTCCCAGGCTCACCTGCAGCTCTGGCTGCTTGTCAAAGAGGATTTTGGAGTGATGCTCACCCCAGCAAAAGAGCAAACTGAATCACCTTTTACTGCAAAATGAATAATGGAATCACAGGGTGGTTTGGACTGGGAGGGACCTTAAACTCATCCAGTTCCAACCCCAACATCTTCCACTGTCCCAGGCTGCTCCAAGCCCCATCCAACTTGGCCCTGGGGACTTCCAGGGATGGGGCAGCCACAGCTTCACTGGGCAGCCTGTGCCCACCCTCAGAGGGAAGATTTCCTTCCTAATATCTAATCTAAACCCACCCTTCTTTAGCTTAAAACCATTCCCCCTTGTCCTAATCCAACAGGCAAGGATAACACAGGTCCCTGGGACATCCAGTGCTGGGAGGAACATCTGGGTTTGTTCACCCAGGAGCTGTGACCCCATGGAAATGACACACAGGGTTTGCAGTCCCAGGTTTGTAGACCCAGATTTGCAGTCCCAGGTTTGCAGTCCCAGGTTTGTAGTCCCAGGTTTGTAGTTCCAGGTTTGTAGTCACACAATCCTTGTGTGATGCATTAGAAGTAGAAATGAGATCCCTGACCTGGCATTTAAATAAATGCACAACTGCCGTGATGGATAATCTTAATGGCAGGAAAACAATGAGGGCCCAGGGGAGAAAACCTCTGGCAAAATGAGATTGAGAAGTCTGGGGTTGCCTAATTAGAGGGACGATTAGGAGGGCAAATAAAAGAAGTAGTAAAAGTGAAGAACAAATAGAGGACTGAGATCAGGATCTCGAGGATCAGGACTGTAATTTTCTCCAATGAGCTATATATAATTTTCTGTCTAATTTATTATCTTGCAAGCAAAGATAAAATTATCTGAACTGACGTTGCTTGAACTAAAGACTGAAGGAGGGTTGGGAAGCGTTTGGGATTGAGCCCATTGACTGAATGCTCTTTGCAGGCTAATCAAGGATTATTTGTAAATAAAAGGTTTGGGAAGGAATAGAATGAAACTGAAAACAAAGCACACAAAGCTGCTCCTGCCAGAGAGCTGAGCCCAGGGAGGGCCCAGCTGGGGTTGCCCATGTGCCCACAAATCTGTGTCTGACACCACCCAGTCACCCCTTGGAGTGGCAGCAATTGCCAGGAGGCCCAGGAATGTCCCTTGTGTCCCTGCACTGCCCCTTCTGCTGCTTCCAGCACCCTGTGGGGCTGCACAGAGCTGGGTTTGTGATCCACACTCCCAGAGACCCCATCTGTCTGTCCCTTCCTCTGCCTCCTGGCACCCAGTTTGGGTTTGTGAGTCTTGTTCCCAAAAACTTCCCATAGAATAAGAGATTCCCAGCCATGGGGACAGGGAGCCAGCCTGTCTATGGCAGCTGTGACACACACACCCCATCAACATCAATATTGAGGTTAAATTCATGTCTTAGTTGCTAGTTTTTCCCCTGAGATAATTAAAGAGCATGTTTGTTTATTTCTTCAATCCTTATAAACCCCCAGTTGTTTTCTTCCTCAGTGGCCTTTTTTTGGGGGGGTGTGTGTGATTTGCCAACCTGTGAGCAGCATTCTGTAATTAGCAATTAAAGGCCACATTTGGAGACTAAATATAAATTGTTATGACAAGATTCTTCTCTTTGCCAAACAAATGTGTTGCTGATGTATGAAAAAAAAAAACCCACATCACACAATAATGTCATCAGTGGGAAGCCAATATTGGAGAATATCACCCTGGCTTCAAACTGGGAAGGAATTCCTGGTTGTGAGGGTAATGAGGCCCTGGCACAGGGTGCCCAGAGAAGCTGTGCCTGCCCCATCCCTGGAAATGTCCAGGGCCAGGTTGGATGGGGCTTGGAGCCCTGGGACAGTGGGAGGTGTCCCTGCCCATGGCAGGGGTGGCACTGGGTGAGTTTTAAAGTCCCTTTCAACCAAACCATTCTTGGATTTGATGTCTGAAAATCCCGTCCCACTGCAAATTTTCCCCTTTTTTCTCACATCCCGGTTATTTTGGTCTCAAGCTGGTGGGAGGGCCCAAGGCTGGGACAGTTCCCAGCCCTTTGATCCCTCGAAAGGAGCAGGGCCCCTGGGATTTCCCTTCTCCCTGAGTCCCCACCCTCAAACCGAGTCACTACCCAGCCCTTCTTCCTCAGTGTCTTCCCCTCCCTGCAGCCAGGCAGTCTCTTCTGGAATAGGAGACTAAAACTGAACTGAAAGAAGGCAAAAAATAAAAGGAAGGCCTGGGAAAGCTCCATGTGTTTATTTTGCTTGCAGTACCCAATAAAACAGACTATTCATTTGTGGCTGCTTGCAGCAGCATCCTCCCCCTTGCAGTGAGTTCAGAGGAGCCCCACGATGGCCAACCCTCCTGTGGGACCTGGCCCTGGGCTGACCCTCCTTCTTTTGCTTGGAAATAATTGAAATTTCTCTACAAGTTGCTGTTACAGGGTTGAGAGCAGGAAAGTGAGGAGCAAGAAAACAACTTAACTAATCTTGGGATGGCACTTGTGCCGGGCTCAGGGCCTTGGCAGGGTTCTAATCCCTCCCTGGATGAAAGGGAAATGTTTGCACTGCTACGTGGAGCTCGTCTCCATGAGTGTGACCAATCCCCCTGAGCAATGACAAACACACAATGGATTGATTATCCCCTGGCTGAGGGATGTGGCAAAACCTCAGCATCTCAAATATGAGTGTGGAGGGGGGGTTCAGCCACCCAGGCGGGGGTGTTATTCACTAACGTGAGATCCAGTTTTCCAGCAATGCAAGTGACAGCCAGTATTGAGTGGAAATTGATTATCTGTGTGAAGCAAGCATTAAAAATAGCAGCTTTGTGTCAAACCCCACGTATGTTTTGACTAAATCCTCCATAACATGAAGAATGGGTGAAAGATGGAGATTATACAGAGAACGCCAAACCCCAAAAAGCCAGGATTAGAGAAGAAAAGGAATTGAGTGGGTGGCTGCAATTAGTGATTGTCAAGTGCCATCAGCCAGGGCTGCTGTGCCTTCTTCTGGGGATGTCTTGCTCCTTGGTTTGCCAACCTGCCAAGGCGCTGCCAGCTCACAGCCCTGCTCCCCTGGGGCTCCTGCAGCTCAGGCACAGGGTCAGGAGCTCATGACCAGTGTTTGTCAATCAGTTTTAATGGTTAGAATCTCTTCCCTGTAATTAGCCATGGAATACTCCCAGAGAGGGTGATGGTCTCAGAAAGGAAGTGTCCCTCAGCAGAAGCCCACAGAACGCTCTGTGCTGGGAAATTAATGCAGTTTTACCACTTTTTTATTTGCCTGAAATACACTTTTTTGCTTCTGCAACTGGTGCTTAGCTGCCCCCCCAGGGATGGTGTGACTGTCCCAGCCCAAGCAGGAGCTGCAGAGCTCTTGTCTCCTCCAAAAGACACTGTCTGCCCCAAAATCCATCCATCCATCCATCCCAGCCCCACACTGTGCCAGGCCCTGTCATGATCACGTTTTATGGCCCCCCCTGTGATCCCTGCCCCCATCCAAAATCCCACAACACACAATTACTGCTCCCACCCCAGGAAACATTCCACCAGACAGGGCAGCACTTACAAACAAAATAATTTTATTGAGTTTCTGCCTCTACAGCATGTGGCACAGAAAGAGAATTAAGACATGAGGTGTGATGAGGAATGATGTATTTACCCTTCACTGAACAAAGGATTCATCTTACCCAGGAGCAATGCAAGCACCCCTCTCTGCCAGGCGTGATGTGCAGCCAAGGGTGACGTGGTGACATTTAGGAAAATGGAAAAACTGAAGTTGACCTGAGGATTGTGGCTGATGAACACAGTCCTGCTAACCTGAGGGGAGGAGAAGCGGCTGCCTCGCTTGCGAGGTTTTACCTCGAAACCAAAAGATTTGATTTTGCTTGAATTAATTAGGGTGGAATAAACAGCACTAATGCACTTTTTAACTCAGAGAAAAATCCAGGATGAGAAAGTGTCCAAAATCCACAGCTGGCTGATAAAGATCAGCTGATTTAGCTGCAAAGCCTGTACTTGGGATATTCTAACTTCATTTTTGGCCTCTGCAGCCAAAGAACCAGCAAAGCTTCATTTTTTTCCCCAGAACTCGACCTTCCTCCAGGGTCTGGGCTGAGAAACTTTATTCTTTAAGGAAGTGCTGACACTCCAAGAAAAAGTTTGGAAGTTTTTTTTATCATTGGTCATATTTCTGTATTTCCCTTTCCCCCTTTGGGTCACCCTTTATTACTTGGATGGTAGAAGAAATAGAGTTCCAGTGGTCATGCAGGGGTGTCACCCATTTCTGTAACATCTTCCCCCTTTTGTTTGTGAACCCCACTTGTGGGATTCACCCTTCCCTCCACTCCAAACAACGTGGGGATGTACTGGGGGATGAGCAGCAGCTACAAAGGGGTCTGAAGAAACTGTTCATGCAAGTAGCTCTGGGGAGACTTCAGATACAGGGGAAAAAAAACCCCCAGGTTTTCCCTCCTGAGGAATCCACAGCATTTTTATATATGACAAAAGGAGTTATGGGATACACACTGCACAAACTTCTAAGAGCTCATGGACACCTCTACGTGAACAGGAGACCCGGGAGCGCTCTGCAGGTTGGGGCTGGCCACGGGGACTGGCAGGCTGGAAGAGTCTCTCCCATCTTCTGCCACCGCTTTCCCAGGGGCTGATGTCCCCTGTCCCGGCCACCTCTGCTCTCTGCAGGCACCTCCTTGCCCCTTTCCAGCCTTGGCACACACTAAAAACTATTTTACACCTTATTTTACAGACCAAACCCCCAGAACACATCTCAGTCCACCTTCTCCCTCTGGAAACGGATCCGTACAGTAAAAGCCACAAAAATAACATCACCTTGGGAGACATATTAGACAAAAACATATTTGACCACAAAACGGGGTTCTACCTTTACTTATGCAGGAACAACTAGACCGGAAAGTCCCGCTGCTGCCACCGCCACTCAGCAACCACTGAGACTGAAGGCCAAGTGCAAAAATTACTTGGTTTAGTCCCATTTTCCTCACCCTGCTCCAGGTCACGGCGTGGGGGGTGGCTTGGGAGAGGGACAGGAGCCCTGGCTGTCGAAGCTGGCTGCCCGGCCGTGCCACTGGGGGACAGAAGAGAAAGCAAGGCTAAGCAAAGAGGAGAGGTTATTTGGGATTCTCCCCAGCCCTGCATCACATTGTCCACCTCCTCCTCCTCCCCAGTATTCCCATCCCATCCCATCCCATCCCATCCCATCCCATCCCATCCCATCCCTGTCCCACGCTGCCCAGCTCTTGCCCCGCCGTGTTCTCATCCACTCTACACATCCCAACTTACAGAACGCCCGTGTTTAACCACTCAGGAGGAATTGCTGAACAATTTACTTTATTGCTTTGTAAATCAATTCCCAATTGTGAGGATTCCTCACAAAAAGAACAAAAAAAGAGAAAATAAACAGTATCTGCGTGTGCTGTGAAGACAAAGTGCTCTCAGTTCAGCTTTCGGCTCTCTCTTGCTTTATTGCCATTGTCTTTTCGGTTTAAAATTACTGTCTAATCTCAAAAGTACTTGAGTCTTTCCAGTCTGGTAATTTTACTCCACAGCAGCTCTGTCCACAGCACCGGAGACATTTCTCAAAGGGAAAATCAGATCAGAGAGTCAGTGGATGGAGCAAACATTTTTTTTGCCATACTTAGGGGATCATAAATTATTAGTCATCTGTCTTGGGGGCTATTATTATAATTCAAACCCATTACTCCTGAAGCTTTTGAGCACTTGCCCATCTCACCATCTTGTTTTATTAAATTCCAATGACAGATGATAGACATCTCCCACAGACAACGGGAGGAGAATTTCCACGGCTTCGTTCTGTGCCCGGATCAATTCCCTCCCCTCCTGCATAAGCAGAAAGTCTTTGCTGGCTGATATTAATGTTCAAGCATGTATGGATTTCATTTTTCTGGGAGAAAACTCGCTTGGGAAACCAGACTTCACCCTTGCCTTGGCAAAGGCATCACAAATGAAGATGAGAGAACGGCTGCCTGGTGCTCACAGGGAGGCTGAGCAAGGCAAACAGCCCCTTGCAGATGCTGCTTGGGTCTGGAGTGGTCAAAAATTTGGCCTATTTGACCAATTTCCTTCCCCAAAGAGACCAGTCAGTGTAAAGTATCTCTCTGCACTGGCTGGCATTAAACAGACTGTATTTACTCAGGGCTGAGCAGAAATTAATGAATGAAGCTGAGAAGCTCATCCTGCCAAACAGCTGCCGTAAGGTAAGAAAACACTTTCTTCTGTGTTTCTCATGTCAAATGTGTTGGCTAAAATCCCTGAGGAACTGATAATGTGGATACAACCTCCCCATGAGAATTGCCAATAAAGCAGCAGATTGCAGAAATTGCAATAGAAATGGGCTTGTGGCAGAGCCTTTGCTGTGACAGTGGCAACGTTGCTGCTCCAAAAACGTGATGAAAACTCTTGCAAGAGTAGGTCCAAATGACCAGAGAGGAAACTGGAGATGCTTTTCCTTCATTTAATTAGAAAAGGTGGATCATGCCTTGTGTAGTTAGCAGTCAGAAAATGGGAACAGTTCAATCAAAGCCAAACAGGCCCAAAAGTCTGGAAGGGCTTATCTTTAAAGATAAATGGTTATTCTTCATTATGGGCATGACTTGGCCTTCAGCAGAGTTATCAGTTTTTATCTGGAGCAATGTTTTAAACAAATAAATGCTCTCCTGCTGAATGTCAGAGGCACTTGGCAACATCAAAGACCCATTTTGCATCGCGCTGATGATGCGACTCTGTGATACCGGGGCTTGTCTTTCATAGATAACAGAGAAAATTCCCTTCAAAGCCTGGAAAAACGAGCTGTAATTTTCTATTTCTTTTTCTGGACATGTCCCTTGACCTGATGGGTGTGTGGAGAAATGCAGAAGGAACATGGGGGGGGTGGCTGAAGCACCCGGGAGGCAGCAGCTGCCAGAGGGACCTCGGGGCTGAGCACTGGGAACAAGTTGTGCTGAGGGGAAGAATTTATTGTCAGAATAACCCCACAATGCAGCAGCAAGAGGGATTCTCCCTTTCAGCTCAGAAACTCGCCTTCTGAACATCTGTGTGAGGAGGATAGCGCTTAAAAGCCTGTAATTAATGATTCATTTGCACATGTTCTCCATGTTCTCTCTCTAATGACGGTGGTCATTAGAGAAGTGCAGTCATTATGGTTTGTTATTCACTGTTGATAAATATGGAGCAACCAAAGACATGATGTGCATCCGAAGCGTTTCCCTTTTCACTGGAGCCTTTTCCAGCAGTGAAAGCAAAGAGGGAGTGGCACCAGCTCATGGAGGAAGGGCACAAGTCACTGTTGGCACAGGAATGAGGATCTGGGGCCATTTTAGCCCTGCACTGCTGGGACAGGCTGGAGCTGCCCAGGTCCTCATGGTGGACAGTCAGAGAACCATGGGCACAGCACAGGAGGCTGCTGGCCCAACCCCACAGACACGTCTGTCCATCCATCCATCCATCCATCCATCCATCCTCCATCCATCCTTCCCTGCTGTGGCAGGGTAAGGGGGCCAGGGTCAGGCCATCCTCCTGGAGCAGCACATCTCTGGTGACACTTTTCCTGGCAGATTCATCCAAAACTGTGATTCTGAGCTGTAGTCAACTCTTTCTCTCGGCCAGAGCTTTTCCAAGGTGCCACAGGTGGGGCCGTACACAAAGAAATTCCACATTCCCACACTTTTCTCCCCGCTGAGTGTTGGGGAGGGGGCTGGAACACCCAAGCACGGAGCAGTGTGGGGAGATGGCAGCACAGAGCAGCTCCGTGTCCCCGGGCAAACAGCTCCAGTCATCCATCCCTCCATTTAGACATCAAAGGGACAATTCAATCTCAGTGTCCTGGCCTTCGTTTTGAGGTCAAGCACTCAATCAGGGCAGACTCTGATGGAGTCAGAGGCCATTACTGCTGGTTTGAGCACACAGAGACCTTCACGAGGATCAACTGGAAAGGAAATGCTCCGTTTGCCTCTGCCCGGCACAAATGCTCTTGAAGATGAGGATGAAGATGATGAAGACAAAGAGGAAGATGAAGATGATCGCTCAGGATGCCAGCACAGCCTGAATTCACCCCCACAAAGGGTGAAGAAGGCTTGGAGGGCCAGCAGCTCTCCCCCAGCATCCACATTCAGGGCTGAGGGACGGGGACCAGCAGCCCATGGAGCTGGAAGGATGGAGCAGCCAGCACAGGGACCCAGAGCCAAGGGTGCAGAACCAAAAACCCAAATTTCTTTTCAAAAATGCCCCAGCACAATATGGAAAAGATGATGCAACGACTTGAAACCAACAAATACCATTTCCCATTAATTTCTCTCCAGGAGTCCGTGCCTTTTCTGTTTGGTTTTTCTTTTAGGCTACACTGGGGATTTGCAGACAGCAGTGCTAAAACCTAAAAGGGCAAATAAACACAGGGACCATTTGCTTGCTGGCTCTGTGCACCAGTTTGTGGCAGAAATACCAGAACAGATGATCAGAGGGTTTTTTTCTTTCCTTTTAAGCAGAACTCCTGACCTGTGCACTGGGGGGTGAAATGATTCACTCAGTTTTTTTCCAAAGTCTTGGGGGCTCAGCCACGGTTTTCAAAGTATATTTTTGAAGGTGAGTCATCTTATATGTCTGCCTTGGTTTCTCTGAGTTTCATCATAACAATAACGTCTTTTTTTCCTAGTGATTTTCAAAAACTTTACAGGAGTTCTTTCTTTCAAAACCCCACATGCAATCTGAAAAACAGTGTAATGCCATAAAATAAAGCCATAAGAACTACAACCCGGAGAAGGAACTCCTGCCCCTGGGTCAGCCATGGCAGCTGTGAGGTGCTACAGATGCCAGCAGATCAAATGGTAGATCAATTCCACTGATGCTGAAACCTGTGGCTGCTGATCCCCAGCTCCTTGGGGCAGTGGGAAGTGACACGAGGAGCCTGCCCAGGCTCGTGCCCAGGGCCAGGGTTGCAGCAGGGGAAGGTGAAGGCAAAGCTGGCACTGCCCAGTACCCAAAGGCAGAGTTACCACTGGACACAAAGTGCACATTGGTTTAATTCTGCTTTGATTCACCCCAGGTCTGCATAGCTGATCCCTCTGGTGATTCACAGTGGTGCAAGATGAGCTCATGAAACATCTCACACAAGTGAGGGTGAATTTTCAGGTGTCCACTGCCTGATGTATCCCTCTCCACTGTGTCTCAAAATAAAATATCAATTGCCAGGTTTTCCCCCTCGGTGTGATCGACCTGGGCTGGAACAGAGGCACTGAGCACAAATTGCCTTCTTAATCATGGAATGGTTTGGGTTGGAAGGGAAATTCAAGATCATCCAGTCTCACCCCCTGCCATGGGCAGAGACACCGTCCCCTATCCCAGGTTGCTCCAAGCCCTGTCCAGCCTGGCCTTGGGCACTCCCAGGGATGGGGCAGCCACAGCTTCTCTGGGCACCCTGTGCCAGGGCCTCCCCACCCCTTCTTGTTCGAGGAAAGAGCAGATTTCAAAGAAACACAGAGTTTGATGCACTAATTCATATCTCTGTGGAGGCTTACCACCCCAGTGCCTGCCTTTCAGTGCAGCTCAGTATCTGCACTTCAAGGGGAAAATGAGATGCTTTTTGTTAAGTGCTTATTCTGTGGCTTTCAGGGAAAATACCTCCTCATCCCCAGATACAGCAGGAGGTTTTATTGCCTTTATTATCACATCACTGGCCACAAATGCTGGCTTTTTTTCCCTCAAACTTGAAGTGTCAAAAGCGTGTGTGCTCTTTTCCACATCTCTCTCCTCCAGAAATTATGACCTAAATCAGGCAGAGCCAAAGAGATCTACAGAAGCGTGAGAAATCGGAGTGCAAGGAGGAAGAAAATGGTTGAAATGGTACCCAGGCATTTCAGCCCTATTTTATCATCTGGGGCTGCATCAAGTCAATCTCTTTCTCTGGAGATGCTTAGAGCAATTACATTTGTTCTATTTATTCTCCCTCAAAGGCTCGGAGATGAGTCAACAGAAAAATCTTTTAGGATGAAAAATTGAAACTTGAAATAGGCAATATCCCTGGACAATTTGTTCTGCAATCAGAGCAGCATTCTCTTTCCTTACTGCTCTCTCAATCTCTAATTTAAAAAGGAAAAAAAATAAAAAGAAAAAACCCAAAATGTAGCAGTCACATCTGTAAATACAGTTCTTCTCAGTCTTGCTTGCGAGCTCAAGGAGCTATTTCGAGGCAACACAGAAAATGTTTTCTAGAGTTCATTTCTGGTGAGAAAATTCCCTCAGCTCCGGTCAGAAAATCCCAGGCGAGAGCAGCAGCTCTCGGAAAGCCTGGAACCACGCACAGCACGGGCTCTGGAAGGGAAGGACAACCCCACACACCTCTTTGAAGGACTTCTTCACCTCCACCAGCGGGTGCCAGTGGGCGATGGGCTTGCGGGGGTAGGCCAGCATCTCGTTCCAGTGGTCTCTGCCCAGCCCCTCGGCGTTGACCCCCACACGACAAACCCCGATGATCTCGTTGTGGCCCACTCTGAGAACAACAGAGAAACAGCAGCATCACCATCAGGCTGCCCAAACCTGTCCAGGCAAGGCTTGGACCCTGCCTGGTGAGCAGCCACTCATATCTGACCCAGCACTGCCATATCTGACCCAGCACTGCCACATCTGCCCCAACACTGCCACATCTGCCCCAGCACTGCCATATCTGCCCCA
>VZRZ01007052.1:173632-198217 GCA_013398175.1 Climacteris rufus
ATCTGCCCCAACACTGCCACATCTGCCCCAGCACTGCCACATCTGCCCCAGCACTGCCACATCTGCCCCAACATTGCCACATCTGCCCCAGCACTGCCACATCTGCCCCAACACTGCCATATCTGCCCCAACACTGCCACATCTGCCCCAGCACTGCCACATCTGCCCCATCACTACCACATCTGCCCCAACACTGCCATATCTGCCCCAGCACTGCCATATCTGCCCCAGCACTGCCATTTCTGCCCCAGCACTGCCCCAGCACTTCCACATCTGCCCCAGCACTGTCACATCTGCCCCAGCACAGCCAACACTGCCCCAACACTGCCATATCTGCCCCAGCACTGCCCCAGCACTGCCATCACCACAATTAAATCAGTTTTTAAATGATTTCCACTGCAAATCACTCCAGACACAGGATCTGGAAGGAGGTATGAGTAGTGCTGTCCAGCAAGAATAACCCCAAGTTCAGTAATGGATAATTCATACACCCAGTGCTGCTCAAGCTCGCATTATTTTCTTTCTGAAACAAATTGCAGGACAGGTAAATAACCAAGGGGAACATGGCACTTGCTCAAGGAAATGCCATAAAGCAAGGGCCAGCTTTACCAAAATCACTATTCCAGCAGCTCATTTTCCACAACCATAAATATCAATGACCCTGCAGCAATAAATCACCAGAGACAGGTTGATACCACAGAGCTCTGCCACCAAGGCTTTGGAAAACACTATGGAAAATGGCATTTGAGCAGGAAAATCTGCACCCAACAGGATGCTCTTCCCTCCAGCTCTCCAGAGCCTCCCACCTACCGATCATAATCCATGACAGAGATAAGCAGGCTGACTTGATCCATGTTCTCTGGGGGAATGTCAAAGATTATTGCTTCATTGTAGGTGGGATTAAGAGTGTTTTTCTTTATGGTGGTTTTCTTCTTCTTCAGTCTTCGCCCGTCACAGAGCAAAGACACTTTGACATATGGATCTAGAGAGGAAGAGATAGGAAAAGACTTGTTTATGGAGTTTTATTTTGTTCCCTTTGCAATATAGAAATGGCTTTATCAGAGGATGAGCTGTGAGTTCCCACAAGCCAGAGGAAATCCTCAAATGGACTTTTAGAAAAAGGTTTGTCTGCAGACCAGCTGAAGCCACCATTTCTCCTACTGGTGTGGGTGGTGACCTGAGGTTCAGGCACCAGAGAACCAGCACTGCGTCATTATTGCTGCAGAAAGGCTGAGCTGGCTTCATCTGAAATCTCAATTCTCGGATATTTCATATGGCATTAAGCTCCCACTGAGCAGAAATATTTTCTGCAAAGGTCTCTGTTGTTACTGCCTTTTGCACAATGAAATTCAAATACTCTGAAGTTTATCTTTGGAAAAGAAACGGCTTTTTGTGATGAAAACCAGAATTTGTGCATGCTGAGTTTGCAGGTCAGCTCTTTGAAACTGTGAATGCAAACAGTCTTCAGGTGACTGTGAACCTTAGGTTTGACTCCTGGCCACTGTACAGGGAAATGCACATCCCACCGGGATTTATTCGGATGGCCAATGACCTTTTCATAATCTTGGGGTGAAATGATTGATTCTGGCTATAGGGGATTGTCTGGTAGAAAACATCCCACTCACACAGAACTATAACAGGTCTGAGTGTCCAACCCAAGAGATGGATCAGAGCTCTGCCCTGAACCCCTCCAGTGGGACAGGAAAACACTGGCACTGTCCATGAGCTGTGTGTTCCTTCACACAGTCGTCTTCCCTGGATTCATGCCCTTGGCAGTGGGTTTAAAAGATAATTCTACTTTCAAATATTTGTTCGTACTTAAAATACAGACAGAGCTTTTCCAGGTGTTTCTGTGAGGGAAGAGGAGGAAATGTGAGGGCAACAGGGCCCTCCTCAGCCACCAGCCACCCACCTGAGTACCCAGTGATGTCCATAGCTTTGAGATTCCTGCATTTAATGACTGTTAAGGTGAGGCGACCTGCAGTTGGCAAATAACAAAGGGAAAACATGATCTCGCCCAGGTCCACGCTTTCCTTCAATAAAAGAGAGAACACATTTTATTGGAAATGTGCAGAACCAGGCAGGTACCTTCTCCTCCACCCCAGCATTTTCTCTGTTCTGCCATTTGAAGGACACTTTACTTCATGGTCGTGCTTCCAGTGCACACCAACATTATTTAGCTAAAAATGAATACAGGAATCAGGAAAAATACGTTACAGCTTTACATCTTAGTTGAGGACAATCTTCCTTTGCTCAGTGGAGTTTGTGCTTCCCACTGCAAGCCCACAGCTGATGCACAGCTGATGCTCTCCTGCCCCACTGCTCACACAGAATTGATGGGATATCTCACAACAATCAATGCAGCAAGGAAATCATATAACCATCAGGTTTTGCTTGAATGGCAGTACATATCTCTGTAGTGTGTGACAGTAACACCTCAGGTGGAGGAATGTGACACAAACACAGCAAGAGGACAGAAAGGTGAGTCCCTGACACGCAGTGGTGCTGTGTTCTCTGGTGGTGCACTGCAAAAATCTCTTCAGAGAGTTTCTACTGCAGCCAGTGCCATCAGTTCACAACATCACAGAACAGCTTGGGTTGGAAGAGACGTTGAACATAATCTAGTTCCAACCCCCTGCCCTGGGCTGGGATGAATTCAATAACAGAGGTTTATCACTTTGACAGTGCCCAACATTTCTGCATAAAATTAAAACATCTTTGAGTAACACTGTGGTTTTCTCCGAGGCTGAGCACGAGTTTTTGGATAGTTGCTGGCTGGGGGATCACAGCTTTAAACCAGAAGGCAACCATGAAGGGCCCTGTTTAATGGCAGTTCAGTTTTAATTTGTGACACATTTACTATCATTTGGATCACCAACCCCTTTAAGACGCCTTCGAGGAGCTGGGACAGAGTGGGGCTGTGTGTGTGTGAGTATAAACAGGGAATTAACCAGCAGATGGCACTCAGAAATGTTTGGTACTTTTGGATTACACAGAGGCCAACACAATTTGCTCTTTCAGTGCCCCATCAAATAACCTTTATACATGGCACTTAGCACCTCCTGTACCTGCAGCTTCATCGACTACACCTCCTAAAAGCCCTTTCCATCATTGCCTTGCCCATGGGAATTCAGGGAAAAATAAACAAACCAAATGTCATATTTAAACTAGACAGCATCATTATCTGAAGTCAGCAGAAAGATTTCCAAACACCTTCTAAAAATGGATTTTAAAAAAAAAAATCTTTTTTTCTACATACAGATCCCACATCTGTAGAGCAAACAACCCATTTATTTTCAGAAACAGTGTGTTTGATTCCTTTCAATGTGGTATAATGATCTGCTGAAAAGGAATTGTAGCTGTTAGTAGTAGAGTGATGGAACTAGAAAGACAAGTAAATGCACTTAAAGCTTTGCTAAGTGTTAGGGGAATAGATCTTGTTGATGGATGAGGTTTTTGCCAAATTATTTCCTGCTCATTCTCAGGTAAGGCAAAGATTAAATCTTTATTCCACTTAGATGTGCAGAATACTAATGAATATTATATAAAATCTTGATTGGGTCTATTCTTTCATGCATTCTTTGTTCTCACTTGGTTCTGGAGGGACAAGGGCAGGAGGCTTTGGACAAGATGTCAGCAGAGAGCAGCCCTAAGTGAGATGGTGACAGCACCCTCTGGACACCATCTCATCTTTATTCCTCTCCTTGCACTGAGAGGACCCGTTCAGGGTATAAAATGAACATAAATTGTTCTTTGACCTCATTGTATTGGGTCAAGAGATTTTTCTTTGCAACCATAAATAAAAGAGAGGAAAGCATGTCCTGTGGGTACATTATTTTCCTGCAGATTATAGACATTGGGACACTTCCAAAATTCCTATCAGTACCTTTTAGGAAATAATGGAAGCTCTGAATCAATAACCCTTGCAGACTTGAAACCAAAAATGTTTCACTGATTCACAAGCTGTACAGTCATTAATTAAGTAGCTGAGTGCTGGCTATTTGACTAGATCAGTGCTTAAGTGTGTTCCTACCCTCTTGCCCACACGATTGATCTCATGTATTATTAGTCACCCAGAGCTTTCTTGGGGTTTTATGAAAACTGTATTTACCCTTCTCAACTTTGATTAAACAGAAATGTCCTTGGGAGTGCTACAGCTGGCTGAGATGTCCCAGGAGCAGCCCATTCCTTAAAAATGGCACGGAGAGAATGAAGGGATGGAACCAAATACAGCCCTTGTGTCTGTGGCAGCTCTGCCAGGCTCCTGCACAACATATCTTGGGCATGGTGTTGTCTTTGCTTCTCTCACACCTTCTTTGGAGGCTTTTCCCTCAACAGCCACCTGTTTTTGTGGTGTTTTCCCCCATTCAATAAGTTTAGTTAGCCAGGAAAACAGCTACAATTCCTTGCAGAACCAAGGGGCGGATTTCTCCAGGAGGCATCAGCACATCTGGTGCACTTTGCTCCCCTTCTAGCAGCCCCTCTCTGGGTGAACAGAGGTTCCTGGTGCCTGCTTGCCCCTCTGCCAGCATTTTTCCTTTCATTCCCATCCATCAATCATAACAGCCATGGCTGTTTGCAGGTTGGAAACCAAGAGCTGTGAGCACCCTGCTAACCAACACCGTTCACTTTCCCCATGGTTGATTCCCACAGCACTTCCAGGGAAGATGCTCAAAAGGCAACACAGCAGGAGCTCCCAGCACACTCCCAGCACTGCCCCAGGGTGCCTGGCAGGCACCAAATCCATCTCTGTGTCCTTAGATTGGCAGGGCAAAAGCTCTCTGTGCCCTCTCAGGGCAGCTCTGGCCGGAGTGCCACCTTCCAGGGTGATGTGCTGTGTGTACCCCGTGTTCCTTGAGTGCCCTGGGACCACGTCCCCACTGGCACAGCAGCACAGGATGGGGGGCTGCACACATTTGTCAGACCTCACAGAGCTTTCAGAGAGTTCTGAACACTCTGAAATGGAAGAACAAACACTGATGGAAGTCACCAAGGGGTACAACTAGTGAGGAACACGGTGCTGAGAAAAAAGCTGTGGAGTTACAAAGCAAATGTCTTCTGGCACTGCTGGCCACAATAAATACTTATGTTTGACAGTTCCCTCCTCAGCACGGAAAGCAGGAGTGCAAAGGTATGAGATGAGCTATGAGGGAAGCTGCAGGACAGATTTTTGCAAGTTGTGGCGTTCTGCCAATCACCAGGAAAGATGTGACAGGGCCCACGCTTTCAGCCACAGGGGTGGGGATGTCTCATATTTCAGTTTCAGAAATAACAATGTGAAATGACAATGATGATGGCTGATTTGGTGTCCAGCTGCAGAGCAGTTCAATCGTTCATTTGCCCTCAGAAACAGCCAGATCCTCCTGGGAGGGCAGTGGAGGAGCAGACAGCTATTATGGAGAGGTTAATGTCATTGCTCTGCACTCAGCGATCAATGTGAGCACTTGGCTTCTCCTGCCAGCTCCAAGCAACACGGAAGGGGCTGGGACTTTTCCTCTTTGAGCCTTGGCTTCTCTTCCAGAGGGAATTCAACAGAACTACTAAAATACCCAAATCCAACTCTGGAAGAGCTGCCAGCAGCGCATCCAACACCTCTCAGCACCAACAGGCTGGTACTGGGCCCCCAGAGCTCTTTCTTCCTGCATGTGCCATGGCTGCAGGTCCCCAGGGCTAAGGGGAGGCAAGGAACCCATCAGCTGGGAGTCATGAAGGATTTATCCCTTTGGAGAAGCCCAACCCTCCCCAGCAGGCACTCACCGTCGTGGCGTACTGGATGTCCCTCCAGATGGAAGTCTCCCGGGAGAGGTCTGAGTCCTCGAACAGGTTGTCCAGGATGACTTCTCCTATCATGTCGTGTCTGGAGAACCTGTCAAAGTCAAAGACGCTCAGGTGGAGCTTCCTGCTGGCCAGCTCCTCGTGGGGCACGGGGAAGTGGAAGGACTCGTCGAAGGTGGGGTTCAGAGTCTTCCTGTGGACTCGCGTCTGGAACTTGCGCTTGCGGTCGGGCAGGAGGTAGATCTTCACGTAGGGATCCGAGCTGCCGCAGAAGTCTTTGGCTGGCAAGTCAAAAGCCCTGAGAATCCGGACAGTCAGCGTCTCGTTCTCGTAGTCGTACTTGAGAGTGAAGTTGATTTTCCCACAGGTTTTCTCTGCCTCTTTCTTGGAGTCCTCGGTGTCCACAGTCTTTTGTTTGTAGAGCTCGGGCTTGATGCGGCCGATGCTGGTCGGCTGCTCGGCCACGGCCGGCGGGTCCATGCCATAGTCCATGCTGGACACGTGCATCTGCCTGGGAAGGTGCCTTTTGAAGGAGATGTGCCTGCAGGAGGAAGACACCATAGCTCTGTGAGTTTCCAAGGACATTGACTTCCTTTTTTGCTCCCCTTGCCTCGGAAAGCAAGAGCGCACAAGAACTAGGTTGATAGGTGCTCCTGACCTCTGCAGTGAAACCATGTACATTATGGAGATAAACACTGAAGGGAACACCTCCAAAAACCTTGAAGGAGCCAAACCAGAAAATTTCTTAAATTCCAGAGTATTTGCCACAAGCTGAGTTTACTCACCTGTTGCACAAGTCACAGCCCACAGCTGAACAGATGGGCCCCAGCAAATCCTTAACCAAATCACAGACAGCACTGTGTGGGGACTTTTCCCACCCTCAGCCCTTACACTTCTGAGATGCTGGCACTAAGCTCTCTCAGGCAAAACTCAGGCAAAAAAACCCTATTTTTTTTTGTGAGAGAACTATGCCCAGTTCAGAAGGCGAGGCTTTATATGTAGAACCATAGAATGGTTTGAGTTCAAAGGGCTTTAAATCTCATCTCATTCCACCTCCTGCCATGGGCAGGAACATCTTCCACTAGACCAGGTTGCTCCAAGCCCTGTCCAGCCTGGCTTTGCTTTCCAGACTTTTCCAACAGACTCATCAGAAACTGATAGATAATTGTTGACAGGGAGGGAGGCACAGCCTCGACAGGAAGCGTCTCTTGCCTCCAGCTCTCCTCTAGCACAAGCTGTCTGTAAGCAAAGCTTTATCTAAGCAAAGCATAAAAGCTTTCTGTGGACTCAGGACATTATTTCAGATTATGTGGTGTTTACAAGAGCAGTTTATAGAGTTATTTAACCAAACTAAGAACTCTACAGCCAGAGTTTTCAGTGATACGTGGTGCCTGCAGACCTTGGCAGGTTCCTCTGAGGTGTTTTGGACTGGGTTAGGCTGGGCTGTGAATCAGAGGAACCTGCCAAGGAGAAAGTGAGTTTGAAACCTGCCCACGTACAGCCAAGTCCCACTTTGTTTGTCCTAATTCAGACAGGCTGAGGGTTTTTTTCTCCTCTGTTGGAAAGGTGTAATAAAAGCAGAAGGAGCGTGTGCATGCAGAGAGGGAATCAGCTGTCCAAAAAGCAGTGTGGATAAATAAAAGAGAGTGTGGCTCACAAATGCAGGTGGCACTGTGCTGATTTAACTCTGGCTGCTTCAAACAGGGGGCTGCCATCAGTGCCTCACTAATCCTGCAAAAGTGCAGCCAGTTTTGTGAGCAGTGCCTGGTTTCGCTGTCACACTCCTGTGCACATCACGGGCACGGCCAGCAAAGCGAACAGGAGTGCTGGGGCACAGCCAGGACCCTGCCATCGCTCTTTCCTGTCCCCGTTTCACCGCCTTCTGTGTCAAGGAGAGATGCTGCATTTCACAGAATGACAGGATGGTTTGAGTTGGAAAGGGAAAGTTCACCTCATTCCACCCCCTGCCATGGGCAGGGACAGCTTCCACTATCCCAGGTTGCTCCAAGCCCCGTCCAACCTGGCCCTGGGCACTTCCAGGGATGGGGCAGCCACAGCTTCTCTGGGCAGCCTGTGCCAGGCCCTCCCCACTCTCTGAGTAAAGGGCTCCTTCCTGACATCTAATCTAAATCTCTCCTCAGTATTCATGCCCAGAAGATGTCCCAAGGTTCAAACAGCCTTTTCCTGACTTCCTGAGGATGATGCTGATGTCTCTGTCCCCATCTGAGCACAAGCATCGAGCGCAGCTGGTTCTGGGCTTGTGCAGCGAGAGATCCATCAATTGTGCTGATCTAATTGTTTCTGCCAGGAGCCACAACAGCAAGAGAGAGCCAAAAGATCTAATTCTGTCTGACAGGGCACATCATTGATACTTCAGCCTGCCTCTCATGTTGGAACAAAATTAAAGTGGCCAAAGCATGCGGGTGACTTGACACAATGAGGTCAAGTAACAGTAACAGGGTCTGAATCCCTGATTTTTCAAAAGGACCACAGTAAGCCAGTTTTAACACATTCGTTGGTGAATGGCCAAACTTTGGACAGCAATCCAGCATGTAGGTGCTTACTTTGGTCTCTCTGATGGTATCTGAGCCACCAGGTCCATTCAGCAATCCTCCTTCCAGCTGCTCACAGAGCAGTGTCCCTGCTGAGCACCTCATCCCTGCCCAGTGCAATCACAGAATCACAAAATATCCCGAGCTGGAAGGGACACACAAGGATCAAGTCCAACTCCTGCCTCTGCACAGACACCCCAAAATTCCATCCTGTCCTTGGGAGCGCTGTCCAAACACTCCTGGAGCTCTGGCAGCCTTGGGGCTGGGACCATTCCCTGGGGAGCCTGGGCAGTGCCCACCACCCTCTGGGGGAAGAACCTTCTCCTAAAATCCAACCTGACCATCCCTGACACAGCTCCAGCCCTTCCCTGGGTCCTGTCCCTGCTCACAGAGAGATTGGACCTACCCCTCCAGTTCCCTTGGGAGGAGCTGCAGACCCTGATGAGCTCCAACCTCAGGCTCCTCTGCTCCAGGCTGAGGACCCCATCCCAGCCCTCACCTGGTGGAAGAGGCCGGCTCCGTGGTTTGCCTCTGGATGCGCGTGCGCCGCATGATGTGATCCTTCATGGACATCTGGACCTCAGCAGGGATGTCTGGGGAGGTGTGGCTGATCTTCACGGCCGCCTCCAGGAAGCTGATGGCCCCCGAGTCCTTGAGCTTGTCTGCCATGCCGCCCTTGTTGCAGCCTGCCTCGCTCCTCAGCACGGCCAGGTGGGAGGAAAGGGCCTTGTTCCTCCAAGGAACCCAGCACAGCTTCCAAAAGAGAAACACAAACACTGCCACCAGGGCCAGGCCACACACAATAACTATCACTGCAAGGAGGCTGACGGAGAGCTCTGAGGGAGAGAAACACAGCGACAGGGAGGGGTGGGAAAGGAGAAAAGAAGAGACAGACAGTGAGAAAATCATAAGTAAAGGGAAGAAATGGTCCAAACTGCCTTAAATCACAATTAATGGAGAGCTCTTAGCATGCTCTCCAAGTCAGAGCCAAACCCAAGTGAGCAACCCCTGACAGCCTGAGGACATGCCTGGGGAGATATGGGTGTCTCCATACAGAGCTATGAAGTTTTATACCCTGATGCTCAAACTGGCTATAAAATATCACCCTTGGTTTGTTTTGTGGCATCAGCAAACTGCTGAGCCTGAAATCAAGATCTATACAATTATATGATTGAAACAACTCGGGTGCTGTACCACAGAAAGTGTCTTTTTGCTTCATGTCACAGCTGCTCAGGCATTACAATGAAAAAAATCCATTTACCAGGATCCTGGAAGTAGATTGTTGTTGTACTATCAGCACCCACATCTTGTCCAGATGTGCCCATAGGGGATAAAAAGTAAATACCAGCACCAAGAAAAAAATAATCACAAGCTGCTGATGCACAGAAACCAAACAGCAGGAGTTTGTACAGAAAGTTCCACACTCTGAATAGCACAGGAGCTGTGTGTGTGCTCTGACTCTCTGAGACACTTTTACCTCATGTGCTGTGTATTTCAGTCTTTTTCTGGAGAGGAAAGAGCTTCCATACGTGTGGCTGACGAATCAGGAAAGAAGGAAGATATATATGTGTGTGTGTATATAAAAATATATATATATACCTCATCTAGGCTGTGAAATGATTCACAGCACTTCACTAAGAGAAAATATTGGCTATTTTTACTTCCTTTCCTACAGTGTATTAATTTCCAGATTCCCACCCAAACCAAAGCTCTGAGAGCTCAGGATCACAAGGAATGCTGGTCTCTGATGGTGGAGCCAGGGTTTGCTCTGGAGGCAGGTCTCCAGTGCCAGGACTGTGGATGATTCTGCCATGGGTTGCTTTGAGCTCAAGGACAATTCCTTGACTGCCTGCTGTGTTATTTGTAGTGACCAGTAAAGCCACACTCCTGAAATTACCCAAGTGCAAGTCAGGACAGAAAGACAAGCAAAAAAACACCAAACACCCCAAAAGTTTATATGGAACAACCCTTACCTCTCACCCAACCTAAATAGGGTAAAAAAGTCAGTTCTTGGACCTTAAATGTTTTGTGTGACCACACTGAATTCCCTACCTGAGCCCCAAGGAATGGGGTTGGTGCTGTGTACATTTCTGACCCTCTGTGCTCCATCTCCACTGCTCTAAATGTGATTCCTGATGTATTCTACCTTAAACAGGAGCCATAAAAGACCTTCTGTTCCCTTTGGTCATGTAGTTTATTTTTTTACAGCTGTAATAAGACATTTAATCATAGAATCACAGCATGGTTTGGATTGGAAGGGACCTCAAAGATCATCTCATTCTACTCCCTGCCATGGGCAGGGACACGTTCCACTACACCAGGTTGCTCAGAGCAATCCAATCTTTGCCTTGATGTTTAAGGCTGAGAAAAATCTATGAAATATGAGGAAAAAACAAGTTTTTATCTTGAAAAAACAGCTGAATTCAGAAATTATTGAAAAAAAAAAAACACAAAGAAACAAAACAATAAATTCCCCACCCACCACTGATGAACCAGAACAACAAAGTGTTCAGGAGCAGATTTGTATCACCAAATCACACTTACATCTCTTTGGGAATGCAGCAGCCACTGCATATTTGGGATTCTCGCATCAGTTGCTGTAAGTGAAATCTCCAGGCAGCAGCAGACACAAAATGCACCATCTACACCCGAACAAATCGGCTCTGCTGAGCGCCTGGGAAGCCATCTGTTGTTCCTGACATCCCAGAGGAAATGCACTGGTTCTCCACAAAATTCCTGAGCCCAGCAAATCCAGCAGGAGCTCCAGGTGAAGCTCCCTGGCTGCCCGTGGGTCCCCTGGCTCAAAGGGAAGGTGCAGGTGCGGGGAAAAAAACCTTATCCAGAGGTTTTTGTAACTTCTCTTTCCCTGTCCAGCCTCCTGTACAGGTCAGAGCCCAGCATTTATTTTCTGCTGCAGCAGAAGTGGAAATACAGATGACTGCTGGGGTGAATAAACAGGTCCCATCTTATTCAATAATAAATAAGGTTGTACAAGTCAGCAGTAGAGCTTCCTCAGAGATTTGCCTAAATGTATTCTCACCAAAGCTGAGAGCACAGAGGTTCCACTTCCCTATCCTTTGAGTTAAATCTTGGAATTGTGCCCAGGAAACTCAGCGTCAAACATTCATAAGAAAACTCAGGAACCTGGACTTTTTGCAAATATGTCTGTGTTGGTACAAAGGAAATCATTGCAATGCAGAATCTCTCACTGCTGGGAATTGCTGCATGACAGAGAACGGTTTTTTTAAAGATATTTCCACCCATTCCAAGGAGTTTTATAGGCTGCATGGCTCTGCCAGCACACCAGGCTCATTAATGGAAACCATCAGAAGTAATCAATTATCCCTTCAGAAACCTGTTGCAAGATTGAGAAAGATCCTGGCTCCTGTCACTCCTTGCAGGGCTGGCGTTCCTAATGTATCTGGCAGGATTCACAGATACCTTTATGCATGACCTCCTACTCCTTCCTCTGACAGCTGACATAAAGCACAAGTGGAAGGGATCAGGGTTTTACAGACAGCTTTTAAACATCTGCCTGCTTAGAATATTGGGTTGCTTGAAGATGACATTGAATCCTCCAAGACTTTTTAATGACTTATTAAACTTAAATATCAATTGGACAGAGCTGACCTTCCTTGATTTAATGAGCTTTCTCTTATGAATTCGAAAATACCAGTTACTTTCTAGAAAATACCCGGTATTGAAAATATTATGCTTTAAATGTCCTTTAACTTACAAGAAACAGTGAAAACAAGATAATTCTTCATCTAACAGAAAACACCCTGGGGCCAGAGGTTGCTTTTGTATTCTTGGCACGGGTGGAGGTGAGGCCAGTCCCCCCAAAGACAGAACAGGCCAAAAGGACACCTCAGCCCAGGGGAAGAATGAGCTCCTTGGTTGGTATTATCCCACCCTGGGCAAGGTTTGGATCCAAGGTGTGGGGAAAAAAAGGAAAAGAGGGATGTGCCTGCATCCAGCAGTGAGGAAGGGCTCTGTCTAACACAGGAACAGCTCCCAAGGGACAAAGTCACATTATCACTCTGAGAAATGTCCCACTTGGGGAAAACCATGACAAGAACTGTGGTTTTATTCTATTCCCCTCTAAAAAATTAACAGTTATTGGTCACTATCACTGGTGAGTGGTGTGGGAGAAGTGCAGAGCAGCCCCAGCCTTTCCTCACCCTGGTCCCATCAAACTCAGTGCTGCTCCCTCATCCTCACCCAGCTCCCCTGGGAGACGGGAGAGAAACTGGAAAATTGTTTTATTACAACTTGTAATTGAAAAGATAAAGCTTAAAAGGAGGAGGTTGCAAAAACAAATTAACATGGCTGTTTTCCAGTCTCCTTCCCCTGGGAGCAAGAGCTGCTTCCCTGAGGAACCCTCGGCTGGGAAGAGCTTTGGGCTGCAGGGCAGCAGTGACAGAGCTCCTGCCTGGCCAGCGAGGAGGGAGGGCAGAGCAAGGAGCAGGGGAGATAAGGACATGGACACTGATGTGCCCCAAGCCTGGAAGTGCTCCAAGGCAGGCTGGAGAAGGCCTGGAGCCAAGTGGTTGTAGTGGGAGGTGTCCCTGCCCTGCCATGGCAGGGATTTGGGACCAGATGATCTCTAAGGTCCATTCCAACCCCTTAACATTGTGTGTGGTTGTGTCTGTGATCCACCTGCTTGAGCTGGTATGTTTAGGATAGGCCATGGAGCTGTGATTTATGTGTTTGTTGTATAATCCACTTGTTACCAAAACACCACAGAAAAAGCCTGAAGCCCACAGCGAGCAGCAGGGACACCAAGAGCACAAAGGTGAATAATCCTCTCAATGCCACCCAAAAACGATCCCATTTCTCCTCTGGCTTGACTTCTTGGTTTGTATTTCTACTATTTTGTAACCATGCTGTCCAACCTCACCAAAAATCTCACAGAATGGCTCAGAACAGCAACATTTCCAACCAGGTCACTACTTCCTGCTGCCTTTAAATCAAAGACAAACGGCCCAGGGCAGGACAGAGGGACAGTGGAGCAATTTAAAACTGTACAGCTAAAAGCAAACTGGGGAAGGGGAAAACATTCCTTGCTTAGTCCAGCCCTTCCCAGCACGGTGTCCATGGACTCATAAAGCTGCTCATCAGCACAACCCCCCTTTTGTTTCATCCTGGATGGGAACTAATGAAGAGCTATGGTCGAACAACCTTTCAGCTTGATGTCCCTGCTGACTTCATAATACCCAAACTGAGTTACCAAAGGGGATAATTAGCAAAGTCCAACCCGAAAGCGATTAATAATATGACAAAGTCATGATTAGAGCAGTCTATTAACTGCAAGACAATAGTGGTCTAATTGTGGCAACATTGACTTTTACTGCTGTGAAGTAGCTTGCACTGTCATTAGAGAGATTCATGGATAACTCAGAGTTTAATGTGAAGAGTTATATTTAATATCTTGAAGATGTAATTTCGCTTTCCTTCCACCCACTCCCCACAGAGAAAACAAAACACTTTTGATGGCTCTCTCAGCACCCCAGCATCCATTCATCATTCCAGGTACCTGTTGCATTTAGACCAAGTTGGAAAGCCACGAGTGGAGGTTCAAGGGGCTGGAAACACCCAGTGGGGTGCAGTGTAGGACCAGGGTGATGCCACCAGCCCCCAGGACCTGCACATTCATCTGACTGTCCTTTTTCTCCAAACCCTTGTCACCTGCAAGGGGACAGGCCTTCCTCAGGCCTGGAGCCCCTCACCAAGGCAGTGGGGATGTTCTGACCTGACCTTCTGCCATCACAACACCCCCAGCTCCATCCTCTGGCACAGCCCCTGACCCTGTCAAGAGCAAAGGGGCATCTTCCCTGTGAGAGGTTCTTACTCCTAAATTCTCTGGTGGCTCATGGAAAATCTGGGCATCAGGGAGAGCTCGGGCTGGTTTGATGCCCACTGGATTCCTTCAGCTGTAAAAGCAGGTCCTGGCTATTCTGAGCTGCAGCCTGGAGCATGGAACATCTTCCCACAGCAAATGCTCCTGGAAGAGCAGATCCAGGAGGTGGCAGAGCCCAGAGGCAGGGGGTGATGGTGATGCACCTTTACCTCACTCACACTGGCTGTGTGACTGGTTTCCCAGTGTCACACACCAAACATCACTCACACCACCCCAGCAGATACTTCCAGCTTTCTCTGTCCATTTTCTGCTACGTTTTTCTCTTGCAAGAACATTTGTGAGGATATATTGTTCTGTTTCTGTAGGGCTCTGTAGAGAGCACGCACTCAAGTGATGGATTACTACAAGAGGTATTGCAGGAGGAGAACAGGCAGCTCTGGGGCTACCACAGACCATGTGAGGCACCCACCAACTGCTGAGCTCATTTTCTCTCGATTGAGAAGCATCAGCAATGCGAGCCTGATTAGCTGAGGGCTGGAAATTGGGCATGAGGAGCTGTGGTGGATCTCAGAGGCCTGAGGCGTGGGCAGGGGGGGCACAGGGCAGCAGCTGCAGAGGAGGAGGAGGAGGTTTCCATCAAACCCCAGCCACAGACATGTTTATTTAGTAAAGCTGCTCAGCTTTGGAGGGAGGAACAGGGGCTGGATGGAACACAAATCAAATATTAGAAGCCCACAGCAGCATCCAGCAGCACCACAGCCAAATCCAAACCACAGTGACAGGAGGGAGTGTCCCCTTTGGGGACACACAAACCCGGAGGGGCACCACAGAGGGCAGCAGCACAAAGAACCCTTTGCAACAGGGATTCTGGAAAGGAAGCTGGCTTGTAAATCCTGGGATGCTGTGCTGGGTGAGAGGTGAGCTGCAGTGCAGCAGCCTGCAGTGCCCAGCCAGGTCCTTATCCCCTCTCCAAGGCCTCGGGAATGGCAACAGAGCAAACGGCACAGATCAGACTGTCCCTGTCACCCCACACAGCTCCTGCATCAGCACTGGGGGCTGCAGAGGGCATGGCAGTGAAGGGAATCACTCACTGAGTGCCCCTCTTTGCTGGGGCTGTGCCCAGCGTGCCAGTCCCCTGCTGACAGCTTCATCACCACATTTCAGGCCCCCTCGCTGCCATTTGGCTGTCACTTGGAACTCCAGCAAGTTCTTGATTTGCTGATGGTGTTCTCCAGGCAGGCAGGCACTGCAGGAATATGCCCTGATATATTCCTGAGCTAGACAAGTCATTAGGAGCTGTCACTTCCCAGTCTGAGTGCTGTCAGTTGCCTTTTCCCAGGCAGCCTGGCAGCGCGGGAGCTGCTCCGACGCTGCCACTGAGGTGGGTCCTGCGAGGGGGAAATGTGCCACCAGGTCCTCAGCAGATGCTCAAGGAGCAGGTTAAAACACAACTCTGGATGGGGCAGAGCTCCTATCGCCCCTCAGACGTTATCTCATGCTGTGGGAGGTGATGAGGGCTGCAGAGCCCCCCTGCAGCAGCACATCCACATCCCATCCATCACCTGCAGGGCTGAGGGTCACAAACCCTTTTTCTTAGACTCTCTCACCTGCTCCTGCCCAGGGAGGGATCCCAGCACCAGGAGCATGTGTCAGCTCTACCCACAGCTATGGACACCCTGCCCAGGAGATCCCAGCACCAGGAGCATGTGTCAGCTCTACCCACAGCTATGGACACCCTGCCCAGAGCAGCCAGAGCTCAGCTGCTGGTCAGGCACCCTTGGGGGGACAGGGACCATCGGCCAGGCAAGGGCACTGCTGCATCCTGAGAGTTTGTGGGACAGGGAAATGAAGTCACAGACACACCCAGAAAGAAGCAGAGTCATGGAATTATAGAATATCCCAAGGTGCAAGGGATGCACAGGGATCATCCAGGCCAACCCCTGTCCCTGCACAGACACCCAAACAATCCTACCCTGGGCATCCCTGGCAGCGCTGTCCAAAGGATCCTGGAGCTCTGGCAGCCCTGGGGCTGTTCCCATTCCCTGGGGAGCCTGGGCAGTGCCCAGCACCCTCTGGGGGAAGAACCTTTCCCCGATATCGATCCCAACACCCCTGACATAGCTCCAGTCCTTCCCTTGAGTTCTGTCCCTGGTCCCAAACCAGGTTGTTGTCTTCTCTTGGTAATGTAAGCAAAAATCCACTGATTGTTCCTCTCAGCTGTCCAGGGCTGCACAATGGTATGAAAAATCCACAGAGACCCTGAGACAGCCCCACTCTGTGCACACTCCCAGCACCTCAGGACAGGTTCCTCTAGGTGAAGGAAGCCAGCTCCAGCTGCTCTGGACATGCTCAAGCCTTGTTTTGTTATTCCACATCAACCACAAGTAATTCCACTGAAGACAGCACAGGGAATGTGAATTGAAAACAAGTTTTCACAGATTGCTGGGCACTTTCACACTCAGCTTATCACTGGGAGCTCAGTGGCAAACACCCCTATCAAAGCAGCAGTGGGGTGGGAACACTCAGGAGAGGGATGTTCAGAGAGGAGACATTCCCAGAATCATGGAAACAAGGAATGGGTTGGGAGGGACCTAAGGGATCATCTCATTAAAAACCCCTGTCATGGGCAGGGACACTTCCACTAGACCAGGTTGCTCAGAGCCCTGTCCAGGCCCAGAGTCTCCCTGGAAGCTAAAAGGAGATTTATCCTGTTCCTGTGCCTCCTCAGTGCTTGGAGTCTGAGTCCTGCACTATCAGCTCCCACCAGCTTCCCCCTGCCAGCACGGGCTCCCCAGGAACCCCAACGGAGCCTCCTCATCTCCTGGGCACACCCAGCCTGGAGAGGGATCCTGGGGAGATCAGGACAGGAATTCTCCAACTGGCTGTGCCAAAGTTTCAGTTAGACAGCAAAAAACTTCTTAAAAATTAATTTGCTGCTACCACAGGGTTCCTGCCATGCAAGAGCTTATCAGAATGCAAACTATAAGCTTCAAAGGGGAGGATGAATCAGAAGCTATTTTGAGAGTAATTATATAAGACTATAAAACTCAAACCATCTCATAATTGCACGTTAAGGATGGAGACAACCTCCTTCATATGGAGACCTTGCAGGGATCCAGTGTTTCAAGTGACTGTGATCTATTGGCCCAAGAGCAAACAGCAACCTCATCCTTCCCATGCAGGCAAAAGTTCCTTCACTGAGCAATGCCAGGGCTTTCCTCAGCATTTGCTGTAATTCTTGGGGGATGTGGTTCTGTAGCTGGGAGAGGAACATGGACAACTTCATCCAAAGTTTTCTTCCTGTAACTGTTGCATAATTTAGAATCACAGACTATCCTGAGCTGGAAGGGACCCATCAGGATCATTGAGTCCAATCCCTGGCCCTGCACAGACTCCCCAACAATCCCACCCTGGGCATCCCTGGCAGCGCTGTCCAAACTCTCCTGGAGCTCTGGCAGCCCTGGGGCTGTGCCCATTCCCTGGGGAGCCTGGGCGGTGCCCAGCACCTCTGGGGGAAGAACCTTTCCCTGCTATCCGACCTGAACCTGCTCTGGCACAGCTCCAGCTGCTCTCCCACATCCTGTCCCTGTCACAGAGAGCAGAGACTCCCCTGAGAATTTGCTGTCCTGGAAACCAACTCTCAGCTTGTTAGTGCCGATACCTGCAAATTCGCCAATTTTACAAACTCCAAGTTATAATTAAGGAGAAAATCCTGAAACCATAAATTTGCACATGGAATAAAGCTCTGCTCCAGCCTCCCCAGCCACAGCCTCCAGGCTTTCCCATGTCACACTGGAGCCTGTGGCACCTCAGGGCTGTGAGAAGATGAGCTCCTGGGACACCCCCGAGCTGTCACCTGCACTGTGCCCTGCCTGCAAGGAGCAAACAGAGTTCTTTTTATTCTTGCCTCCATATCCAGGCTGCAGCTGAAGCTCCTGCTGTGCCCTGGCCTGGAGGAGGCAGCACAGAGGTCTGGGGATGCCTGTGCTGTCCCCTCTTCTCTGCACCCCATGGGTGCTCCTTGCTGGGGACTGTCCCACCCCCTGGCCTGACAGGGCTGATTAAATAAGAGCATTACACACAGAAAAGACCCTGTCAAACCCTTTGCTGCCTGGTGTAGTTCAGTTCATGGTTAGGTCCTTCTTTCACCCAGGGAACACACAGCAAATGCTCTCAGACATTTGTCTGACAATGTCCCACTGAGGCACAGGAGTGGGAGCTGCTCCAGCCCCTGGGGGAGTTTAAAAAACCAGAGGGAAATCTGAACAGAGTAATTCAGAGGGTGATTTTCAAGTGCAGAGTCAACCACGAGACAATTTACACCCCTGTATGTATATATAACACAGAAGGGAAAAAATAGACACTTACAAATCACAGAATCATTAAGGTTGGGAAATACCTCTAAGATCATCGAGTCCAACCAAATGGAAGTGCACAATACACCAAAGAAAGGGATGTGAGGTAAGGTGAGATTTTGTGGCCTGGAGCTTGTGCTTTGCTCACTGAAATAGAGTGGAGAAAGAGTTAATTGCCCAAAGAAAAGGCAAAAGGTCCTGAAGAGCTGATGGGCACCTTGTGGTTCTCTGGACAGGAGGAGGCTGCACGGTAGCAGCGAGGACAGCTATGAAACAGCACAGAACCCACATCCCTGCTGGGCTGCCACACCAAACCCAAGGGTCCAATGTGCCAGATCCCCACTCAGACCTCGACTCTGCCTATGGACAGCCCTTAACCCCTCCTCAGCTTCACCTCCCTGCGTGAACCTGGAGACAAAACTCCCTCCTGCCACCCCCACCCCCAAATCCCACTGGTCACTGTGGGCTTCCCACGGGGCTCAGAGACATCAGAAGCAGGAACTGACCCCCAATAAAGTGGCTGGGCTGGAGAAGACCCATCAGAGGCTCCCAAAGACCAAAAATGTTGGTATTCAGAGATTATTGGCCAATTTGGACTTTCCCTCCAGGCTGCATCCAAGGCACATTTGTCACTGAAACTTCTGCTGGCGTGTGCAACCCAAAGGGGAACTTTGGGCTGTCAGAAACGCAGCATTTCTGTTATCAAAAGTGACAAAAAAAGAAGAAAAAAAAACTTTTTCAAGCCAAAGGAAACATTCCCCGGTGATTTGTGTCACTCTGTGACTTAATCAGCTGTTCTCTAGAGCATTATAAATGTGATGGGAAGAGTTGTCATTGCTCTCTGCCTAACTGATGACAAGCTAATGAACTATTATAAGCCACACTGAATGCAATTATGGCACAGGGCTGTGTGCTAATCCCACGGCATTTGGTCACAACATGCTGGGGCAACATCTGTAAACAACTCGGTGGTGCTGGGCACACACAGTGACCAGGGCTGGGGTTAAATCCCTGCTGAGCATCCTCATCTTCTCAGGATGTGACCCTGTGACAGGACCTGGGCTGAGCTCTGCGTGCCAGGGGAGCCTGGCTGGGGCTGCTCAACACGGGGGGAAGCCTCTTATCCAGCCCTGGAGCTGAGCAGAGCCAGGCAGAGAGGAAACCACAGAAATCCAGACACTTCTGAGATGCAGAAATCCAATTGCATTTCAGGATGCAAAGCAGACGAAACAAGTAAAAGCTTTTTGCTGTCACTCCGTCTCCCCTGAGCAACCAAAGACCCTGGAACTTAAAATTTCCATTCAAAAACTTGATCCAAGCTGTGTCTGCTGTGAAACACCAGCAAGGCTGGGCTCAGCAGTGTCTCTGTGCCCAGACTCTCCACCCTGGAGCTGCCACCAAGCTGCCCCTCACTTCCCACACTGGGATGCAGTTTTGGGGGAAGGCTTCCCTGTGTCTCTCTCTTGGACACCATTTTGGCTCAAAAAGCCACTAAAATCAGGCTGCCTTGAAAAGATCTCAGGGTAAAGCTTGACAGGGAGCAGAATTGGGGGCTCTCCCCACCTCAGTGCCAGCAGCCTCCTTTCCTGGGCTCCGGGGTCCACAAGCACACACAGTCTGGGCACCCCAAAAAGCTCAGCTGGGTGGGCAGAAGACCCCAAGCCTGGGACAAGGCAGCCCAGAAAAGCTTCCCAAAGGCTTTCCTGAGTGCTCCCTGCCCAGAACACCGAGCCCCTCCAGCACAAGGGCTTCTTGAGCTTATGAAACATTCTGGATGAGTTTATTGCCTGGATCTGTCCTTTGGGAAACCCAAAACTGGAGATTCAGGATCCTTCCAGAACCGCCCGGGCTCCAGGTGCTGCAAAGCCGGGGTGACACCCCAGCCCTGTGTCCCCAGGATGCCAACTGCAGCCATCTGGACCCCAAAGAGCCCCACAAAACCGTGTCAGCCCCTCTGTCTGTCCCTCTCAACTTGCCATGCCAGTAACATCAGCACAGCCCGGGCTCTGCAGATCCAGAGCTGGATTTAGTCGGGGCAGCCGGGAAGGACTCACCTGCCTGGAACCCAGGGCTGGCACAGGGACCCTGCACTGAAATGCAGAGAAAAGAGCATTTCTTTGTTCAAGCTGCCCTGAGTGATGAGGGAACTTCCTCCCCGATGGCTCTGCTCCTGCCATCAGCTGCTGCTGCTGCTGCTTGCATTAGCTTGGAACAAAGACAGGGATCTTTAACCCCTCACATGTGCTGCTGTGCAGCAGAGGTGTGTGCAGGCTGGGCTGCCTGATCCCACACATTGATTAAATGGATTCTGAGATGCCCTTTTCCAATGGCTCTCATCACTTCACACCCTGCAGCTCAATTCCTTCAGCATGAGCCTTTTGACCAGAGCCCAGGCTCAGAGCTGGGATCAAACAACTCCAGGTAAACGCTCACCAGCATCCAGGAGAGGAAGTGCTGCATCTGGAGAGGAGAAACCGAGGAGGTGGCACCTCACACTGTGCCACACAACTGTATTCATTTCTTTGCAGCAGCTACAGACACACAGAAAATCAGAGTATTACAACAGCAGGGGCTGGAATTCCTGGGCAATTATTGTTCCACAGAACCAAAGGGTCCAGTGCCCTGTGCCTTAATGATGGTTTGGAAAGGGCTGCTGTGAAGGGAGCTCCTGCCTTCA
Source organism: Climacteris rufus (assembly GCA_013398175.1). Classification (NCBI taxonomy): domain Eukaryota; kingdom Metazoa; phylum Chordata; class Aves; order Passeriformes; family Climacteridae; genus Climacteris; species Climacteris rufus. The sequence continues at coordinate 194,852 of VZRZ01007052.1, forward strand.
GGCTTGGCTGCTCAGTTTGCTGTGATGTTGTCAAACATGAAGCTGCTACAGCACAACAAACTGAGGCAAACATAAAGACGCCCTCAATCAGCATCTGCGGCTCCGCTGCGCGCGAGGCTCCCTGCAGGAGAACTTTCCCTTTTCCCCTAGGCTGGGAAAATACAAGTTAATAGCCAGTCACTCCACAACCCCCCTCCCTGACCCTCCAGGATACCATTTTGCAAGGTACAAATATAATTAAAGACAATACATGGCAGAGGGATTTAATTGCATCTCTTCCCAACAACTGCCAGCGCGATTGCTCTGTCAGGGAGTGGATGGAAACACTCACAGACAAGCTCCCTGATTTTCCAACATGCAGATAGGAAGGAAGAATAGATATTGTCATCTCTGAAAAAGAAACAGCAAATATTCAAGCTGGAAAAACCTGCCTAAGCAAGATGAGATGGAAACCTGGGGTCCTGAGAAAGAATATTCAATTGTACCCAGAAAGGTGAACAGTGAGAAGAAACAAGTAAGAAAAACAAGGGTAATTGAAACTACAGCTAAATAAAAAAATTGGTGTCAGACATGAGAGCCCGTTCTGGGTGTGTGCTATCCCTGCACAATGAGCACACACGGGAGAGCATCCGGCTGCCAGCGAGCACACACGGCGTGAGCAGCAACTCCAGCACAGCCCAGATGCCCGGGCACAGACACCTGCGAACACAGAAATACCAACCACCCTCCCAGAGCCATCCCACCGAGCCGTGGGGAAGATCGGAGCCGGGCTGTGCCCTGGTTTGAACCAACCCAGAGCTCCCAGTCAGGAGAAAACTGAGAGCAGGAGAAAATGTTTCAACAGCAAAGGCGTTTTGCTGAAGCAAAAGGTTTTTTAAGCATAAACCGTTCTGTATTATGAAAAAAAAAGGCGAGGAATTATGAAAGTAACTTGGGAAATGCGGACTCACCAGAGCAGTGCGAGCTCCTCGGCGCGGTCCCTGCTCGCTGCCCTCGGCCGCTCGCATCAATGAAGAGCGGCAGCGCTCCGGTTTCTATGGAGTTGGGGATGCTGAGCCCTGACTCTGCATGAGGCTGCTGCAGCTGCACGGAACAGGCTCCCGGCTCTGCACAAACCCACAGACAGCAGCCTCCCCGCTCTGCCGGGGAATGGATGCTCGGCAGCGATCAGGCGATGCGGGGAGGTGCTGGCAGAGCTCCCCAACACGCACACTCCCCGCGCCTCCAGGGGTGCAGCTGATTTACCAGGACCATGGCAGGGCACAGCCAGAGGCAGCTGGAGAGCCACAGATCCGCACACAACCCATGAGCACAGACACGTGTCCGTAGACAGGCGATTTAATCCGTTTTGCCTCGATTTACTCCGCTGCTTTCAACCTTATTTCAATACGGTTTTACGAACCTTCCTCTGGCAGCAAGGTCTGAACCTGATACCTCCAGGACCTGAGCACAGACCTGGTTTAGTTGAGCTAAAGAGCAAATCTGCTGCTAAAGAGCAAAGCTGCTGCTTTGCTCTTTAAAGAGCAAATCTCTGGCTGGCTCTTTCCTGGGAGGAAAGGCAAGATCCATTTTACGAGTGCATTACTCTGTGGTAAGAAAGATTTTTGCCCCAAGGAGCTGCTCCTCACATGCCTGGCCTCTGGAAACTCAAGCTTCAGTGATTAATATTAGCTTTGCCTGGGTGGCTTTCAGCATGTTTACTGTTCTATTGACTTACAATGCACTTGGATGGTGATTCAGAAAAGTGTGTTATTACATCTGGTGAGTAAATTCAAGACATGCCCATATTTCACAGGTAGTGGCTGAAGGCATTCCACATCCATGAATGGGGGTGTCATCAGTTTTCCCATTAGTCAAACTGTCCTACCAAGGGATATTTTTTTCCAAGAAAATATTCCAGAAGTGATTTGTCAATATTAAAAAGGTCTTTCTGCACCAGCATTCCTGTGATGAAAAATCCTCTATTGACCAGAAATTCCCCCCTTTTTTCCTGCCTGCAGCAAGAACACTTCTGTGCTTGGTTTAACATTTTAGTAGTCTTTGCCAAGTGCCAGGAGGGTGTTCAGCGCTGTACAAGCTGTACTGCCTGCACCAAGACCTTCAAAAAGAACAGTTCACACAAGGGGCAAAACATAAAATGTGCTCGGAATTCTTGGGGGTTGGAACACAGGAGAGCTGACACCGTGTGCTGGGGAACACAGATTATCATAAAGGCTCCTCTGGTTTTGTGTTTTCCCCAGCTGTTCCTTCCTCTCACTTCAGCTTTCTCCTCCTGCAGCAGGAAAGCTCAGGAGCATTCTGCTGGGGTGGGTCAGTGCAGGAGGGAGGGTTTGAGGAGGGAGAGTTTGAGGAGGGTTCTCACCGTGCTGAGATCAACAGGGACTGCTGAGGACAAGCTGCAGCCCCTCTGCACATCACCCCCTGCATCCTGCCCTGGTTCCACAGGACAGCAAAGCTTTTTGCAAATGGATCATTAAGGCAAAAAAACCCAACCTGGGTTACTTAAAGTCTCAGCACAGCAGTACTGGAGGTAGAAATCAAACCCAGGGGTTTGCTCCTGGATGTGCTCTGATCCCAGGATAAATCCTTTCCCATACCCAGACACCATCCTTTAAATCAGCAGCACAAGACACCAGCTCCAGTCACAGAATCACGGAATCCCAGACTGGTTTGGGTGGGAAGGAGCTGAAAGCCCATCCAGTCCCACCCCCTGCCATGGGCAGGGACGCCTTCCACTGTCCCAGGCTGCTCCAAGCCCCGTCCAACCTGGCCTTGGGCACTTCCAGGGATCCAGGGGCAGCCACAGCTTCTCTGGGCACCCTGTGCCATGGCCTCCCCACCCTCACAGGAAAAATTTATTCCTAATATCCCATCTAACCCTACTTTCTTTAGTGACACTCCAGCAGCTGTGCAGGATCATTTCAGAAGGAGCCAAGCTCTCCCCTTCCACCACACGATCTCCTGGGCCTGGCAGCCTCTGTCCCCATCCACAGCCGGCACTGGGAACCCACAGGGAGCAGGGCCCGGCTCAGGGGAACCCTGGAGTGAGTCAGCAACACAACTCAGTCCAAAGGGAGCAACAACCGGACAAGTGCCCAGCTCGGTTTGTGCTGGGGAGAGCTGTGCAGGGCACGGCACAGTCCCGGTCCCAGGGATACTGGGATACAGGGATGCAGGGGTACAGGGATACATGGATGCAGGGATGCAGGAATACAGGGGTGCTGGGATGCTGGGATGCAGGGGTGCAGGGATGCAGGGGTGCAGGGATGCAGGGATGCAGGAGTGCAGGGATACAGGGATGCTGGGATGCTGGGATGCAGGGATGCAGGGATGCAGGGATACAGGGATGCAGGGGTGCAGGGATGC
>VZRZ01007052.1:198806-211331 GCA_013398175.1 Climacteris rufus
GGGATGCAGGGATACAGGGATGCAGGGATGCAGGGATGCAGGGATGCTGGGATGCAGGGATGTTGGGATGCAGGGACGCAGGGATGGAGGGATGCAGGGATGCAGGAGCTGAGCTTCCCACAGCAGGGACCAGGGGCTTCACCCCCACAGAGCAGCCCTGGGCAGGGAGAGCTCACTCAGGGGAGCTTGGAGCAGGCTGTGGGGAATCAAAGAATATCCTGAGCTGGGAGGGACCCCCATGGATCACTGGAACCCAGCTCCTGGCCCTGCGCAGCACCACTGTTTCCCAAAGATCCTGAGCCTGTTGCAGCTCCACTCCCCTGGTCAGAGGGAGCAGGAAAGGGCAGCAGCTCTGTCCCCATGGGGTCCTGGCTCCCCTGCTCCATGGCCAAGGGCTTTGCACTTCAGTACAGCTGGACCACGAACTCCCAGCTACATCCCAGAGCTCTCCCTGCCCTTCCAGGGCACCGGAGGGACGAGTCCATCCATGTCAGGTCAGTGCTGTCCCCACAGCACAGGCGCTGCCCGTGCCCACAGCTCGCTCCCAGGGGTGACACTGCCAGCATCCCTGCACACCAGGGGAGGCCTGGCAGGGAAGAGAGCGATCAGATGGAGGGAGCTCCGGGGGAGGACGGAGAGAGGCACAACAAAGGATGCTGCAGCTCGCTCGGTCTCAGGGCCCCCAGCCAAGAGATCAGTTCTATTCCTGGCACTGCCACGGGCCCAACTGCAGGGAAAGCTCCCCCTCACATCCCCACTGACGCATCCCCGCCCAACCCTCCCCAGACAAACTCCTCATTTTTCTGACGGATTTCGCCGCCGGGTGAGTCTCGGGCAGCTGCCTGCAATCCTCCTTTGTTGGGTGTTCACAGGAGAAACGCTGCAGCTCCAGTTCTCCTGTTGGCTTCAGGGAGGAGATTCAGCTATTACATAACCCTGGGGACAGAGAGGAGAGGTGCATCCACTTCATCCACAGCAGCCCTTTCAACCATTCGGTCCAAAAGGGTTTTTTAAAAAAAATGACCGCTGCATAAAAACTTACTCTTACATAAACTATTTAGTAACATTTTTATATTCACAGTTTTTTCCACTCTTGGATGCAGTTCAAGAAGGCTGCTGATACCTGGCTCGTTTCACACATTCCCTGAGGATGCTGCTCCCCTTCCACACGTGAAACAGCAGAAAAGACCAAGCTGCCCCTGAGCTGTGCTGGCTCCCAGCTTTGCAGCACAGCACTGCTTCCTCCAAGCTGAACTACAGCAGGACACTCCCCAAGCCAAGCTGGCCCAGCCAGCAGTTAATAGATTTATCCAGGAGGCACCAAGCTGCCCGAGGAGCCGGAGACTCCACATGATGATGACAAATAGGGACAATTTGACTCCAGCAAATTTGGCGTTCGGCTGCTGGGGCTGTGCTGCCCACACGGGGACACTCCAGCAGGAGCCAGGGCTCCTCTGCCCTGCTTCTGACACAGCACCTGCCTTGTGCCATCTGCTCCTCTCCACACAGCCCCACGTTTCCCCTGCCTGCCTTTGGGAGAGCGGGCTGGCTGCTCTGAGCATGGGCAGCCCAGAGCGAATTTGCTTGATGTGAGACTTCAGCATGAAACGGGCAAAGCATCAATGCAGATAATTAGATAAACATCCAGACACTGATGGGAAAGGTATCACACCTCTGTAACTGTGTTAGTTAACACTTAGTGCAAACTGATCTTTTTTCCCTGGCTGGAGCAGTTTTACACCCAGCAATGGAGAAATATCTGTACGTGTCAGGCCCAAACTGTGTCCTCAGTGCTGTCTAGACATAAAAATGGGCCCAGTCGTGCAGAGCAGAGACAACAGCCCTGGCTGTTCGTGCAGCCAGCCCAGCACAACTCGCCCAGGGCACTGGGGCTGACACAAAGCACAGCTCAGAGCTCACAAACATTTGCGCTGCTGAAGGCAGATGATGATGTGATCCCGACCTGAACACGAGGTCCTGGGCAGGCTGCACAAAGAAATGCAGATCTGTCATATCAGGGTGGACAGAACAAGAGCAGTGCAGATATTTCTGCTGCAGAGTCAGGAAAATGTTCATTTTAGTGCTAGGTAAAGAATCCCAAAGTGATGCAGTAAGTTTGTGAGCTGTTTTCTCTCTTTGCAATAGAGAAAATTGCTGCGTGGGATGTGATGTGTAAGGACAAAACCAGCCCTGGTGAGAGGCCTCCAGAACAAGCAGGCATAAAACAAAGTCATTTTAAGAAGAGAATTAAGTTGCAGGCACAGTGGGGTGTGAAAGGAAGGTGTTTAGCTGGACAAAGCAGTGCTGGAAGCCCCTCTGCAAAGCAAGAACTGGCAGAATCCTGGTGCCCCCGTGCCCTGGGTGCCAGCTGCATCCCAGGGTGAGATCCTGGCAGAGAGGGGCAGGAGAAAGGCAGGGAAGGTGCCTCAGACAGCCTTGGACAGGGCAGCTGGGCTGCACAGGGGCTCTGCACAGCGTGCTCAGGAGAGAAGAAAAGTTTGTGCAAACTCATGCTGTGAAATCCATTGGGTTGGCAGAGCACTGCCTACAGAAACATTAAAAGAAACTACTCTTTGAAAATGGAATACAAAAACAACTTACAGGAGGTTATCAATAACTCTAAAACCTGTGGGATTTGGGGTTTTGCTGCTCAGCATGTGAGCCTGGGCTTCCAGCTGCCCCTGCCAATGCCTTCTGAAGTGACAGCAGAGACCTCTCTGAGTCAGCAGCCGTGAGCAGAAGTGTTTGGAGAATTCCTCACTCTGCAACACGGAGCTCCTGGAGCAGAATTCCTGCTCCTGACTCATCCCTGACACACCAGAGTCCCTCCCTGGCTCTACAACCTGACAAGGAACAACTCAGGCAGTTCTCAGGGAAAGTAAAACACACATAGAAGTACAGCAGGATCCCTTCCTGGCGAACAAAAATCCGTGCAATCCATGGAAGTCCCTCCATTTCTCCAACTGGGAGAGCACCAATCAGTTCCTGCCATCCCAGTTGCTTAAGTAGGCTCTTTACTGGATTTTTGTTGGTTCATTTTTTGTTTTATGCAGGACAGGAGTCTGTATTTTTAAAAAAAGGAACTTTCACAGGAACTTTATCCCAGAACATCCCGGCTGTCCCCCCGTGCTGCCATCATCCCATCCCACATCAACAGGTGAGGCAGGACTTGCACCCAGAACTGGCACATGTGTGAAGGGAAGGAACCCCCCAGCAAGGGTGCCAGGACCCCTTGGGTCTAACCTGAGGCTCCCAAACCTTTTCCTCCCTTTGCAGGGGAGGAATCTCCCTCCTGCCTTCCACGAGCACCCTCCAGCAGGCGGGAGCAGGGGCTGTACCTGGCTCGGAGATGATCAGGCTCTGGTCCGAAGGCAGCAGGAGGAATTCCCTGCAGGTGTCCAGGTCCAGGCTGGGCAGGCTTTTCTTCTGGCACAGCTCGCTGAGGATGCTGATGGCCCTGCCACAGCGCCCGTCCTGCCGGGGCCCGCTCATCGCCCCCCGCGCATCCTCTGCCCTCCAGGAGCCTCACCCCGGGAGAAGATGCTGGGCTGGGCAGCACAGGAGCAGCTTCCCTGCAATTCCAGCCTCAGGCAGGGCAGCACCTGCTGGGACCCCCCGAGCTGCCCCACAAGCCCTGCTCGGAGCCGGCGCTGCAGCCCCAGCGCTGCCGGTGCCTCATTCCCTCTGAGATCACAGCTCTGGTCGCTGCCAAGGCTGCTCCAGACAAAGAACCTCCTACCAAACTCAGTTTCGTGCCCTCCACACGAGACGTATTAAAGCTGCAGCCCAGATCGTTCTTTTTAACCCTTTCACTGCTACCCTTTCTGCAGGTAAGGACTTTCAAGCCTCAACCCTGGAGTGATTTTGCAAATCAAGTGAATTCTGGAAGCTCCTGGCTGAGGACAGCACATCACCAGAGAGGAGGAACCACAGTGCTCCCACAAACGCTGCACAAACTACTCACAACTTCCAAAGGCAGCGTAAGAAAAGCCGCAGGTTTTATTGATCTGTTTGTGCTGGTCCTAACACACCAGGCTGCAGATGGCAATAGAGATTGAGAACACCGTTCTAGTCCATAATTCGATTTTTTTTTCTTTTACTTTCTGCAGGAGTTTTTTATTCCTGTTGTAATTTAGCAGGCAGGTCATGCCACACGACAGAGCATATATTTGACAGGCATGGCCCAAGCAGCGATTGTGGAGCAGGCAATTAAAATTATGTACAGCAGGATGACTTCCTGCAGCTTGTACAAATCTAATGAGCGTTGTGGAGAGCCAGGGCTGAGGCTGCACAGGTCCCTCAGCCCCACATCACAGCAGAGCGTGCTTAGACAGTGCCATGGTGTTTATATTCCCTGTTAACTCCTGCTGGAGCACTGGGAGCTGCCACCCCATGGGTGTCCCAGGGCTGACACCACCACCCAGCACAGCACGAGGAGCACAGGTCCCCTCACACCCTCCAGAATCTCCTCCATACCCCATGCCCAGGCTGGGTAATTCCTCCAGCTCTTGGGCTGGTGACTCCCAAAGGGTCTGCTTGGCACCTGAGGGGCACAAAGGCACTGCCCAACCCTCCTGGGAAGCTCCCTCAGGGCTCTTTTGGCCCCCCTGGTCCTTCTGATGTGTTTTGGACAGCACATCCCTGCTGCCACTGTGCTGTCCCCATGTGGCACCGCTGTCTGGCAGAGCAGTTTGCCCTCTGAGCTCTGCTCCTCCCAAAAACTTCTGTTTCCAGGACAACACGAGTGAAACCTTTGATTAACCCAACAACTGGGCACAAGGAGTGGTTTTTAATTAGGCAGCACCACGGCCCAGCCAGGGCTCAATAAGCTGCTGAGGCATCGCTGCAGACTGGGGGCTGTTTCTGGAGGAGTTCACCACCTGCAAGCCAACAGCAGCATCCCCAGCCTCTGCCAGCAGCCCCAGAGCTCTGTGTTTGCTGAGGAGAGATCCCAGGCAGTGGCAGATAAAGCAGTCATTTCCCAGAGCTCAAGCTCAGGTACGGTTTGCATTACATTTCGATGACAATCTCCCTAAATCCACCCACCTATTTATCATTTGAAGAAACTTGAGGCTCAAATTATGCCTCAAACCTGTCTTTAGAGATTTGGGTCATGCAACATCTACTTGGCAAGAAGACCAGGAGCTGGGGAGGGAGCAGCTCCTCTTCTCTGCTCCTCCTTTCACTGCCTCCTCTGGGGCATCTGTGTCCCAAACTCCCAAAACCAAAGGATTTGTACCCCGGGGGATGCAAGTGAGCCCCAAGCATCACAACATCTCTCCAGCACAGCAACAGTTTCTCCCTCAGCCACCAAAGCTGGCACCAAGAGAGGAATGCCTGGAATACATCAGTCGAGTATTGCATTTGAAATTTGTATTTATCTTAAAGAGATTTGAACAGACAAAAAAACACCCCGGCCAAACCCTTTGAAAAAGGTTAATGCCCAATTGAGAGCTTGTAACACAGAAATCAATAATAAAATTCAATTATTTGGGAAAAAAAAAAGAGGCTAATTTTATTACAAAGGTAATACCAAGAACTTTTGCTTTTAAATTTAAAGCCACCTTGTGTCAATTATTCACCTTGGTTTACATATCAGAGGATTCCAGGCTTGCTGGGTACCAATAACAGGAGATTCTGTTATTACCATCCATACTCTCAACAAACATCCCTTCAGGACACAAACCCAGACTTTTTTCACACGTTATACCTTTGAATTTATGTCATACACCCTCTTTATTGTCCAGCACAGAGGGCTGGAAAGGAGCCAGGTGGCAGCTGCCACAGCTGAAAATCCAAATTCTGCTTTTCCCAAGCAGGACTCCTGTTCCCACTTCCCCTCTGCCACAGCCTCACACACAGCCCAGGTAGGACAGACCTTTTCCCCTCTCCTGTCCTGCTGAGAAGCTCCCACTCTGCCCCAGGGAGCAGCTCAGGAAAAGCCCTGGAGCACCAGACCCATCCCCAGAGCCTGCAGCTCCTCCAGCCCCAGGGCAGCCCAGCCCAGCTCCCGGGCTGGGCAGAGCATCCTTTTCCCGACTGAATTGGGATTTGGAGGCCAAACTGCTCCCCAGGCTGTGTTTCCACCTGCCAGGGTGAACAGCAGAGACAAGTGTTCCCCAAATCCCAGCAGGGCTGATGGGCTCTGCAGGGGCTCAGTGGTGTCTCATCCACTTCCACCCTGGAATTTTGGATTTCCCGTGTCTGGCAGCTCTTCCCTGCAGCTGCATTCCCCTGGCATTCAGGAAAGTGTGGATGCCTTTCCCTCCCAGGCCTGATGTGGCACCTCCAGAGGCAGAGCCAACAGTTAAACACAACAGCAGCTACCCCAGGAGGGCTGAAGTGGAGCAAACTTTGGGGAAAAGGGGCTCAACACACTCGGGTCACACAAAGAAATGAGTTACAGCAACACAGCAGCTCTAGAGTTCCCTCTGAAATAATCCCTGTGGGCAAGAGCACAAAATGAATGAAAACTGCAAGGAAAGAAGGAAAAGTGCAGCTGTGGCAGCTCGAGGCTGCAGGCACCGCTCGGTGAGCAAGGCAGGGAGGGGGAAAATTCCTGATCATCCGAGAGGGGCGAGAGAGGAACATTTTCCCTGCAGTGAAGCAGAAGCCAAGCACCAGAGACAACACTGCACAAGCATTTGAGGAGCTGGGAGGTTTTGGAGCTCCCTGCAATGGGGTTCATGAGGGTGCTGTGCTCCAGACACCTCCTCTGCAGGGAATTCACATCGGGGCTTGGAGCAGCCTGGTGCAGGGAAAGGTGCCAGGGCAGGGCTGGAAGGGGATGAGCTCTAAGATGCCTTCCAACCCAAACCATTCCATGATCCTAGAAATGTGTGCTCTAAGCTGGAACCACAGATAGACTTGTCCAGCTGAGACAGAACACGCTGTTCATTTAATTCGCATTAGGATCTATTTGAAGCTGGTATTTTTATTTCTTAATAATAAGCAAGTCTGGAGAGGGAGCAGCAGCATTTATTTATGCCAGCTCTATCTAATAGCATGGCATTGTTTACTTTCCCAGTTAATATAATAATTGGAAACAGCTCACAAAGGATTCAGAGCTTCTTGCCAGGAAAAATGACGTTGATCTGGATCCTTTGGCAACAGCCCCGAGTCATCTGTGGATAAACACAAAGTGCTGCTGTGCCCTCCACACTCCTCTCCAGGGTGGCTGGAGGTGTGTGAACAGTGAGAAATCCCAAATCCTCACCTCCTCCCTGCCTGCACAGATGAGGACAGCACCTTATCCTACAGAGACAGAGAGGTAAGAATTAGTTTAAGCCCAATACAATTAGTTTAGAAAACAATTACTTCGTGCTAAGTATCAAATCTTCGTTGCACAGAGCAACAGCAGAAATATAAAGGAGATGCTGGTTCCCTCCTTGTGTGTTCTGAGTCTCTCCTGGCTGTTCATTCCCTGTGTAAACTCGAGTTTTGGGAGCAGTTATTCATTTCTAGACACTCCACTCCTTCAATATCCAGGAAGGGAGAAAGGGAAAGAGGGAGGATAAGAGGGAGGGAAGGAAAGGAAAGGAAAGGAAAGGAAAGGAAAGGAAAGGAAAGGAAAGGAAAGGAAAGGAAAGGAGGAAGGAAAACTCAAAATCATCCTGAATTTGCAGCCTAAAATGAAAATCCCTGGGCTGCACTGCGAGCACGCTGCGGGCTGTGCAGTTCAAAGACAAATAACACATTTCCCTGCCAGGCACAGCCCAGGAGGAAGCTGCTCAGCCCAAAGGCCAGGGAGGCAGGGGGTGGCAGTGCCTGCTGCCAGCTCCTGGCCTGCAGTGCCAGCGAGCCCTTCTGTGCAGGGCTGGCTCCGGTGGGGTCACGGCGAGGAAATGCAGCTCCGTGTCCTGAAAAGCTCCGGCTCCGAGAGGCAGCGCAGCCTCCTGCACACGGAGCCAGGAGGGTTTGGAGCTCTGTGCACCCGCGCAGGAAGAGCTCCAGAGGCAGGACTGCCATGAGAAACTCCTTCCTCACTTCTGAAATACATTTTATTGACCTGGAATCTCTGCATATCCTCAAGGTGAAGAGACAGAGCCCGATTTGGCGGGGCTGGGAGCTGTAAAAAGCCATTTCTGCTCCAGCAGCATCAGAGGGCTGATACCAGCTGAGATGGGATAGGGAGGAGAAGGGTGAGCTGTGCCCAAAGCCACGGGCCAGAGAGCCCAGGGAACCCCGACCTTCCACCCTCCCACAGCTGCCTTTAACACAAGGCACATCCTCAACAAAACTAATTAAGTGAGAGCCCTGGCCCGGGCTGCTGGGCTTGTTTAGGACTTCAGTTTCAGGAAGGTTACAGCAGAAAATACCTGGACATGGTACCAGCTCACAGGAATGGGTGTTAGGCTGGGATTAGACCCATTTCCATTCCTCAATCTGATTTAAATAGCTGGTCCTACCTCCCCCAGGTCAAAGTGGCTGTGGTGGGTACAGAGCTGTCAGAAGGCTCAAGCTGGCCTTTGCCTAAATGCTAATGATCAATATTAACACATCCTGCCTCTGAGAACAGATGAAAAACTGCTGCTTTTAGGGTCTCATTTCACCCTCCTGTGCCATGGACACCTTTATCAGTACCACTGCATAATTTATTGTTAAAAGGCTGCACTTTCTTTGAAGGCCAATAAAATGCTGGTGCCAGAACCCAGAAGACAGATTAAAATTTGTCTCAGGTTATTAAGTGCTAAAGATTCCTGGGAAACCTTTGCTCTCACAGCCTCCTCAGCCACTGCAGCTCAGGGAAGCAGAAGGAGCCCTCTGACATTTCATCCCAGCAGGGTCCAGGTCTCCCCTGGTGGCATGAAGGGTTTCCAGAGCAGGACAAAGCTTTGGCCAGTGATTCCCAGCTCCAGCAGCCACGGGATGAGGATTTAGATTTGAAAGATCCCCAGACCACAGAGCATATGGCTTTAGCTCAGCACCATTTCCATCAGGAAAGAAGAGAGAGATGGATAAAAGAGCCTGGAAAAATTCCATGTGTCTGCACAGTAGGAGATTGAACACATCCATCTGCAACCACCTTCCAGCAACACCTGGCAGAGGGCAGGAGGTCCCAAGCCCCAGCACTCCTTGGAATTAACACAGCTTTGAACCACAAGTGTTTTCAACCAAAAAGCAAAGCAGAATATACTCAATCTCAACCTTCTGGAAGAACCACTCTAAGATGCTCTCTGTAATGGGAAATAAGGAGTTATAAGCTGGGGTTTTTTTCCCCCCAGCGTGCTTACAAAGTATTTGCTGTATTCTAGTTATTTTTATCCCTCCCAGTGGAAATACAAGTAATAAAAATAGCAGTATTTTATAACGGGGAAAACAAAACCAATGGTGCACAATTGTGCCTCGGAGAGAAAAAGCTGTAATGTTTTTATTTCAGGAGAATATTAACATGTGAAAAGAAACCTGAGAGCTCTTTGATTAACCTGCTCCATCAGCCTCCAGAGAGCAGCGTGGATGTGCTGGAGCTGCTTTCCCTGTGCTGGTCCTTCCCACCCAACCCCCTGAAGGGGCCAAGTCTTTGGCCAAAACCTCCTTATTCCCCATCCCTCCTACTCCCCCAGGTACTTCCCTGCAGGTCCAGCAGCACAGCCATTCCCAGCTCATCCTGGATAAGGATCCCAAACCTCTTTCACGAGGCCCCCAGCCAACAATCCAAGTGTTTTTTCTGCTTACAGACCTGTGGATCTGCATCAGGGATGTTTACACATCCAGCTCTCCCTCTGCAGGGAGCTCCCCTGGGAGCCCAGAGCAGCATTTGCAATACTCCTATTAATAAAAAGAAAAAAGAGAAAACCCTTGCCAGTCACTCCACTACTTAATAATCTCCTTCCACAGGTGACAACAGACAGAATCCTAAATGACAGATGTGCTGGCAGCCATCTCCCCAAGGACCCCAAGGAGAAACAGATCCAGATTCAGCTAAGCCAGGCAGCACGTGGGCCTTCCCCAAGCTTTGGTTTCTGCTGCATTTTCCTTTCCAGAGCTCCACATCCCCCAGCAGAGGAGCATCAGGCCCTGCAGCTTGGAATAAGGGTGTCCTTGCCAGCTGCCCATGCACAGAGCAGGAAAACCCACCAGAGAATCACAGAAACAGGGTGGTTTGGCTGGGAAGGGACCTTAAAGCTCATCCAGTTCCCCCTCTGCCGTGGGCAGGGACACTTCCACCATCCCAGGTTGCTCCAAGCCCTGTCCAGCCTGGCCTGGGACATTCCAGAAGAAAATGAACAGGCTGCTGCCATCAGGCACAAGGTTCCCAGCCCAAAAGGGCTCACCCTGGGGAAATGGCTGGGACACTGGGGAAGGGATGGTGCAGGGTGCCCTCATTTGTAGGGTGATGGCTGCTCCTGCCAACATCAAATCTCAGGGCTAAAATATTTCACTGGGACTTTTTAACTTTTATTTAAATCCCTTTACTTACTGATAATGTTATTTCCCAAAGCTCTAAATGACAAGAGGCAAGGACACCCTGCCATTGGCTTTGGCAGAAAGTTGTTGACTTCGTTCATCTGCTGAGATAACAGCAAAACATCCCCCCAGCACTGCCCTCAGAGGGCATCACCCAGGGCAGGGGTGGAAAGAGATTTAAGGTCCCTTCAGCCCAAACCACGCTGTGGTTCTGTGATTACAAGAACCCAGGAACAAACAAGAAAGAACATTGTTTAGTTTGAAGGAAGAAGTAAGTCACCAAGTGACCGAGGGAACAGGTCTTGTGCTGGCTTGGAGGGAGCTCTGCCACCATAAATCACATCTCAGCCGTGGTTCTACACCCAGAAACCTCTCCTGTGAAGCCACTTGCTGTGCCCATCACCCAGGAGAGGCAAGAAGGAGAGAGGTCCATGGGAGCACAGGGCAGGAGGGAGTCTCCAGACCCATCAGCATAACTGGATTATTTCCCACAGAACCCAGCTGGCCTGGCACACTGATGTTCTGCTCAGCCACTAGAAGGAACCCGGGGCTGTGTCTGGAGGAGAATTAGGCTGATTATAATTGGGCAGGAGATTAAACTGGTTTGGCATGTCCACAGTCACCCCCTGAACCAGCAGCACACCCAGCACCAGATCACCCCCTGTGAGAGGGAACTGAGGAGCTGAGGAGGCAACAGAGGCCAGACTGAGCTCTGGACACCAAGCTGGGGAAGAGAACTCGCAGGCAGCACAGCAGAGGATTGAATGCTGACAGCACATCCTGATTAATCCTGTTTTCCAGAGGGCAGGAGAGCACTGCACAAGGGTGGTAAAACCAGGAATACATTGCAGCTTCCCCAGGAGACCCAGAGCACACACAGGTACCACAGTCCCATCAGCTCTTCCAGTGAGCAATGAAGGAAGACCCAAATGTCTCAGGATTCCCAATTTTGGCTCTGCCTGTCTTCCCAGCATTGATTACTGTTCCTTAACTCATTCCAGGTAGTTATCCCCTTCCTTTCCATTCAGTGCAGGGCAGCAGGGCAAGAGATGGACACAGTGAAGGTCCAGCCCACACCACAGCCATTATCAACACTCCAAACCCCAAGCAGGATCAGCACACCCAACATCCACTGCAGGGCCTGATCCAGCACAAAAATCCAGGGCTGGCATCCCTGGCAGGCTCAGATCTCAGCTGCCCTCAGCTCTGCTCAGCACCAAGAACACCCCAAGAGCCCGAGGGAAGCACCAGATCCAGGCTGCTGCCTGCAGATGAGCTCAGACCCAGAGCACAGAGTGAACCCAGGGCAGCAGCAGCCTTGGGCACCTGCTCTACTCATGGAAAGGACCCCAAGACACAACTTTTAGAGACAGAAAGTCACTGAGGAGCATCTCCTCCCTGGACAGGTCCCAGCAGTGCAGAGACACACAGAGCTGCACCCCACGCCTGGCTCAAATGAGAAATCCAGGAGAGGCTTTCAAATGGGAAGCTCCTTGGTGGTGAGGAGAGACCTCATTGCAGTCACAGCTTCCTCAGGGGGGGAAGAGGAGGGGCAGACACTGATCCCTTCTGTGTGAGCAGGGACAGGACCCAGGGAGGGCTGGAGCTGTGTCAGGGGGGTTGGGATGGAGATCAGGGAAAGCTTCTTCCCCCAGAGGGTGCTGGGCACTGCCCAGGCTCCCAGGGAATGGGCACAGCCCCAAGGCTGCCAGAGCTCCAGGAGCCTTTGGACAGCGCTCCCAGGGATGCTCAGGGGGAGATTTTGGGGTGTCTGGGCAGGGGTAAGAGATGGACTCAGTGATCCTGTGGGTCCCATCCAGCTCAGGCCATTCTGTGACTCTGTGGTTCTGCTCTCTGGCACTGTTTGCTGACACGTTCCATAGAAGACATTTTTAAGTGTGAATGGTGAATTTACATTTCCCAGAGACAGGGGACAGGGCTGGTGACTCCACAGAGCTCCTGCTTGCTGGCAGCTCCTCCAGCCCCCTGTGCCCTGTGGTCCCAGCAGAGGAGGGGGCAGAAGGGGCAGCTCTCCCATCCCATCCCATCCCATCCCATCCCATCCCATCCCATCCCATCCCATGCCATGCCATGCCATGCCATCCCATCCCATCCCAT
>VZRZ01007052.1:215263-229805 GCA_013398175.1 Climacteris rufus
CCAGCACTGGATCAGAGCATCCACTGGATCAGAGCCCCAGCACTGGATCAGAGCCCCACTGGATCAGAGCCCCACTGGATCAGAGCCCCCACTGGATCAGAGCCCCAGCACTGCCTGGGCTATGGAATTTCAAACACCTCCAAGCTGTGGCATTCCAGAGCTCTCCCTCACTGGCTGCAGAATAATTATTCCCATGGAATTTTAGCTGAGGTGCAAGCTCCCTCTGCTCCCTTCTCCCATCTCTGTGCTCAGCTGGGCACTGCAGGAGCTGCAATAATTCCAGGTCTCCTGCTCAAAGCAGCCAGACAAGCTCCCACTGCAGCTGACCTGGGCCACAGCCCAAGGGCTGCACAGCTCAGTTCTGCCTTTAGTTCTGCCCAGGGAAGGCAGGACACTGCTCCAGGGGTGACACCCACACAAAAAAAAAATCAGATTTATCAGTGGTTTGGAGCAGCTCAAGGCACATCCACCAAAGTGCAGCTCCAGGGTGAAGGAACACACCAGAATTCCATGGGTGCAGCTTCTTCACTGCATGCAAAGGACCTTCAAACATTTGTGTTTCATGCCCAGGTGTAGAAAAATGTGATAAATCATTTTCTGTCTTGGATCCTGCAGCCTCAGCTGGGCTCACCCAGGCTCCTGCAGGCCAAGTTTCACTCTATTTCCACACTGCAGGTGTTGTCAGAAAAGTCTTTTGCCAGGTGTGAATCCATCTCTAATGATGTGCAAGAAAGAAACTCAAGTTGAAAGAGTGATTTTTCTAATTTAATAGAAATAACCAACCAAAATGGGTTTCAAACAATGCTTTAAACGGAGCTAATACAACTTCTACAGCACATTCCAGAGCACTTAACAAGAAATATTTACAGGCAGCTAAAGTATTAAATAACCAGGGAAAGAAAAACTTTGATTTTTTTAATTACACACCAGCAAAAACACAGGAACAGAACAATTAGAAACGATAACTTTTTTAAAAAAAAAAGTTAAATATGATGATTCAGGTAATACAATATCACAGAAACAGCACTTGGTTTTTTGAAGAATCTTATTAAAAGATGAGCAAAGTTTATTATGTGCAAAATGAGCCAGTTCCAGTACTGGAAGCAAGAAATAATTGAAGAATCTAAGGATGCCATGATTTAACCCTTCCAGGAGAACGTTTACATGTAGAACAAGATTGGAACTGCACAAGTCTGTATAGGATTATATACACAGGTCCTGGTGTTCTGAGCCTACAAATGCCCCCAGGGGAGCTCACCCCACACTGAGTCCTGCCAAAGCCCAGCTCACAAAATATTTCTGTGCCTCTCTTGGTAGAAATCCCATGAATTTTAAAGCCAGCAGCCTCAAGCTGTGATTTCACTCAACAGAAAAGGCCAAAACTGCATTTCACACATTTTCTACTTCACTTACAATAAAGATTTGCAAATTAATTGCAATTTTGGAAAGCTGGTTCAATGCTGATACATTAGAAAGCACAGAAAGTAGGATCCCCATAAGCAAAGTGGAACTAGAGGGAAGAGTGACTGTACACACACTTTGAGAAGATAAAATAAATCCCCATACCCAAAGATACAATCCATACGTGCCATCTGTGTAAACTGTGGCATAGACATTTTTATTTTTAAAAAAGTACCTCCATTATTTGCTCAAACACCTACTTCTTAAAAAAATATGGAAATTTCCCCGATTTTTTAAAATAAAATGCCACACTCTATCGTCAGTAACTGCTGCACACTTTGTTTTCAAAAGCTAGGCTTGGTGATTTGCATACAAACTCCCCTATAAAATCACTGTCCAAAGGAAAGGATTCCTGTCAGGCTGACAGG
Organism: Climacteris rufus; assembly: GCA_013398175.1. Classification (NCBI taxonomy): domain Eukaryota; kingdom Metazoa; phylum Chordata; class Aves; order Passeriformes; family Climacteridae; genus Climacteris; species Climacteris rufus. Next base: position 217,093 of record VZRZ01007052.1, read on the forward strand.
CAGCTGGCAAAGCACTTTTATTGCTTTTTCCAAGGAAGAGAGTAATAAAAACAAGAAAAAGCCACCTGGGAAAAGCCAATTCCCAGTACACCACATGCATGGCTTCAAAACTCTGCTGCCACAACCTGAACTTCTCAAGGTCAGCCAATAAACCAGGTGATAAAACAGAATTTTGGGCTCATTTTAAGGACTTCTCCAGTGGCTTGAGGAAATGTTTGGTGCAGCATAAAGTGACAGTGAAATGTCACAGTGGTGATGTCCACAGAGTAATAATCTCTCCACATTTAAAACTCAGCATTTCTGTTGGCAAAAGCTGGGGGAACACCTTTTTGGGGGGGATAGATTTGCCTTGTTATGCTTTAGGCCACTCAATTCCAGGGCACAGCTCAATAAAGGCCCTGAACCAGTTCAGCTGCTGAATTATTCCCAGGGATTCCATGGCAGGACCTGCTGAGCTCATCCAGGAGCTCCCACTGGGCACTTTGCACTCTCATTTCAAAAGCAAGTTGTTTTTAGTTCTTTGGATTAACTCAAAACTTCAGGGGCAACAAAAAATCTCAACAAAAATTAAGAATTTTTGGGAGTGTTTTAAATGGGAGTAGAGTTACACCAAGTGCCAGGCTCCTCCTGCCACACTTTACAAGATTTCCTGGTGCAAACCTGGGCCAAGCCTCCAGGTAAAATCACTCCCATATTGCACACCCAGCACCTGGCATGGAGAAGATGCCCAGAGAATTAGTGGCTCATTAATACAAACCCAGTAATTAGCTCCTGAATGAGTTACAAACAGTGAGGCACCAAGAATTGTTTCCACTGAGCAAACCCTTCCCAGTTCTGTGATGAACATCCAGACTACAGCACCAGGGAATGGATTAGCAGAGCTTATCTACCCTTCCCAATAATTTTAAATACAAATTTGCTGCTTTCAAAACAATCATTGAATTGCTGCTTTGGGAGTTCCAAAATGAAGGGGGGAGTTCCAAAATGAAGGGGGGAGGAGGAAAGGAGAGAATGTTTTGTTTCCTTGCATAAAAGAAACACTTGAGATTTCTTGCACACATTCAAAATTCCACCTAATCCTGCTGGGGATGGAATTGGGGATGGAAGGACCAGTTCTGGAGGTTCAGTGGGGTCTGGCTCAGCAAGGCCCAGCTCAGCTTCACTCCTGGGGTGCAGCAGCTGCTGAGCAAGAGCTGAACAAGTTTTCCACTTGGAGTGAAGGGTTGGAGAGGCTCTCAAAGGAGGGGCTGTCCCAAAACTCTGCCAGCTGCTCTGGGGGGAGCAGAGAGCCCTGTTCCTGCAGCAGCCAGGGACAGGAGCCTCCCTGCAGGCTTTGGGATGAGTCCTTGGCCCTGTGCTCCTGTGGGATCCCCCCTGCCCATCCCAAACTCCAGCTCAGCACCCCAGCCACAGCTCAGAGGGGGAGCGAGGCCTGAAGGTTCAGAAGCGCCACAAAAACAGGAGCCCCAAGTGAAGAGAGGTCACAGAATCTTATTTTCATGATCATTTTAATAATATTCCTTTTGCAAAATGAAGCTGAGAAACTAGAAATGCATAAATAGGCAATACACAGAGCCACGAAATGATCCCTTGTCCTATTCACACGTCAGCCTTTCCATGGGCAAAGTTGTTGCTCTTTGTCAATTTAAGATGTTGAAGTGGAATTCCTCTTCCTGTCACATACAAACTGGTAAAAAACAAACTTAAACCAGCACTGTTAATATCTGAGAAATTAAAAAAAACCCAACCAGCTTGAGTTTGAAGTGTAACATTTGATTAAAGAAGTGAGCTTGAAGTTACAAACATCTTCAGGCCCCTCATTTATTGCAAGAGAAGGAGAATCCCAAGGTACACAGACCTGGCTCTTGTAAAAAGAACCCAAATCTGCAGTGATTTGCATAAAAACTGCTGAGAGCATTTCTCAATTTGATATTGTGCTAAAACACTTCTCTTTACCATTCTGGTAAAGTGTGTACAGTGTCACAGGAATTGCTATGCTGAGTACACCAAACCCCCAGGGATCTCCCCAGAATTGCTGGATCCACACAAATGATGGCAAATTCAGAGTCTGTCAACTGAGCTCATCTGGTTACATGGATTCTTCAGCTTTAACAAGATCAGTATGAAGGCCAGAAATGACATTTATTATTTCCAGTACTGACTGGTGTCAGTAAAGAACTTTTCAAGCTGTAACTCCTTGTGATTCCATGATTTCTAAGCAGGAATGCTGGGCTGGAGGCAGTGCAAGGGAAGGCACTGCAGAGCTGCCTCAGGGTTAGGGAGGCAATTGGGAAATTGTTTTCACTGTTTGACCAGAAACCACTCAAAGCCAAACCCTGTGCAAGTGCTTTGTTCAATGGATGGACAGGCAAGCCAAAGTCAGACTGATTCCAATCTTTCTGGACATTTCCCTCACAAGCTGCTTCTGAAGAAAGTTCTGAGAAGTACTCTAAGAAAAATAAGACAGAACCTCAAAATGAATGCAATGTTAGAAATAGCATATATTACAAATCTTTTCTTGATAGGAACAATCAATAAGAATACATATTAGCTTAAAAACAGTTCAGCAAATGTTGCTGATCTGCAAGAAATCTCAATTCACTATTTACAAATAAGACAAAGTGAATACAGGAAATTTTACACATTTGGTAGTTAATAGGTTATTGTTTGCCGAGTGGTCTATTAGAAACTGATATTTAGGAAGACTGGAAAAACACCCCAACCAGTTATTACCTCTTCAGTCTATATGTGAAGTACAGAAATCTAGAGAATGAATACTGGAGAGAACATTCTGCCTCGTCAGGGGGGTCAGGGACAGATGACAATGCTGAGACTTCTGCCATGAATGCCATTAAAATGTTCTGGGTACAGGACCTGAAGAAATACCCCTTGTCCTATTGGAAGAGATTGTAGCCACCATCTGCCAAAAACTCACATTCCTGCACTTGCCAATTCAGAACAGTTTAATGATTTCTTTCTTTTTCCTTTTGCTGTACATAAAATGGAGTAAAGAAAGCAAAATGCCAACAATTGGATGGACACAGAAGATCAGTTTTTCACAATCCTGCTTCAATGAGGTGACCAAAGCAATGACCAACACACACTTGAGCTGACACAGAGAGGGGATTGCAGGAGCTCTGCTCACAGTTTACACTGCACTGTAATGCAAGGTACAGTCACTGTCTTGGTCCAGTCCTACACAGTCTTATCTGTACATGGAACATCTCCTATCAAATCTGCTGCTCTTCAACATTCCTCCACCTCTGTCTGTGAGACCAGGATGAGTGTGTCCCCTCCATCAGGAAAAGAAAGCATATAGCAAGTAATCAAGGAAAAAAAAAATAAAAACAAACCACCAAAAATTTACAATACAGTTTTTTCCCCTTTTGATGCGAATGTTTTTCTGTACAAGTGTTTTTTGTTATCTAATACTGTTTAAAAAGCTATCAGCTTCTTCAAGATGGCCACTGTAGGCATGATAATATTCCAGGAACACTTAAATAACAGTTTTTACAATAAATTTTAGGTCCATATCATTAGATTACTTTATATGCACTGGTCTCTCATCTGATTTTAGGCGTTTTCTACGTGGTTGTATAAAATCTTCATCCGAGTCCTCAGTTATTTCACCATCATCCTCTTCCTGCTCAAATTCAGGCAAAGGCTGGAAGGTCCTGTCTGAGTAGAGCTCTGTAAGTTTATCTTCAAAGTACAATGCAACTGCCTTCCCTGCCTGTGCTACTTCTGAATCAGCCTGTGGATGAAAGAAGACAGGAATATTCACCTGTTGGAAATGCACATCCCTTCACCAAGTGTGCATGGTCTGAAAAGCTTACCTTCAAATTAATCTCTTGTGTTTCTGCATAAACTTGAACAACTTTCATCATCTAAAAAGGATACCAGAGTCAAAAAAAATGAAATTATAATCCTTCCTAAAGTTACGAGACTGCACAGGGTTGGATGACTAAAGTCAGCCATAACAACAGCACAGTTTGTTATGGGCTGAGCTCTTTAGTTCCCAAACTTAGGCAGCAGCTTTAAAACAGTCTTAGGTGGTAAATAAACCTTCAACAAAACACACAACTTTTGCACAAGTCAGTCATTTTCCACTCATGACCACTTTGGGTTGCCTGGCTGGGAAAGCCTCCTTTGGAGGGCAGAGCTCCAGGAGTTTTGCTTCCCTGGGGCTCTGAGCCCACCTGCATTTCTGCTTTTTGGTTTACAGGCACTCGACATGGTGCTGCTGTGAGAGGTCAGAGGGACTCAACTTTGGCCATCAGCCACACAAGCTGAAACAGGTTTTTTTTTTTTTTGCTTTTAAAAAAAGTAAGAAAAAAGCATCACATCATCCTCAGTCCTTCCTCCCTTGTTTTTACTCTGGTCTCTAAGAGCTGCAGCATGTTTTCCTCTACAGTGGATGCTTCATTAATTCCCTTGATTGAGAAGTTCACATAATTACAACTCCTTCCCCAGTGCTCATGAACCTCCCCTAATAGAGACATAAAGGAGTCAGGGCTGTCAGTCCCAAATGCTTGTGAGCACTTACAGCATCACATCATTAACCCTGATTTTTCCTAGTGAGATTTGAATTGCAGCTTTGTGCAGTTCCTTTAAATTTACTTCTGCACAGGGCCAGAAATGCGGCCCAAACACTGCAAATTCAGGTTACATTTTACAGAGAAATATTGGCTGGTTTCTGCTAAGGTCAGAAAAAAGCCATTCCCTGGGATGCCTTTTGTCATCCTGGCTTTAAGGCATCTCAGAAATTAGGAACCCTCTCAGCTCCTACTCTGCTTCAGCACAGTATCACCATTTTTTAAATTATTCAGGTTATTTTTTCCATTGCTCCAGTAACAGTAACACTCAGGTCATTTATCTCCCCAAGTCACATTTCACATGTAAGGTAAAAATATTTCATTATCAGATGGGATCATTACAAAACTAGTGGAAAATATGACCCCATACCCAAGTTGTCCACTGAAAACTGATTTTTGTGAGAGCTCAGCTACCCATGAGTTAAAGCAGGAAAGTGCATAAAAGCCATAATAACCACAAAACTTTGCTGGATTCAGCCTGTGTGAGGTACTAGAACCAGAATATCTTCAGAAAGGCATTTGTACCCAGTAGAGGAAGTTTCTCAGTGGATTCTCCCATGTTCCATGAGGGCAAAACAATTACCTGGAACGCTTGACACATTCTTAAGGACTCTCTGGTTGTCTTTATGACACTTCCTAAGCACTTCTGCAATCAATTTGATGCACAGTAACCAGGTCACCCTGCTCCTTACTCATAGATCCCACTGAATGCATTTTAAAAGTTCCCTCTGTGCTCCCAATTTAGCTACAAATGAGAAGTGGTTCTGCAATTGCCTTTAGTTCTGTTTGGTTTTTGAGTGTCTGATCCAGCATCCGCTCCAAAAGCAGAAGTTAGGGCTGGAAGCAGAGCCTTTCACTGGAGAAGCTGCACAAGCATGGTGAAATAAATCTTTATCTAATGAAAAAACAAAGGTGTTCAGATTGGAAGTTAACATACTTCATTAAACCTTTCACAGTTCTTGAAGATCAACCGGACATCGGCCACAAAGTCCTCGGGGGTCTGGTAGTGCTGGGAATGTTTCTTCTGCAGTTTCTTCTTCACTGTGGATAAATCCATTGGTTTCTTTATAATTTTATAGTAGTTTGGTATCTGTAAAAAAAAAAAAAAACAAAACAGTCATTTATCACTAGAATGATTAGAGAGTTCACAGCTGGATTTCTGCACTGAAGGTATCAATCAGTTCATCTCATCACACACTTCAGGCATGTTCAGCAAATGAGAACAATTTTCTTTCCTCAAATGGTTTTAAAAGTTTTATAAGGGTTTGGAGTGACAGGACAAGAGGAGGATTGAAGGAGGGTAGATTGACACTGGATATTGGGAAGGAATTGTTCCCTGTGAGGGTGGGGAGGCCCTGGCACAGGGTGCCCAGAGAAGCTGTGGCTGCCCCAGCCCTGGCAGTGCCCAAGGCCAGGTTGGACGGGGTTTGGAGCAGCCTGGGATGGTGGAAGTTGTCCCTGCCACGGCAGGGGTGGAACAGGATGATTTCTAAGGTCCTTTCCAACCCAAACCACTCTGGAATTCTCTCTAACCTTCAGTGTCTATCACAGCACAGCAAAGCTTTTCATTATATTTACTTCTTTTACAGCTGAGAACAAAAGAGTCAAAGCAGTTTCTTCCCCTCCTCTCATTCAAAAGTTTATCCAAAAAGAAAAAAAAAATCCATCCAAAAGCATTTTGAATTGCATGGGTATCCTGGGACATCTTGTTCCAATTCAATAACTGCTAATTGGAAGTATTTTTAAATATCTGTTTTTGAGACTGGGAGTGAAGCATCTGCCTGCAGAAGCTCCACAATCAGCTTTTCCCTCTCAGACCCATGCAACACTGGATGACTGCCAGAACTTTCACACTGATCAAGGCAGACATGCTTCTAGTAAAAGCAGGCAGTTCCTTCCCAAATTCAGCTGCAGATTTTCAGGGATGTTACAGCAAATACAAATCACAAGCTGCTTTTCAGGACACTCACCGAGGCTGGGACTGGCTCCTGGAACTCAATGCTCAGCTCATGGCAGTACAGGTAAAGCAGGAGACGTTCACATTTCTTAGAGAGGGAGAAACAGCTTCAGGTTAATCTCCTTAATTTATCCTCAGCCCAGAAATTCATACCTCTCTACTTTAAATAGGTTTGTACTTTAGCAGATTAGTACTGGAAAATTGCAATGCAACCCCTACAAGGTTAATTAGAAAAGGTGAAGTTCTTAAAAGGGCAGAGTTGAGAGGCAGAACCCCATTACTGTTCACAAATTTCCTCTTTGCTTTCTTCCTCCTAAACAAAAGCCTAGGGCTAAAGTCAAACAGGGAGAGACATGCTAATACACTGCAAATTAAAAAATTAAATACCAACTACAACCACTTCTACTGCTTCTGTCCAATCACAACCACGTGTAACAGGAAAGGACTGAGCTGCAGACATTTCCCCACAAGAAAAAATTAAACAATCTGGAAGCAAAACCAGAGTGTTTCTATAAATTCCCTGCTGAAATATTTCTCTTTGCTTTGCTTGTAATTCCTTTGGAGGAATTTGATTTGACAATACTCTTAACACTACACAGAAGCTGATTGATAAAGCTAAAATTAATTCTGACTGTCAAGGTAATTACACTTTTCCTAAGAATGCACCTAAATACTTCCAGCACCTCTCACAGAATGCACTTAAACACACCAAACTAGCACAAGTATTTTATGAAGGTGACACCAATGTTAAATGCAAAGGACTTCTAATTCAGAACACATTAAATAATGCATTTAAATACAGAACATGTGCTAATAGTAAATTTTAGCTACTAAGTGATTACAGTCCCAATGCACTGGGGCACTCCCAAGGTCACCAACACCTGCAGGAGTGGCCTCAGCAAGAAAACCTCATTAATCATTTTGGGTGGTTTTGCAAAGCCATAACTACATTTAATTTGCTTCAGCCAAAGCAAAACCATCTCCAAGCAGTGGTGAGAAAGCACTTTTCTCTGGGGAGCAGATTCCTGCAGGTTTCAGACCTACCCTTTGGTCCACAGGACTCAGGCCTTGTGCTGTTTTCCCCTTCTTGCTGTGCTGGGAATTGTCACAATCATATTCTACTTCAGGTTTGCTCAGATCTCTGCAGAATGTACATATCCACTCTCCACTAAAGAGAAAAACAGAGTTATCCCAGATATCCAGGGACAATTTCTCATCAGTGATGACTGAAAGATGTTTTACTCTTACAGATTCACCTACTGCAGTAAAGACTTGGATATCCAAAGGTGAGGAATAACCCTCAATGCTCACAAGAATTCTACCAGTCAAGGCCATTTTTCCTGCCCTCATATGATGTTTTAACACTTTATAACACCTCTCTCAGCTTGCCTTAACATGACCTTTACACACCAGATCACATTCTGAGAGACTTTCCACAACAGAACCACATTCTGTTTATCTGTTTATCAGATAAACACTGACCAAAGAATTCAGGAAATGGCAGATTTTTGCAGCACAAGGAAGCAGCCAGCACAAGGTGCTGCTGGAGGAACCCCTCGCTCCTGAGCCCTCAGAGCCGCTCCTGCCGCGCTACCTTGGGAAGCTGAGCAGCGTGGGGACGTGGCAGGTGAGGTGGAACACTTTGGGGCACTTCTCACAGCACAGCAGGTCCCCCCCGTTCTGGCACACAGCACACCAGTCCTCGTTGGGATCCTCATCCTTGTTGTTGCCTTCTCCCCCGCCGCGGGCCGAGCGGTGCATGAGGCTGCGCACGGGCGATTTGCCGTTCACCAGGCCGTGCCCAGGCTGCTTGCAGCTCTCGCTCAAATCCGCTGGCTCCGTCTTCACGTGGTTCTCCAGGCTTCCCAAGGCTTCTAATTCGCTCTCCAGGTGTAAGTTTGTGGATAAAGGGGGTGTCAAGCTGCTCTCAGGGCTGCTGAGCTGAAATGGAAGCGGCACGTGGAAAATCGGAGTCAATTTTACCACAGCATCTTTCTGCCTAGGTTGGAATTTAAAAGCCTTCCAGCGTTTAGAGGCACTATGCTCACGTCCCAAAACACATGGGAAATCATTATAAAGAGCTGAGCTGCACACAGTATTGAAAACTACTTTTTCACAGGTCCTTCCTTCCAAGAACACACTTCTGATAAACATTATGATATAACAAGCGAAACACACTGACAAGTCCTTAAAAACTGTTGATGACAACTTCATTATCATTAGGAAAAATCCTCAAATCCACCCCCCTGCTCTCAGTACACAATCCTGTTAAACCAAGCATAGCTGGGAAACGCTGACAAATAGTCACTTGCATAATTGTTTTATTTATGCTTTGGTCTAAGGACTTTTAACTGACTGGAGGATTTCTAAATGCAATTACCTCTGTGTGAACATCCAGGAACTACCATCAATGGACAGCTTACAGCCTTTATTAATCAGGGATTAAAAGCAGCAAACACACTACAATACACTTCATTTTAATAGTTAAAGATAAAATTTAGATGACAGACCACCCTGTGTCTGGCAGAGCACTGCCAGGGACAAAATACCTCTCAGGATGAGGCTGAAGAGTAAAATTGCTTTTTATTTCCAAATTTTGAAACATGCTGCCAGGGAAACCCCAACATACTGTGTATAAACTAACTTTACCATGCAAGCACTCCTTCTGCCATCCTCTGTTTTTTCCTGCTTTACTGTTCCTGAGAAGCTGCAGATCTCTTCCTCTGTGCCTGGCTCTTGCTTTACTTTCACTTGGTCAGCCTTGAAGTTCATCCCAGTTTTCTCAGCAGTTCTGCCTGAGGAGCCACAGCTGGAAAGACATTAACACATAAATAAAAGGATAAATCATCAGGGCAAAGAAATACAGGTAACTGTTTCTCAAATGAAAGGCAAAGCATGTCAAAACATTTACAACAGCTCCAGTTTAAGAATTATAGCAAAGGAAAAAAAAACATAAATCTTCATGTAAGCATTCTTGCACTACTGGGTCACAGCTATGTCAGAGCACAATTTGCCAACTGCCAATTCTTTTCCTGAATTCTTCATGTCTGATTGTTTTTCAGCCTGACAGTGCTAACATGACACACTCACCTTCCTCTGCTACCTGTGCTGGAGGTGCTGGGGGGCCTCACAGGAGTGTGGGAGTTGGACAGACCTGCAAAGAAGAAGCACAGAATTCACTTGGTACAAAGTCACATCCTGCACTACAATGACCAGTGAGTAACACCAGAAGTGCTGCTAGAATATCCTAATTTAATAAGTCACCTGAATCATTTGATCAGAACAAAGTCTAGCACATCACATATATAAAGACAACACAGAGTTGTTTAGAGTCCCAATAATTATTTCACCTCATCCAAACAGTGAAAGCCTTCAGCCTACTATGTCCTAAATTTTATGCACTGACAGTCACCAATGAAGTCAAAAACCAGACTCTGCATGGTTTGCATGCAGGTTTTGGGAAACACACAGGTCCCAGTGCTGCAGCCATTCATTCACAGACTCTTACAGCAGTCTTGTAGAGAAGATCAAGAGAAACACATGAAATCCCAGAGTGGTTTGGGCTGGAAGGGACCCTAAAGCTCATCCAGTGCCACCCCTGCCATGGGCAGGGACACCTTCCCCTGTCCCAGGCTGCTCCAAAGCCCACCCAACCTGGCCTTGGACACTTCCAGGGATGGGGCAGCCACAGCTTCTCTGGGAAATCTGTGCCAGGGCCTCCCCACCCTCACAGGGAACAATTCCTTTATACTAACTGAAACAATCTTCTTACTTATAGAAACAGACATTTTCAATGTTGAAATAACTCAACATTAGGTATTGGTGACTTTATTTGTTCACATGCATAATGAAAGCTCAAAATGACCCTGGTGTTGTCTCTCCATGTATCTGCAATACTGCATTCATGTGCTGGCAGTTTGTTACTATAAAGAAATGTCTCAAGGAGGGTAAAATTTAAGTTTCCAGAAGAATCTGTTTCTGAACAAAACAATTTAAAATAAAACATCACTTCCCTTCTGGCAGGAAACAGAAGGCAATTATTTTCAACTTAAATACCAGAAATATCCATTGCTTTCTAGAATCTCTAGAAAAAGCCATCACATTTACCTGATGAGCCTGGAGACAGAGCTGAAGGTCCTGGGGAGGGATTCATGGTACTCGTGGGCTGTGGGGGGAAGTGGCTGCCTGTGATGTATCTACTTAGCAGATGATCTAAACTACTGGAACCAGCATCTTCCAGCTAAGAGGGGAAAAAAAAAAACCTAAATCAGAAAGGCCTAATTCAACTTTCAAAACAGTTCCACACCTTTAAACTGCATTCAGTATCATTACTGGAATTGTTCCCTCTCCCCTTAAGGATTCAGGGCTTCAGATATTTTTATCAGTTTCATACAGAGATCAGGTTTTAAAATCAGAAATTTAAAGTAAGAGTTTTCAAAAGCTCCTCAATCTGAGTTCTTCCAGCATGGTCCTGGGCTGCACTTACTCAAGGCCATCCCAAACTTTCTGGCTCCCAGATGCTCAGTGTGTTGGTCACACACATGGTGTTAGTCATGAACTACCACATTACTGAGGCTGCAGAAGTTATTCCACAATTAAGACATTAAGGGAAGCCATGACCTTGTTTTCCCTTAACGAGATGGGAAATCTCCCACTCACTTTTCACACAGATTTTAGCATCTGTTAAACCCAAGGGAACAGGGAACCTATTGCTGTGGCTACTTAAAGCAATTAACTGCAAGACAACAGAGCTGCAATAATGTGTTTGAAACACACAGTGTTCAAAGTAGGTTTAGTGGCTGTGCCAGCAGCTTGAAGGGCTAACACTTCCCATCCACTAAATCCAACTAAAATCCCTAAGAGCCATTACATGAACAGGTATAAAAAGAGAGTATCTTCAGAGAATTCTGCATTTCAGTGCCCCTGGAAGTTGCCTGTTAATGCTCTGGACCATCCCACCAACAACTATTTCTAACTTGGTGTCCCATGAGCTCCACACACTCACAGTGAATCAGCCACCACCACTCACTTGTGTTTTGTTCTAAGGACTAAGCAAAGCCTCAGCCCTGCAGATTGCTCACTCTGCCATGGGATTCCTCCTTCCCCACCATTCCCACATTCCAAACGACCTGGAGCCTCCTGAGGACACTGAACACACAAGCCCTGAACGTGCCCCTCCCTAGATTAAGAGTTGGAAAGCTGCTGTTGGTATTCCAGGATGTTCTCAGGATGAAGCCATCATCATCCTCCCCCTCCCTGAAGAAAATACATTACCTTTATTTTCTTTGCCTTGTACATTAAATTATGCTTTTCAGCTCTCCAAATGAGCTCCACTTTAAAGTCTACCTCAGCCTGTGTCCCCTCTCTGTGCTTCCTGTATCTGTTACCTTTAGGAACATCACAGAGAAGCTCCAGGCAACTTGAACCTGGAATGAATCACCACTCAGGGCACTCAAAATACATCACTATTAACTGTTCTAGTGATAGGTTACATAGGTTACCATAGGACTTGTGGGAGAAAGGAAGTGGGAGAAAGGAAGTGAACATGTACTTGGGATCAATTAAAATCTCCATTTTACTACAGAACACATTAAATATATTGATTAATCTAAAGGTCAGCAGGTGGAGAAAACAGTGGCACGGCCATGAGAAGAGCTGGAGATTTTAACTACCATTTTGAATTGCAATTCCCCATTCCCCAGAGATCCCTGAGCACAGAGAGAGCGAAGCAGCCCCTTCCTCCCCCCACCCCAGCCCAGTGCTGACCTGGATGGGGGGGATGTCAGGCAGGGAGGGCAGGTTCTCCGGGTTGGTGACGGACGGGATGAGCTCGATGGCCGAGACGGAGGGGCTGGCGGGGCCGCGGTTGGCGCTGGCCATGCTGGCCGTGGTGGGGCTGGTGGGGTTCATGGTGGTGTTGTGCACGGACACGACCGGGAAGGGCCCCGCGTGGCCGGGGTTGGAGTGCTGGGGAGACAGGACACAGCAGGGCTGGGCACCCAGCTCACACTGACACTGCAATGGGAGACAGCAGGGCTGAGCACCCAGCCTGGGCACCCAGCTCACACTGACACTGCAAAACAGGGACAGGAGACAGCAGGGCTGGGCACCCAGCTCACACTGACACTGCAAAACAGGGACAGGAGACAGGGGAGCTAGGC
>VZRZ01007052.1:230298-250077 GCA_013398175.1 Climacteris rufus
CACCCAGCTCACACTGACACTGCTGGGGACAGGAGACAGCAGGGCTGGGCACCCAGGCTGTGTCACCCAGGCTGTGTCACCCAGGCTGTGTCACCCAGCTCACACTGACACTGTGCTGGGAAACAGCTCAACCCAGCTGGGGCAGGGACAGACTCACAGCTACCAACAGCACCTGACAGCACTGAATGCAGAGTAACTGTGATTCTTCTTCACTTGGAAAGGAAAAAATACTTGATGTGGCTAAGTATTTCATTACACAGCGCTTCTTCCAGCAAATTATTTTCATACTTTCATTTTTCATATTTTCTCAAAGCAATTACTTCATCCAAAGGCAACTTTAGAGTTTAGATGCCTAATTATTTTTTTTTAAGATAAAAGTAACAGTTTCAAGTCATCTAAAGTCACTTTTGGTTTTTCAGACAGGTTAACATTCATTGTCAAGAATTTGTATTCTTAATGGCATGCAGAGCTCTGCATCAATGCTTCAGGTTTGAATTTAAAAACACTTCAGAATTCGATTTAATCAAAACCCCTCAACTACATCACTTTGAACTCCCCTATTCCCTAATAAACCTCTAAATGTCCTTTTCAGCTGAATGCCACTGAAAAGTGCAAAAGGAAACGTTTTGCTTCCCAGAACTAAAAAGCAACACAAACATGAGATTTCATTTCCACCCTTAAGGTTTGAATTTCCTTACGTTCAGCAGAACTGTCACAGCACAGTAATGCAACATGGAAAAGCATAGAAATGTGCGTAGCTGTGAGCTACAGGGGGAACAGAGAAACATTTACAGCTGGAGGTAGCATCTACTGGAATGAAAGGCTGGCACAATGGCACAAATGAAGCGTGTACACAGGATATACTTGTCTTTGAAGGTGAGGTTGCATCATGGAGTACTGAGGTCCATTGTGGCGTGGGATTCCTGGTATACGAGCAGCATTCTGAGCCATTCTCATCTGATGTGCTTGGAAAGCCCCACAGTTCATGTTACCCCTCTGCATGGTCTGCATGCTGATCAACCTGGGAGGCTGCAAGGGTTTGTGTTTTTTAAAATTTTTGCTTTTAACATGGAGAAAAGAAGCCCATCTCTTTCCACAGCAGTAGCAACAGAACATCAAGCAAAGCCAACAGCTGTCACATTAAAGCAAGGCAAATCTCAGCAGATTTTAGTTTATAAATGGCTTTGCAAATTTAGATTCTACAGGGCAATTTTAAATCTCAGTGGTATGGTAGGTGAAATAAGAACACACAAGGGACTCACCTGCTGCTGTAGGACTTGAGGGCTGCTCTGCCTGGGCACGGATGCAGATGGCTGGGCCATCCTCATCTGCTGCATCTGCTGGTGTTTTTGGGCATACACTTGCTGCTGCATGTGCTGCAGTCGAAGCTGGGCCAGATTGATTTGCCCTGGAGCTTTGCTGACGTGGTTTGTTCCTGGAGGAGTTTGCCCAACCACTACATTAGGAGTGTAACTAGGGGTTGGTTTATTTTCAATGACCAGGTTACCTAAAAAAAATGTAAAAGAACCAATCAACAGTTAAAACTCATCATCCAAAGGTTGGTAAATGCAGAATATTCAGGTGTTTCTAATGCACTTTCCTCAAGCACAGTTACAAAGCAATTTAAGCTTGAAATTTCCTTTTCAAGTCTTCAATAACCACACATGAGAAAGGCAAAAAGAAAAGTCAGACTACAAGGAGGAATTGCAAAATTAAAAACATGATCTGTGAGGAAAGAGTCAAAGCACTGGAACTGCACAGCCTAAAAGCCACGACAGACAGAAATGACTTCTCTGCCTTCACAACAAATGGACAAGAAGAGAAATAAAATAGAAAATAACCACGTTGATCATAAAGTTTGTATACCTAAAGCAGCAAAGCCTGGTAAGAGATATTTGGGGGGTAGTGGAGAGTGTCCTTCCACTGAGTGACTAAGAACAGGTTATACAGATATCACACAAAACACTGACACAAACAACTCCTGTCTTGCTCCAATGTCATGGACCACGTTGCCTCTCTAGATACCTCCTGTCCTATTTTTATATGGAAAAGAGAAAATGTTGATTTTTGACTGTGAATGTACTCATTGCAATCTGTATGGCCCTTTTTACTGAGGCTGGCAGTTTCCTTTCTGCTTCCTCTCTGCCCAGAGAATAAACCTCCTTGACTGAAGGCAGGAACACCACAACCTGGATGGTGGACTCAAGAGCAACCAGTGAGTACACACAAGAGCTACTATTTTTATCAGATTTTCTATTAGATTTTTATAAAACAGAGAAGTTCACAAGCAGGTGTTAACAGGTACCTCTGTCTCACTGTGCTCTCCCCATTTCTCTCATTCAAAACCTGTACTTTGCAAACTCTAAGTGATGATACTTTTAGATACTGGAAATGGCACAGGGTGCCCAGAGAAGCTGTGGCTGCCCCATCCCTGGAAGTGTCCAAGGCCAGGTTGGATGGGGCTTGGAGCAACCTGGGACAGTGGGAGGTGTCCCTGCCGTGGCAGGGGTGGAACAAGGTGATTTTTAAGGTCCCTTCCAACCCAAACCACTCTGGGATCTGTGAGTAGGACCATTCCTAGAACGAGGAAAACAAAACCCACTGAGAAAGCTTTGCTAACAGAAAGAACAGAGCAGATAAAGAGGATAATCCAGAGGGGTTTTGGAGGGGTTCTGTCAAGAGAGTTTTGGTCTCTGCATTAAGAGATGTATTGCACGAATAAACACCCCCAACTCAAGAGAGCTTTTCAGGCAAAGCAGAATAAACAAACCGAGTTTTCTCACCTAAATTGACGACGTTCTTAGCCCAGAAGGTGGGGTCACAATGGAAGCGGATGGCTCCATTAGCAGCCGGGACAGGGTCACAGCGAGCCTTCAGAATGTGCCGCAGCTGGAACGTGATCTGAGGGAGGGCACACACACCGGGGGGACAAAGAACCCTGAGAAATCAAGGACTGGCAACAGCAAGTTTGGTTCACAGACTGAGAACTTCTCAATTCATCAAGAAAATCATCCACTGCAAAACTTTTGTACTCCGGGGATTAGAGCAGCACTGTTACACCACAACACTGCTGCACTGTGAACACTGAGGTGGCTTTAGAGAGCCTGACCCCATTCCTTCTCCACTAACACTCCTAAACCCTCTGAAGAACTGCTAAAGAGTGAGTTGTTTCCCCACTGCTGGGCTCTGTTGATAAAATCTGCAGTTTAAAATCTGCAGTTATCCCACACGGTGGGATAAATGGGCCATGATTGCCAGTCATGAATGGGCCGTGATGGGGGCAATGAACGACCCGAAAGAACAACTGGGTGCACCAGGCACAGCTGGGTGTGTCAGGCACAGCTGGGTGCACAACTGGGTGCACCAGGCACAGCTGGGTGCAGCAGGCACAGCTGGGTGTGTCAGGCACAGCTGGGTGCACAACTGGGTGCACCAGGCACAGCTGGGTGCAGCAGGCACAGCTGGGTGTGTCAGGCACAGCTGGGTGCACAACTGGGTGCACCAGGCACAGCTGGGTGCAGCAGGCACAGCTGGGTGTGTCAGGCACAGCTGGGTGCACAACTGGGTGCACCAGGCACAGCTGGGTGCAGCAGGCACAGCTGGGTGTGTCAGGCACAGCTGGGTGCACAACTGGGTGCACCAGGCACAGCTGGGTGCAGCAGGCACAGCTGGGTGTGTCAGGCACAGCTGGGTGCACAACTGGGTGCACCAGGCACAGCTGGGTGCAGCAGGCACAGCTGGGTGTGTCAGGCACAGCTGGGTGCACAACTGGGTGCACCAGGCACAGCTGGGTGCAGCAGGCACAGCTGGGTGTGTCAGGCACAGCTGGGTGCACAACTGGGTGCACCAGGCACAGCTGGGTGCAGCAGGCACAGCTGGGTGTGTCAGGCACAGCTGGGTGCACAACTGGGTGCACCAGGCACAGCTGGGTGCAGCAGGCACAGCTGGGTGTGTCAGGCACAGCTGGGTGCACAACTGGGTGCAGCAGGCACAGCTGGGTGTAGCAGGCACAGCTGGGTGCAGCAGGCACAGCTGGGTGCATCGTTTTGATGACCAACACGACCTCATTTGTGTGTTAAATCTCACTCTGGGTACAGGTGAATCCCCCTGCCCCTCCATGTTCTCAGACTGGGACAGAAATTTGGTGTCAGAACAATGGTCTGCAATAACAGTGGTCAGCACGTGCAGAACTGGGAGTATTTAGGTAAATAAAAAGTGAATTATCATTTTGGTTACCAACATTTGACTTTGTGTCTTATCTCACTCAGGGTATATACAAACTTTTCCCCTCTCCACACAGAGGGGTTGGGACAGAACTGCCCGGCCTGCACAGCCACACAAGCAGTGCCTGAGGGTTCTCTGTCTGTTCAGCTGGAGAGGAGAGGCCTGAGGGGCTCACTGGGGGCTGCAGCTTCTTCCTGATCTCTGTGACAGGGGCAGGACCCAGGGAAGGGCTGGAGCTGTGTCAGGGAGGGCTGGGTTGCATTTTAGGAGAAAGTTCTTCCCCCAGAGGGTGCTGGCACTGCCCAGGCACAGCCCCAGGGCTGCCAGAGCTCCAGGGGCGTTGGGACAGCGCTCCCAGGGATGCCCAGGGGGGGATTTTGGGGTGTCTGAGCAGGGCAGGGTTGGATTCAGTGATCCCTGGGGGTCCCTCCCAGCTCAGGACATGCCCTGGTGCCCAGCAGGGATGCCCCTCCCTCACCAGGCGTTTGCTGTACAGCAGGGCAGTGCTGCTGCCGCTGGCAATGGCCCAGTTGGTGAAGTTCATCACGTGCTTCACTTGTCGGGACAGCCCAGTGATGTCGTTTTGTTGCTGGATTAACTTCATCTGTCTCTCCTTTGTTACATTCTGCAAAGAAACAGAAACTCTATTACAATGGGGGGTTCAGATTTAGGGTGAAAATGCAAACTGGTCACAGTTTTTGGGTCAAAAGGAAAACGATCCAAGCAAATTTTAACAAATGCTAAGTAAACAAGAAAAGCCAAAATTCATGTAATTTTAAATTATTTCATTTACTCGTGATCCAGTTACTCTTTTCTTCCAGGAACATTCGATTTTCTTGCCAAATAATTGTCCCTTAACCAGGAAAAAAAATCTATTGTGGTCCACTACAATTTTCAGTCACATCATGGCAGACTGGGCATATGCAATGAACTGACTTCTTACAATGGACTTCCTCTTTCCAGATTAAAAAAAGTAATAATAAGATAAATTTTCATTTTAATAAAAGCCAGAATACAATTATTATTCAGAATGTGCTGCCTGGAAAGGATGCTTGAAGTCATTGTCTCCTTTATTATGCTGATCTATTTAACTTTAAATATCAGCATTACACCTTCAGGCACAAATACATGAGACTGTCCTGTTTGTTCTTACATGAACCTTAAAAAGCTATTTAGGAAATTATTAAATTACACACACTTTAGAATTATGTTATAATACAGGAATGTGGCAAAAAAATATGGAAATGAGATTTTAAGATATTCCTTTACAATGAGCCCAATTTGGAATACATAGAGATAAAACTAAAGGACCCACAGGCTCCAATGGAAGGAGAAACAAGAGATTTAACTCCAAAACACTTCTCAGAGGCAATATGAGCATTACAACACCTGCAGTCACACCAAACAAACTTTTCAAACAGGTGGGAACTCAACACCACCATTACTTTTTCCCTTAGCTGTACCTCAAGGTGCTGTAGGAGAGATTTTCCCTTTTTATTGATTTCATTGATGAGGGTGAATATAGCCACTTTGATTTCCTGTTCCACTCGTTTGTTGGTTTCATTGACTTCTTTTATCCTAAAAAAAAAAAAGAGTTAGTCACTTTACACTTCACTGCCAAATACCAATGCAAAACTTGTTTTACTGCAAATAATATGAAACAGTCCTTGTGGTTTATACACTTTATATCTTTACACACACAGAGAAATACCCAGCCACGTGTCTGTATGTACATTTATATATTTATATTGTGTTTCTCACTGTGAAAAATTTGTATCTGATGCTTTAAACTTTTTAGCTAATTTATATTAACCAGAAAGGAAACCAACCCTGAATTTCAGATGGATTCCTCCACCTCTCCCCCAAAAAACTTGTAACAAAATCCTGTAATTAATACACAATGAAGATATAAACACTTCACTAATGATTTGCCTGACATTAGTCTGCATTATTCTCTTGTGCTTTACTGCTACTGCCTGTCAGTTTTTTATACCCTCTTCATCACTGCCATTTCTCCTCAGTTTTTCAGACTCAAGCAAATCATCTTGAGCTCTGTCCACAGAATGGAAAATGCAGCATTTCCTAAACTCATGCAGATTCTGCATTTCTTTGATCCTACATTGCCTCAATCTAACAACAACATCACATTGCAGCAGAATTCTTTGCCATGGGCCAATGTAAAGACTTAAATTGTGCTTTTATAAAGAGCTTTTTTGGTTCAAGATGAAGGATTTGCACTTGTGATGTCATTCAGCCACAGGACCAACACTCAGTGCCTGAGGATGATCTCCACTGTTGCCTCCAAGGCACCACACTTGGTTTTTCAGGACAGCACAACCTGGTCTCCTACTCCCAAAAACACCCAACCAAGCCTTCATTAAGTCCCTGGAATCCACCCCTGGCTTTGGCACCCAACAATTATTTCAGCAGAGCTGCTCCTGCCACACTTTGATGCTCCAGGCTCACACAGAATGGCAATTCCCTACCATCTGCCAGCACTGACAACAACATTGTAAAACCCCTTTTTCTTCCCATTCCCTGAAGTTTTTAGGATAATAGATTTTGTGTCCTACATGCCAACAAAGCAATGGAATGAACTGTCAGAGTAAACTGGAGTCTCATTTGCACCAGCCATCTGGCTCAGAAAAATCAAGATCTTGACACAACTCCATCACCTGCTGCAGGAATTCACTGAATTTTCAGGGCAGCCAGAAACCTCCCAGCATTAAAATGTGTTACTCATAGGTGCATCACCCATTACTGGCCTGCAATTCTTACCAGAGAATGTTTTGTGACATTTCTTGAGCTTTCAGTTTAATTATTTCCTATTTCACTGTGTTTCTGTCTCTTCATGATTCACAATGGTGTTGTGTTTTGGGCCTTTCCAAAGACTTCCATGCCAAATCAGCACACACAAACACCAATTTTCTTGCTTCCCTCTTCACACATTTGCTCTGTCATGTCATTTTTTTCCTTCCCTTACACTGCTTTTTTTTTTTTTCCCAATATACATGGGCACCACAAGGAGTTAAAAATTTGCATCAGAACTTCTCTTTCTATCTGTGGTGCACATCCTTCTGCCCTCGTACTTTCCACCTCCAGATGATGTGTCATTTTGCAAATGACCCAAAAGCTGCAGAAGGTTCACAAAACCACTGAGAATCTCAGTGGAATTCCCTGAGCTGCAGCACAGCCACGTCACCCAAGTGGCTGAAAAGCCAGCAGAGATCACTTGCTTCCCCTGCCTCTATATTCAGTATTTCACCTGATGTCGAATTTCAGATAACCCTGGAAATCTTATGCTAAGCTACCCTAAAAATAACCCCACAACCAACCACAATTTCCTATTCAAATTCACACCAAGTTTTTGTTACACAGTTATCAGAAGTGTTCATATGAAACAAAAATATTTTAGTATTTCTACCCTTCTGTCATCTAAAGCTGAACTCAGCAGAAACCATAAGATGGGTTTCCTTGCCTTTTTTATTCATTTTTTTTCCCTCTCCTCACCCCAAAGTGTAATAATGTGTCACATCTTGGTTCTACTCAAAATTGCTATAAAAGACATAACCTTTAACATTTATTTCTTATAAGTACTTCCAACAGATGCAGACACTTGTAGGGGGAAAAAACCATTATGAAAAGTAATTAGGATATAGAATCAACTTAAATGTGTTATTCTGGTCCCATCTTTCATCTCACTGTGATTCATTAAAAAGGCATTTGGGGAACTCACCTATTCTGAACTTGGGCAGCTGCAAAATTGACATAATTCTTCTTCTCAAGCAGTTTGGCCAACAGGTTCTCAATTGCACCCTTCTGATTCTGAAAAGCTTCTTCCAGGAACTGGTACCTTTTCAACAGGCAAAGAAGACACTGATTATCCAGGAGCAATGGGCTGGAACTCTGGGTTCCCAATTTAGGTGTAAAGCCATAAAATTTGGAAAAAAATATGACCAAACACTCAGAAAAATCAGACTCTGCATGTTCTGATCAGCGTGCAAAATGTTGAAATGCTGAAAAAGTCCTTGCTGCTGTCCAGGAGGCTGAAGCTCTGTGGGAAATTCATCAATTCCATCCACACAGGAGGCACTGCCTCATTTCCCAGGGCAGCAGGGTATGGAACAGCTCAAGGAGAAACCAAGAACCTCAGAGTGTGATGAGGAAAATGCATCAATAACTCAAACACACATTAAAGGATACAAAAAACCCCACCCTAAACTATCCCAAATCCCCCAGTTTTACAGCTGAGATTATACTGCTCATATTTGTCTGCATTAGCTTAATCTGAAGAAAATTTTCCTACTAAAAAACTTAGGGTTTTCCACCTCTGGTACTTCCAAGTGAAGAACATTCCCTTCCAAGCTCTTCAACTAAACAGCTGCTATCAAAGGCACCTTCCATTACTTCATCTGAAAAGAGTATAAGTAGCAAGACTGAGGGAAAATAACAGGATTAGGTGCATTTTCCTAACATACTGGAATTAATGGAACAGAAGCAAAATGCCTCTGCTGAAAATGGCAAAGGGGAATTAAAGCAGCTCCACAAATTTCCATCTTTTCTGATCAACTGCTCAAAATCCAGGATTCCCACCAGTGACCTGCTAAGTCTTATCTTTGCAGTAAGTAAAATCTCATGCTTCTGAAATACAATTTGTTAACAACAGGGAAAAACAAGGGTCCCTGAATACCTTGGGAATGTTTTCCCAACATTCAAATGGGCAGAAAATTCCTACAATTAAAGTGAAACATCTTATAAGCTACATTAGAAGCAACTTCCACCATGCCCCAAAGAAAATGAAAAAGAAAGTAGTGTTGTCTTCTGTGAAAATCTAGACCATTACAACCCAACAGGAAGAGACTGTCTGGATTGTGATCAAACTTACAGCAACAACTGTTGCTTGATGCAAATGACTCACAATCCTGATAACAGGGACTCAAAGAACACCATTCACACCAAAAACAACTCTGCTCCTGTTAATTCAGTTTGTACCAGCAACAGACAAGTCTGGACTCCAAGAATTCAGATTCCTCAGTCTCAGTGTTGGAATTTTTGTTTTTTGTTTTTGAATTTTTTTGGGTTTTTTTTGTTTGTTTTTGAATTTGAATTTGTTTGGTTTTTTGAATGTTTTTGGTTTTTTTTTTTGTTTTTTGTTTTTTTGTTTTTTGTTTTTGAATTTTTGTTGGAATTTGTTTTTTCTAACAACAGTCTGAAGTTCTTGCAGACAGACAGACAGCAGTACAAGATTTTAGAAACCATTGTACAAAAAAAGCAGCATTCCTAAAACCCAAAGACAAAAAAAACTGAAATGTTTGGGAGCTGCTGTTTTTCTGATATTATTTAATTAAGTTCAAAACCATATTTCTACTTGAAGGAGANCAGCACAAGATTTTAGATACCACAATACAAAAAAAGTATCATTCCTAAAGCCCAAAGACAAAAAAAATTGAAATGTTTGGGAGCTGCTGTTTTTCTGATATTATTTAATTAAGTTCAAAACCATATTTCTACTTGAAGGAGATAAGAAAAATTTACATTTAGCTTGTACTGCTAAAAGTTAGCTGTAGCTCTGCTACAGCCAAAATACTTTTCTTTATTTAATATTGCACTTCCAGCTTCCCAAGTGTGTGGACTGAAAACCACCCAAATTAGAGGAATCACACACCCAGCAGGCTGCTGAAAGGATTATCAGCTTCTACAGAACCCCCAGCAATCCCTGCCCATGGCAGGGGCTGGAACTGGGAGATCTGTCAGGTCCCTTCCAAACCAAACCAAACCAATCTGGAATTCTCTGAAACTCTGAACTGAACACTGGGCCATGGTGCTACTGAAATGCTGATTCACACTCCTTCTTTAGTGCAAACTATCTGGATTTCAGATAAAAAGAAAACAAGGGATTAAAATCAATTCTTTTTCCACTTGGCAAGATTTTCCTTCATAAAACCTCAGCTGTACTCCAGGCAGACAAAGCAGTGCCTTAACTGGAATTCACACCTGCACACAGAACCATATGGAAAGAATATTCTGCAAAAAAAAAGCATGTTAATAGCACAGAATTCTCCTTCTGGAAGAGCACAGGTAAGATCCATCTGTTAATCCATTAGCAACATGCACAAAACTGATGCAAAGAAACCAACTAGAACAAGTCAGTGAACATATCCCAGGAGACCACACTTTGGGATGGGTGTCTTTCAGGATATTTAGGATCAAGCCTATGAAAGAACAGAGCAGGAATATGTGAGGTTGTTAATATTTTAACAATACTAATTTAAAAAGCAAAACTTCATAGGCTGCTGTAGCAGTCTGAGAATAATAACTATTCTGGGAAAGCCAAAAGTTACTAAATTCAACATTGCACCCTTACAGAGGAGAGTTACTTGCAGCCTGACTAGGAAAAGTAGTGGTGCAGTGGTTGATAAATATATATTATCCCCAGATTCTCCATTATTTCAAACAAATATGTGACAGAGCTGCTGAAGAGCAGGAAGTCTGAATGTATCTTAAAGAGGTTCCAACTCTTTTTCCAGCAGCTAAGAGACAAATCCAGCATTTCTTTTTACCTGGAATGAGGCAACTTTCAACCAACTAACACCAACCCATTTTTCCCCTCTGAACTAGAAGAATATATTAATCTAAGAGGCAAAATTTAGGCCTTCCTTTACAAAATTCCCCTGAAGCCTGTTGCACAATCAAATATGCCCTTTCAAAAAATGACCTCACCCATGACTCACTGTATCACTTTTGCTTCTTTACAGCACCAGGTGTCCAGGGAATTTCCATCCCAGTCCTGAACAGTGACAGCACTGGGAAGCACCAGCAAATTAACACCTGAACCACACCAAACCCCTCCAGCCCATGTGGGTTTGAATCTGACTTGAAGAGACTTGACAAAACTCAACCAACTGCTGAATTTTCATCACCCCACACAGGTTCTCCTTTGCAAGGCATCACTTCAGTCCAACAAAGAGGAAATTCAGCAATATTTCCAACACAAGTGGTTCACACCAATGCCATTCCATCCTCTGAGACAGCACATGACAGGAGTTAAGACATGGGAAGGTTTGTACCTGTGTTCTTTGTGTTCCAGCAACTGACAGTCCCTGCATGTCAGCCTGTCACAGGTTTCACAGAAAAGTTTTAACTGCTCTTGTTTGTGGACAGGGCAGAAAACAGGACGTTGACCAGATGCTCCCACAGCCTCTGTTTTTAAAAACAAACCATTTGTGCATTTTAAAATTAAATGTAGACAATGTGAAGAGCAAAAAAGCCAAGCTAAGTAACAACCAAGAACTTGCAAAGAGAATTCCAGACCTGTTCTCACATTAAAATTGCTGTGAATACATCAGGGCAGTGGTTGGCCTCGATGGCCTGAGAGGTCTTTTCCAGCCTGAATTATTCTGTGATTTACAGTGCCAGTGGTTTATAGCTGATTCTACTTTATTCATTCAAGGAGAAGGAGGAATTCTTCTCTTCTCACAAGCACTGGCCCTCTCAGACTGCACACAAACACCAGGATGGTGTGCATGTGTTTATTAAGATTTAATTCCACACAATTTCACCTCTGACACACTCAGGGATGGGTCAAACCTCTCAGCCCTTATAAACACCCATGGGGTTTTCTAAATTATCTCTTCAAAGCCTTACACCCCTCATTAAGTCAAACACAACTGAAGTGGGAACTGCAAAGCCAATTTTGCCTGTGTTAAGAGTTCCTTAAACCCCTCCTAAACTACTTAAATTTTTCACTTGAGCAAATAACAAATAATGTCAAAAAATTGTTCTGGGTTTACTACAAAGGTGCTGCACAGTCTTCTAAAGATATTTTGAGCTTAGCAAAGAGAAAAGCAGCCTTTGGAAGATACAGAAGGTAGGGTTTAAAATAAGATTGTTTTCCTCACTCTCCAACATTTCTGAAGCTGGTTATATCCTGCAGTTATTGGAAAGAAAGAGCTGATGAACCTACAGCTGCCACTCAGTCAGAGAAATTTAAAGCCTCCAGGGCACATCTTTGAGTCCAAGAAGCAAAAAAAATAATGACCAGCCCTTCCCCACAATCACAATAAATAAAATTTCTAATAGAAAGTTGATTTTATTTGATTTGATTTGAACACTCATTTTTTAGCACCTTCCCAGTCAGGTTATGAGAGGGGAAGCTGAGCTGTAATATCACATCAATAGTCACAATTCAGCACTCCTTGGAAAAACATCAGTAATTCTTTGTTGGGCCCTGTAATTTGATTGAACCTCAGCATTTCTCATCTACAAAGCCTAATCCATTTAAACTTAAATGGGTAATATTTCTTATTAAAAATACTCATTAAGTCATAGGAACCTCACCAAAAATTAAGTTTATTCGATAAAGCAAATGAAATAAGATCCTTGTCTAAAAGAACTAAGCTCAATAGCAAACTTTTTAACTAATAACATGATTTTGAGAACAGTGTTCAGAAAGAAAAGTAGTGTTTGTTTGCTCCTTTGAAAGGATACAACAAAACAATAATGAAGATCTTAATTCATTTTAAATGGAGAGAGAGAGCAAAGTGTTGAGATCTCTTCCTCAATAAGGTCATTCTTCAGACACACCCAGATTGTGGAGAACCTACAGGTCTTTAAATCAGAACTTTTAACCCATTTACAAATAAAATATTGTAAGCTAAAATCCAGATATCTGGATTGTTTGAAGAGCATTTTCCACATTACCTCAATAGGCTACAAATTATAAAATCCAGATACCCTGGGCTTGTTCTGAGAACATTTTCCACACTACCTCAACAGACTACAAATGATTTATGATCAAACAATAGCTTAAGAATTAACTTCTTATAAGGCTGCACATCTCAACAAACCCTACACACACTTCCCATGTTAAATTCTGCTGAAAGATTAAACCTAAAATAAATTCAAATTCTACCTTTACTCAGCAATACCAACACAACAGCAACATCACATATTGAAGGTAGCCATAAACTTATATGTACATACTCCTCTACAGGGAGAACTGTAATTGCTCCTTAAAATACAGCAAAATGTTTAATTTAATTTCTTTGGACAATGGAGAAGATAATCAATATGGGGAGAAGATAATCAATATGGGGAGAAGACAATCAATATGGGGAGAAGACAATCAATGTGTGGAGAAGACAATCAATGTGGGGAGAAGACAATCAATGTGGGGAGAAGACAATCAATGTGGGGAGAAGACAATCAATGTGTGGAGAAGACTATCAATGTGTGGAGAAGAATCAATATGGGGAGAAGACAATCAATGTGGGGAGAAGACAATCAATGTGGGGAGAAGACAATCAATGTGTGGAGAAGACAATCAATGTGTGGAGAAGACAATCAATATGGGGATAAGATAATCAATATGGGGATAAGATAATCAATATGGGGATAAGATAATCAATATGGAGATAAGATAATCAATATGTCACTGCTCTCCAGATTACAACCCCTCTATTTAGGCACTTGTCCTATCAAATAGCAGGATTATTAAGAATGGCTCTAAATCCTGCATCAAACTGCACAAACATCACCATTTTCATTTCAAATTTCGCTTTTCCTCGATTTTTTAGAGCCACTAATTTTGCACCGCTAACTTTTCCCACATCCTTGGGGAAAACCACACAGCTGGTCGTTCCCTTCGAACAGAGAAAGAGAAAACCCTTTTGCAACAGGCAGGACAAAGCCCAACCCCATCACTCACCCGAAGACACGTCCTCTTTTTTCCTGATCATGTGGTCTTTAGTGAACTTCACTCTCTGGTGAGCTTCTATGCACGTCTTGCACAGCCACTCGCCGCACTCCACGCAGAAGCCCACGGCGCTGGCGTTGTCCTCGCAGCTGGTGCACACCTGGGGAGAGAGAGGCGGCAGGGCCTTCAGGGGCAGGGCCGGGCCGGCGGGAGGGCCGCGGGGCGGGGAGGGGCCCTACCTGCTCGGATTTCTCGTCGGAGCTGCTGGGGCTCTCCGAGGTGTCCTTCACAAAGTAGTTGTCCACCAGGTCGATCTGGCGGCACTCCTGGCGGCAGATGGGGCAGCGCAGCACGCCCACTGCAAAACACGGCACCCGCAGGGGGTCGGGGTCAGCCAGGCTCTGAGGGACCCCTGAGTGCAACCACGGCCCAACACCTCCTCAGCGACGCAACTCAGGGCCACCTCCAATCTGCCAAGGGACCCCTGAGATCACTGAGTGCAACCACTGCCCAACACCTCCTCAGTGACCCAACCCTGGCACTGAGTGCCAGCTCCAATCTGTCAAGGGACCCCTGAGGGCAACCACGGCCCAACACCTCCTCAGCGACGCAACTCAGGGCCACCTCCAATCTGCCAAGGGACCCCTGAGATCACTGAGTGCAACCACTGCCCAACACCTCCTCAGTGACCCAACCCTGGCACTGAGTGCCAGCTCCAATCTGTCAAGGGACCCCTGAGGGCAACCACGGCCCAACACCTCCTCAGCGACCCAGCTCAGGGCCACCTCCAATCTGCCAAGGGACCCCTGAGATCACTGAGTGCAACCACTGCCCAACACCTCCTCAGTGACCCAACCCTGGCACTGAGTGCCAGCTCCAATCTGTCAAGGGAACCCTGAGATCACCCAGTCCAATCACTGCCCAACACCTCCTCAGCGACGCAACTCAGGGCCACCTCCAATCTGTCAAGGGAACCCTGAGATCACCCAGTCCAATCACTGCCCAACATCTCCTCACCAACCCAACCCAGCTCAGGGCCACCTCCAATCTGTCAAGGGACGGCGACTCCACCACCTCTCTGGGTAGACAGAGAGTGTCCAGTGCCCAATTGCTCTCTCAGTAAAGAATTTTTTCCTCATGTTTCACCTAAACTTCCCCTGGGGCAGCTTGATGCTGTCCCCCTCATTCTGCCTGGGAGAAGACCCCGACCCCACCCGGCTGCACCCTCCTGGCAGGGAGCTGCAGAGTGATGAGGGATCCCCTGAGCCTCCTTTCTCCAGGCTGAACAACTCCAGCTCCCTCAGCCCATCCTCACAGGGTTTGTGTTCCCAGCCCTTCACAGCCTTGTTGCCTCCTCTGGACGTGCTCCAGCAGCTCCATGTCCTTCCTAAATTGAAGGGTCCAGAACTGGACACGGCATTCGAGGCATTCGAGGTGCAGCCTCACCAGTGGAAGAATCCCCTCCCTGGTCCTGCTGGCCACACATTCCTGGTCCAGGCTGGGCCATTGGCCTTCCTGGCCACGCTGCTGCCTCGTGTTCAACTGACACCAACCAGCCCCAGCTGTAGGGAAACAGAACTCACCAACCCACCTGCCCACAAGATCACAAGAACGAACACAAAACCACACTGCTGGTTTCACCTGGGTAAATCACTCCATGCTTCACGTCACCACTCTGGGGGATAACAGATTTCACCCCCAAAACCCCCCCACACCTCTTCAGAAAAGGATCCCACACCTAGCTGTGATAATTTCTACATCATACTCAGTTTTTCCCACTTTTTTCTTCCCCAAACCCCCCACATTTTTAACCAAGGCATTTGTTGTCTCCAAGCAAATATTTAGCTTTTTTCCCCTGCTCATTTTAGATTGCAAAACTCAAGACACTTGTCAATTAATTTTTAGAACAGTCTGTGGTCCAGCCTGTCTCAAGACAAGCATTAAGAGGGGTGTACCCAGAGAGTTGGGGTGATTTTAGTGATGTTCCTGAAAATGCCACGGCAGTAGTGTGTCCCAGTGCTCTCCCAGCTACACCACAGGAAGATTTCTAACATAACCCACTTCCATGAGGTCAGGAAGGCAGATGCAGTAATAAAATACCAGTGTCCTGCTTTGTTATCCTTTGTAATCACTAAATTAGTTTTAAATCCTCAGCAGAGCTGCAAAGAAGTTATTACATGAACCAAACTGACATTTAAAGGGATCTATGACCAACCTCCATTTATAACTTAGGTAGTGGCTCTCACTTCACAGAAGTGTCATTTGATCTTAATCAAATTCCTATACAATTTATTGAGGATACAATCTTCCAGGAGAAGCTTTCCAAGCCATTGGGTATTTTTATACACTGAAACAACTTTGAGAAGTGTAATTAAATGATGCTCAGCTCCTTTGTGGATATTCAATTAGGACAGTAGGACTTATTTCAGGGAGATTAATTACATTAGTAGTGGAGTAGCATTAATTTTTTCAAGTGCTAAAATTAATGATGGCTTCAGAACACAGGAGATTTACAGCAGAACAACAAAAATCCAACTAAAAATTCCTTGTTTCATCAAACCAAATGCATCTCAAGAGCAGGATATTAAAAATCACCAGTATTGCAGCAGCTACATGTACAAGATCTTTCACACACACAGTGAAGCCTTCCCTGTGTGCAGAATTTGAGGTTTTCTTACAGCTGAGAGACAAAATGCTTTAGGGAATACCAAATGAAAGCCATCTAGCAGCTGAGGTGTACATACTTACAGAACAAAAATGTCAGATATTTACTATGAGAACTACTCCATCCAAACCAGACCACAACTAAAACTGATTTTTGGGTTAAACACACAAAACATGGCAGGAAAATGACAAAACAGAAGAAGCCCAAGATCTACAATCTTTAGACAAGATTCTAATCAGATTCTATAGATGCAAACCTGTTCCTCTAAGGCAACTTTTGGCTTGGTTTTAAAGTAGGCAAACCATTGAAAGCTTGAATAAAATCAAGGCTTTTGATACAAAATCCAGGGGCTGGATTCTGACCAGGGCACAGGGAAAGGGCAGTCCCAGGTCCTGCTCTCACAGTCCAACACCCAATTTTTGCACCTCCACATTCAAATCCAAGTTGCCCCCAGTGATTTGCACACACCTCAACAGATCACAACCCCTTGCAATTCTCATTTAGCACATTACACTTCTTTTCCAACTCCCAATACCCTTTATTTCCAACAGTAGCTTTCCAGTAATATATGAGCCACTAAACATCTCATATCCTGGTCTTTTAATCTAATAAAAAACAAATTACTGCAGCATCATTTTTACTAGAAACCAAATGTACTGAAAAGATACAGATGTGGCTAATTTTGGGAGGCAGGAGGGAAAAGTACAGAAAATCACACTGAAATAACATTTACACAGAAGAAAAAAATCCTTACCTGTCAAAACTTGAGATAATTTGCAAGCTAACAAAGTTTATTGCAAAAACTTAATGAGAATGTATTTTAGGACAAACTAAGGCTCAAATGTTTATATAACCTCTGATAAAAACAAGGTTTCACTGCCAGTTTGAATCCAAAAAAACTCTTATCTGAGAAAATAAAAGCAAATATAAAAGTTTCATCCCATTTATACTCCAGAACTTAATGTGCTGTTTTTCTACACCAAACAAATCAAACACATTAGTCCTGGTACACACATTCCCACTGTAACTCTGCTTCCCAAAAAGCACTGGCACACATTAAAACTACTGTTTAAAGATCAATCTCATTTTTCAAATCACAGCTGAATTAGAATAAGACACATTCATACAAATTATGAAGGTCAGACTGGTTTAGGACCTCCTTCAACCCTAATTATTACCATCAAGATTTCCTATGTCCTCAGAGATGGTTTCACATTATTTTGGAGCTGCAAATTGATGCTCCAGAGGCCAAGAGCAGCACTGAAGCAAAGAGCTGAGAAAAGGGAAGTTTCTCTCAGGAAGTTCTGAGCCCATCACGTGAAACTCTGCACTGAGGGCCTAAACCACTTTGTGCAGCAGTTCCCTTCTGCCTTACAGAACCCTGCCACCACAACCCTGCCACCAGCACCCACTGCAGGAACACACTCATGCTTCAGGTGCTGAAAAAGAACAACTGAGCACCCCCCAAACTTCACCAGCCACCCATGGGTGCTCCTGTGATATCAGAGCTTCCACGGAGGAATCCAAGGAGAATCATCCTCTGGACCTCAAAGGCCAGGAAATGATGAACTATTTTACTGCAGATATGAAGTATTTAGCTGCAGATAACAGGAATGGGCTGCCAAGCTTCCTTTGCTGTACTTAAGAGGACCCACACTGCCCATTTTTCCACTCTTTTCCATCACACACCTCGAGTCTGTAAGACCTGTAACAACCATGAGCACAAATATTTATTACCCTTCTTCCACAGCACTCAACAGACACAGCTCCACTTACCAAATTTGCCTTTTCTTCACATCCTGCTCCAAATTAGTTATGCAGTTCAGATCACATTCTGCTTTTTGCCCCACACTTCTCCAAAACAGCAAAAATATTTTCAATCATCCACACTTCCTGTTGCCCATCACACAACACTCAGCCTAAATGGAGTTTTTCTTTTCCTTTTATCCTATCTAAGGCTGATTGGAGTGAGAAGCAGGAAGAGCTTCTTACCTGGAAATTTGGATTGACAGTCTCCAATCCAGCAGGCAGAAAAGCCTGGCTGGCAGTGCCAAGCCCTCAAGGGGAGGTGGGCTTCACCTTCTCACAACAGGAGCCATTCCTCCCTAGCAGAACTTCCCAGCCTGGGATACAGGGAGGCTCCCTGATTTCCTGTGGCAGTCCCATGGAATCTCCTGCCATGGAGCTGAGGACCAACACAGAACTGCCAGAAATGCAGGAATGTGGTCAGGGATGGATNTTGACAGTCTCCAATCCAGCAGGCAGAAAAGCCTGGCTGGCAGTGCCAAGCCCTCAAGGGGAGGTGGGCTTCACCTTCTCACAACAGGAGCCATTCCTCCCTAGCAGAACTTCCCAGCCTGGGATACAGGGAGGCTCCCTGATTTCCTGTGGCAGTCCCATGGAATCTCCTGCCATGGAGCTGAGGACCAACACAAGGAACTGTCAGAAAGGCAGGAATGTGGTCAGGGATGGATCCAGGAGAACCACAGCCCCTGGGAGCAGCTCTCCCAGCACATGGATGGGATTTGGGGCAGAGCCCACCCTGGGGGAAATGGGATGTCAGCCACATCCCCAAATAGCTTCTTACCTGGAAATTTGGATTGAGAGTCTCCAATCCAGCAGGTAGGAAAAGCCTGGCTGGCAGTGCCAAGCCCTCAAGGGGAGGTGGGCTTCACCTTCTCACAACAGGAGCCATTCCTCCCTAGCAGAACTTCCCAGCCTGGGATACAGGAAGGCTCCCAGATTTCCTGTGACAGTTCCATGGAATCTCCTGACATAGTCAGACAGGAGCTGAGGACCAACACAAGGAACTGACAGAAAGGCAGGAATGTGGTCAGGGATGGATCCAGGAGAACCACAGCCCCTGGGAGCAGCTCTCCCAGCACATGGGTGGGATTTGGGGCAGAGCCCACCCTGATGAGCCACATCCCAAAAATGCCCTGGTGGGAGCCCACAACTCTGCCAGGCAGGACATGGCAGTGAAAGGAAGGCCAAGCCCCACAAGAACCTTTCTGGAGGCTCCAGCTCTCCTGGCAACTTCTGCCAAGGCCACAGCCCAGAGCAGCCCAGGACAGCCCAGAGCAGGGTTCTGCCAGCACACAGATCTCACCACACGTGCTGAACCATCACTGACACAACTGCACTCACATCTCCTTCCATTGCACATTAAACCTTCTTATTTGTCAAAGACTTTAAG
>VZRZ01007059.1:0-28318 GCA_013398175.1 Climacteris rufus
AAAGGACCAACACCGTGCGGGGGATAAAGGAACCGATGGTCCTGGCCCAGTGGGGCCTGGCCCGGTCGCAAGCCATGCCCAGAGGCACCACAAAAGGTTTCAGCTACCAAAGGCCAGGTCTTAGGGACAGCAGGGGATTTATGGGGATACAAGCAGGGGAAAGTAACCTATGGGGATACAAGGATTGACATATAACCAATAGAGAGCCGAACTGTAATGAAATTTCCAGAACATAACCTTATACATAACATTAGGTAATGTAGCAACCAACCAAAATATGTAAACTAAGGTACAAGGGACGCTGGGGGTGAACCAAAAACTCACCCTGAGCAGGGAGTATGCCTCAGACTGTAGCAACCTCAGGCTGTGTCCACCAGTCTTGAGCCTGTGAGGCTGTGGCTTTTGCCACATACGCCGCCACAGGATAACCAATGGGGTTCCCCACAAGGGGATGGTACAGGGGTCCAGGGTCCACTTAAAACAGCAGAGGGGAGGGTACAATGAACAATAACTAATAAAATATCGAACATAACCGAGACTTCTAGAAGTGTGGGTAGATTCAAGGCTCGGAGCACGCCTCCCTTCTAAAAGAAGGGGCTGGTCTCAAGCTCCAGTCCTTCCTATAGAGTCCTCCCCAAGGGAGGAGCCCCCCACATCCGAGGTGGAGCTGGAGTAGGAGGCGGTGGCAACATCCCTGGGAGGAGCTCCCACACTGTCAAAATCCAATAAGTCTCTGCAAAGCACAGTTATGATTATTAACAATAAAGGTGTGTGAAAAACTGTCACAAACAGTACAGAAAGGGTGACATTAGTGCTTTGGTTTTATGACTGACTCATTTTGCCGTATGCAGGGAGAAAATTCTAGTAACTTGTACTAATCAGGAAATCAATCCTGTACATAATTCAAGGAATTTAACTGTCAGACAAACGGAAAATTATCTAGAACTTAAGGAGTGAGCACAAGCATGTCATATGTAATAGTTGAACTAAGTGATGTGGAAGAGTTTTTAAATTTTTACTTGTTTTAAGGATTTATTTCCCATAGAAACTGAGTTCTTTGACAGTCAATGTACTGAGCATTAGTGAGTAAAGGAAATGTTTGACATTGTAACATCATAAGCACAGCAATTCCTTTTGTTATCTCCTTGCAATTTTCTTCCACATCTGAAATTTCTACGTGTTTAATGTGAAATTTAATGCAGTCCATTGGTGTATTTCCATGGGGAAAAAACTGTCTGGCTCTCATTTTGAGTGTGCACTGCCTTGTTCTCTTTCTTTCTTGTGCTGACAGGCTTGCTTCCTTCATCCTTCTGCTCTGAATGTGTACCTGACTTGGACAGTGCTTTGGAGAGTCCTGCTGATGGTGCTGGCACTACTACCTGGCAGGTTATCTCACCAAGCCAGGAGAAACAAGATAGCACTCCTCTGACAGATGAGACCACATTCATGGTTACATCCCTCATATAGGCAGCATAACATAAATACACTTTCAAAACGGGAAGAAGTCCCATTTTTTCCAAAGCAGGCGGAATGTCAGAATTGCCTGAGGTCAGATTTTTCTTTACCACAGCATGTATTTATGCATGGAATAACATCTCCCTCAATATTTCAGTGAGATTTTGGAACTGTTTGTTATAGAACTGTCCTCCATGGATATCTCACAAATCATTCTTTGATATATATGCCTAGTAGCCAAGTTTCAGAAGAAGCTATTGTCTCTGAACTAGAAGCCCAGAAACATGTTGGCTCTATCCAGAAAGTTATTTCTGTCACACCACGTATAGACTCTAAGGATTCCATGCAGGTGTACCTGGAAGTTTGTCCTTGAATGACTAACTGTAACTTCTCTTGTGAGAGAAGCTGTAGTTCTTTTTTTTTTTTTTTTCCCTTAGCAATTCATTTAGTGGAAAAATAATTTTGCTTTAAAATTCCAATCCAATTGGATAAGATAGATAGAAAAAGTGATTTTAATATCAACTAAGTATTTCCTTCTTAAATGTTTACTGGTTTTGCTGGCTTTCAGTTATTCAGAAATCACTGATTGTGTTACCTTTATGCTTAATCAAGATCCTTTATATCTTCTTTTATGTAAACTTAGTAAAAGCTATATATATGTTGTACTATTATCCTTATGCTAAATGTATTGTTATACCAAAACTATAAAAGTCTCATCGTATGCTTTCCCAGGGTCAAATACCTGATGGTCCTCACCTCAGACAACCCTTGGTATACTGATGGTGTCATTCAGAGATTCCAGTTTCAATGGAAAAGTGGCTAAAATGTTGTTCCTCTTCCTCTGCCTATGAAAATTGCCCTAATATTTCCTTTAAAAGATTTTCTAAAGAGCTTAGAGGAGGAAACTCAGGTTCAATTCCCAGTACATGCTGTGCACCTTATCTTCTCCTGCCACAATATTTGATTCTGTCACTGTATTTCTCACTCTTTTGAAATTGCAGGTCATGATTGTCCATTTATAAAGCAACTTGGGGTTTGACAGTTTCCTAATGAGATGTTACAAGCCCTCATTAGAGCTACTTTCAAACAGCTGAACGTGGTGTCTTTGGGGGTTTTTAAAAATCTTTTTCTGTCATGGTTTTCACTCCAGTGAGAAGGTTAAGCAAGCAGGGATTCTGCTATTTCATTTGTAGCCCCTTATTTTCAGTTCTCCAGAGAAGATGATTTACAGTGTAGCCCTAGATAGCTTTCAGTTTTAATGTTGAACTCCACCTGAAGTCAGTTCCTCTTCCTTGTTCCACTTGTAAGTTTTGACAATTTAGAAATACATTTTCATTCTCAGATACTCTGACCAATAGCTTCTCTCTAAATTTAATCTTTGGAGGACTGCCTGATGCCTTTTTCATGTTGCTTGGCAGACATATGAAACAACTGTTAATCATCCTCTGAGTTGTACTTTGCCAGCTGGATCAGAGGATCCCATTTCTAGGTAGATTAATCTAGCTGTTGCCCTGTAACCTACTTTGAGGCTTAAGCCCTCATTCTGCTGGAAACACATAATGTAGTGATGGAGGGAAATCATCTCCTTTGCTCACTCTAAGGCTTTTGTCAAGTCATCATTTTTGAAATGTTGCGGGACTCTAATATTCTAAGAAAATAGTAGAAGTTTCAAGATGGTGACCAAAAAGAAGTGGCCTTACTTCAGGTTTTGACCTTAATGTCACAGGAGTATCAATCTTCATTTGCAAATAGAATGTCTTCCTGTGGATTCGTTTTCAGGCAATAGAAAACTGATCTGATGTTCCTACTGTATACACAAAATAAATAAGATGTTGTAAGTGACTTAATTTTGGGGTATCCAAACAGAAATACTTTGGAATATATACTATTAAAAGTCAAATATGCAATTCTGTAATAATGTTACAAATACATAATTGATTTATTCTAAAAAAAATATGCAGACAAACATTAAGTTATACATGTATATGGTAGATGAAGAGCCAAGCAAACATATAAACACATTCAGTCACATATGTATGTTTACAGAGAGAGGTGGATATTGGCCTATTTTTTCTGTGAGGAAGTAATTTTTTATCCAAAGGTGATCAACTAATATTCACAGTGCCTATTAAATCTCTTGCTACATTTAGCTTTTGTGACATATTTCATTAGCTTGAAAGTACTGTTGTGATCTGCAATGATAGTACTGTACATTCTAATAAACAATTGCCATTTAAACTTCTTCCCACTTTTTAAAGGTTTTGGAACCTATTTAGTGATTGAGATGAGGAACAGTAAACCAAATAGATTATATTTTAATCAGGTAAAAGTCAAGCTAGTTATTGAGTGTCCCCATAACCATCTAAATTCTTATTCTTTGTAAATTTTCAGGTGTCTGTAAGATCTTGACCTGGGCTTCTCCTATCATTCTGGATGTTTGATCCTATCTAAACATACTTTCTTTTGCAGCCATCAAATGAATCCATTACATGCTGCTTCTTAATTAGCAAAGATATCAGATCTAAAATTTGGGACTGATGTGTTTGTCAAAAATTTTTGAAATGAGGCCCCAACTCTGTTGTGTCACTTCCACAATGTTCTACAGGGCATTTTTTTCAACAATTACATCAAATAGAACAAGCCATTACTTTGTAATAGCAAATGCAAATACCTAGAGCATTACTGAGGAGATGCTTCTCCTTTATTGGAATCGTGATGCCAGACTGAAGATAGAACAGGAATGGTTTAGTACACAATGGATTTCAAAGCCATCGTGTAAATTAAGCATTTTCTCTCACCTTTACTATTGTGTCCCAGGATCTGGAGCTGTCAGTGTCTTCCTATGGCACTGTCACTTGTTAAGAACACCTTTTCTCTTTTTTTAGACAGTATAGGTCTAAAGACTGTGTATCAGTCAGACTAGACTGAATGAGAGATTTCAGGCTACCAGAGATTAAGAAATCCTCACACTGTAATAGTTCCACTACAAATAAAGGATTTTTCTCTTCTTTGCTAGCTTTTATTTTCTACATGTTTTATGCTTAGTGATTTTTATTTACACTGTCTTTTTAAATCTCTTTAATATGTTTAAGATTATTGCCTTTTTTTAATATCCAAAAACTGCACAAAGATATCATTTTGTCTGCAGATCCTAAGTACATATTTTGGAAGGTATTCTCTGGGATGATTCAAAATAATCCTTTATTTTATGTTACTCTGTTTTCTGGTATCT
The DNA here is from genome assembly GCA_013398175.1 of Climacteris rufus. NCBI lineage: Eukaryota > Metazoa > Chordata > Aves > Passeriformes > Climacteridae > Climacteris > Climacteris rufus. Next base: position 4,688 of record VZRZ01007059.1, read on the forward strand.
GTAATACAGCTATTTTTCTTCTGCAGCTGATATAAAGTAAATTGAGAGGAGTCTAATTTTACTTTGCTGGTGTATAAATGTGTCATTTCATACAACTAGCTGTTTTTCTTTGTTGTAACTTCTTTCCCTCTGTTTTAGCCTGCGGCTTTCCTTTTTATTTGATCAGTATAGTTTAGAGCATCTCTTCTTCCCAGGAGTAAAACACGATTTCAAATTGCTACTCGTGATTCCTAAGGCGAACTGAAAGGGCGCTGACTGAATGAATGTTTTCTTTGCTGTTTTCAGGGCTTATTGGTTTTATTTCCTTTACTCATGGACCCATTGTTTTTTCTACCTCTAATAACATTCTTTATCCAAAGAGTAACAATTATTTTTTTTCTCAGTAGTTTACAGTTCACCAGAATGCAGTTTGTTAACTAGAAAATTAATCAATCTGAATATTACCTGACACAGGAGATGAATTAAAATTGCACAAAGCCTAGAGTTACAAATTTCTATCTATGACATCAGAATGAAAGTCATATAACTTGGTATTCATGTTACCTATTCACTGTATGCAGGAGCAAATCCTACAGAACTGGGATTTTTGCTATGAATTTCTTAGCATACTCAAATCCATACAATAATATATTTTTCTTATTAAAGTGGTTTCTTATGACACAACTATAACTAATAACACTTTTAAAGAGAATCTACTTCTAGAACTAAATAAATTTTTACTGAGAAAATTCCTGGTCTAATATCAGAAACAAAATTTTAGCTGTCATTATTGTTTGAAGGAATTAATCTTATTTATTTATTTGTTTGTTTGTTTATTTATTTATTTTTCTCCCTCAAAACCAGTGTAAATTTGATGTTAGAACTTTGAAGCCATTGGCAAATCTAACATTGATCTTGAGATAGCAAAACCAACCTAGACTTTAAAATACTGTCTCCCCTCTGTACTTATATACAAGAGCATAGATACAGGTTCTTGATTCCCCATATAGGCAACATCATAAGCAGTAACTGAGATTAATAATGTAACTGAACTTAACAGTGAATATCCATTCTCCTTGCAAATATTCTGTTTACAAGATCACCTGGCAGAAAGTTTTCTGTAGTACAGGGTTCTGTCTTAGGTACTTTGGTATATAGCAAACAAACATATATAGGAAACAAGATATTGGTGCTCTTATGTTTTCCCTTCCAAATCCAACTATATATCATACTACAGTCCTGTAATTTAAGAAAATGTATCTTAGAAAAAGTATTACAGCTGCAACAAAAGGCAGCATACAGAGAAGCTGACTCCAAATTGTCTTAGGACATACTATGAGAGGTATTTACAATGGGAGTAGTGAGACACTGGAAGAAGTTGCCCAGACAAGCTGTTCCTCCATCACTGGAAGTGTTCACAGTCAGGTCAGACAGTGCTTTGAACAGCCTGGTCTAGTGAAAGGTGTCCCTGCCCAGGTGAGAGGGGTTGGACAAGATGATCCCTTAAAGATGCCTTCCAAAACTACAATTCTGTGATTCTGATTTCCTGTATTCCACTGCCTTCCAACTCACAAAAAAGGATGACTCCAGGCAATTCTGGGCCAATAAGTCTAATCATCTGTCTTTCACCAAAGACTCTGACACTTTTAGTAATGTCATGCTTCCATAGATTTAATGGTGCATTGTTTGTCTGTTCAGGTAACTCTCTCTCGAAAATTTATTCCTTTTTCATGTTGGCCCGGAAATTTGTTTTCAGGAAATGTTAACCATAAATAGATATATGGGAAAAAGTAAAAAGAGAAGAAAAAGGAACTCAAATCACCTGTGAGGAGAGAAATACAATTTTTTCACAAAGTCTTGTTGCCATGAAATGTACTTGTGTTTTTTCCACACCCATGAGAATATTGTTTGGTGATGGTTCACAAAGGAAAAATAAAAGCTCTTTTCTGGTAACAATTTCTTTAGTGTTTCCCATAACGATATTCTTTATAATCTACAATAGCCTTTGTTCATAATTATTTCATAATATCAAATGAAAGGATATGTAAAGTTATGCATGCATTTCTAGCATTTGGCACTCTGTGCATTTAAAAAATGTTATTAAGTTGGAAGTCTGTGTCTCTTCCACCCATTGCTTTCACCATTGATTGAAGAGAGGGGCACTTCCAGTGGATACTCTGGTATCATCTGGGCTGAATCTAGACCTCTAAATCTATTTTATATTCATTCTGTCAGGAGGACTTTAAAATTGACTCAATGCAACGGTGTGGTTCACTTTCCCTCGATCAGATTAATGTATTTGCTATAAGCAGAGATGGCAGGATCAGCTTTGTGGGTCTTGGTTATCTATGGGAAGAATAGGGAACTGGAGAGGCTGGAAAATCAGGATTAAGTGGTCACTAGGAAGTTCTGAATCTGCCATTTGATATAACCTTTGACAGAAAAGTTGAAATTTGAAAACAGGTTTTATTACGACATAGGTCAGGGTCAGACTTCCAACTAATTTTCCTTCATATTCACACAAATGAACCATGTGTGCCATAGTCAGTTCTGTCTGTATTTTTTAATTAACGCTGTATCAAGGCTTTGGCTTGGGGTTTGGTCTGCCCCTGCTGTGAAAGCCATGCTTATGTTTGTCATCTTCAGTCCATAAACTCCATCAGCCTCCTGCTTATTTGTTTCGGAAACAAAGGGTCTCACTAATGCTGAGCACTCTTTTAAAGTAGAGGTCAACAATATATTGTATAGCTACCACTTTTAAGCATTTTAACCATCTGCAGTTTGCTAGAAGCCATCAATATCACCCAATTTAACACTGGATGAAATGTTGTGCACCATTATGAACAGATGTAAATAACTCTGCTGTTGCTGCCTGGGGTAAAGAATTAGTAAGTATGATTTGTGGTTAGACACTTCTCATGACGTCTCTAACAGATTCCAAATCAGAGTCCTGATAAGGAAGATATTTCACTTCTCTTAATCTGTGTGAAATAACATTCCATACAAAAATGTTTATATATAATGGCAGTATTTGTCTGCACTAGTCTTTACTTTTTGATGGCAGTGTGGAAGTTTATTGGATTATTATCACTGGTTGTATTAAAAAACTTGGCAACTGTCTCAGAAAGGCAGTGGCAGGTGCTCCATGCTGCTTCCTATATCCTGAATTGGAATGGAAGTGGAACTCGACAAGTCCATTCTTTCTGGCATATTAGCTTGGTTATTTGGGCTAATTTTTTACTGTCTTTATCAGTTCATGCTTAATTATTAAGAATAATAAGCAAAACTGGAAGAGTGCAGCTACCTCTGCAAAGCAAAGAAACAAAAAGCAATACAAACAAAAAAGAAAATTCAGATAGTGTTTGCAGCATTTCTTGGTCATTGCAACCTAACAAACTGCGTTCCCTCCCTTGTTTGAAAGACCCAGTAACCTTTCCCATTTTCATGCCTCTTACACCTCCCTCCCAGCCTCTATCCAGTCTTTCTGGCTCAAGATTCTTTGGAAAAATCGCAAAATCTACAGCCTTTGGTGACAGCAAAGCTTATTTTCAGGTAATCACAAAGTAGATGTGAGCAGTCAGCTCTATATTCAGTTTCTCAGAATTTTAATGTATCTGCCTTACTAAAACACCTGTGAAATGTGAATAGGGCTATGCCTACCACTGCAGCCAGTGAGTTCAGAAATTACTTTAAGATTATTATTTGTAAGAGTAGAACATGTGCAGGAGTGAAAATCCACCTAAGTAATTAATTGTCAAATTTACCTTATAAATGCTTGAAAATGACTGTCAGGTCTTTGGTGACAAGGAATTATGTAGTTTAGTGGCTGTGTATAAAGAAGAGGACTGTTGCCTGCTTTCTTCTCCGTGGCTCTACAATGTGACAATGTCAGAGTGACAGTAGCCATGAGTCCCTGGCCTCCATACTCTAATTCTATCGGTTATCAACTGACAACATTACAAAATGCTGACACTTTTTTCACTGACATTACAGTATGTAAAACTTTACCTTGGGATGGACTGCAAATTTAAGGAAAATGCTGATGCAGCCAAAGTACCACTGTTGTGGCAATAAGGGACCTATCGTTTTGTATTATACTTTGCTAAACAGAAGCACCTCATAGTAAAAAAAAAAAAAAAAAAAGACATTTGCTTTATGGGCACATTGCACACTGTATTTAAAAGAATAACATTGATTTTTCTGGATTATGTGTTTTCAAAGATTGTTGTGTCATAATGTTCTTCAGTGGTATCATGCTTTTCCAGAAAAAGTCTTCAATTACCTAAGGAGTCTTCATATTTAAATAATATTTTACCACTTTTCTCAGTGCATGGCCTTGCACACATTACTCAAACATTAATTGCTTTCAACAGTAGCACAGGGAAACTAATGTTTATTTACCTGTCTAATACATATCTTGTGACGTAAAGGTATTGATATTCAGTTACACATTTAACAAATGTACCAAATGCAGCTAATTAGATGTTTAAGCATTATTGTCAGGTGGCTGATCCAAGGGAAGATGGAAGTCATACTTGAAGGCAAATTTGAAGTGAGGAATCCCATTCTGTTTCAGTTCATTATGGTCTATGATCATGCCATTTGTATTTGAATGCGATAAGGGGATTTCAAAGCATTTCTGTGATGCTATAAATTCCTGAAATCTGCAGTTCAGGTTGAGTACCTTGGAAGTCATAGATCCTTGCTGATTTACTTTGTACTGGGAAATCAGCTTACCAGACCTCTGACCGTATCACCAACTTTTTATATAGGGGACCATTCTTCTGTCTACAGAAAGGAATAAGTTGATTAGACTATCACTTCTGACTGGAAAGTCAAAATACTCCGCAACACTAGTCAGAGTCAAAAATTCTAGCTAATCTTTTACTCTCATGTTCCCCTCAAAAGTATTTGAAGAGCCTCAAAGGAGATTTAAGCATTACCCTAGAAGAAGACGGCAGTTGGAAATGGAAAAACTGTGTCTGCAAGACTTGTTCGAATTTAGTGAGTCAGATTTTGGATCTCACAAATTTTCAGGACCCGCTTTCAGGTCATGACACTTACTGTGGTAAGCTGCTGCAGGAACTATTCTTGTCTAAATCTAGATGTCCTTAAAAGCTGAAGCAATGGTATAATCTAGAGCAGACTTTGATGTGACTAACCTTTCAAATGCATGGTTGGTTGTTAGCAGATAAGATACCTAAGAACAGTGTTTGATGAAGGGTGCATCAAATATGTAGTTGATGTCTGAAAAATACCTGGAGCACTTTAAAGAAAGGAATAGTTCATAAAGGAAATGGCTCCTCTCATCTTCTTCTAGCTTCTTCCCCACAACAATTTATGGACTTTCGGTGCTAGATATTGCGTATGAATAGTTACATTTAATAGATGCAGTAAATCTGTCTTCTACTTCCTTTTTAACTTATTTATACATTCAGTCTTGTGTGGGACTATTTCTATAGTCCTTATGTTTATGTATCATATGAAAGAGTACTTCCTTTTATTTGTTTTAAACTTGTAGTCCCCTATTTCTTTTGAGAATCTGTGAATAATCTCATTGCCCTTCATAATTTCATAGATGTCTATTTCATTTGCACATGAAAATTCCCCCCACACATGTGGTCCTTCTTGGTTGTGTTTCTGTATCTTATATGAGAAAAGCAACCAGAGCTCAAGTGCAGTATTCAAGAAATTGGATTTAGACAATGATCGAGATGGTGATTTCTACCTACTTTCCAGCTCCTTTTCAATTAGCTGCAAATATTCTACTCACATTTCAAGCTGACACCGACCATTAAACTGAGGTCCACAGGGAGCTATTCAAGTGATTCCAAGTCATATACATCTTTCCAAAAGTAAACATAACCAATGTATACAGTATACTATGATTTAGAGCTACTGGGGAGATCTTATTTACATTTCTGTTATTTTCAAGGGACCTTAAAATTAAGCACACTCATAGAGCTGTCTTGATTGCAAATTGCAAAGAATTAAAAGAATGTCAAATGTCATTCCAGTGTGTATTTTACTGCCATGGTAACACAAAGGTAACTGAATAGGTTAAGCTACAAATTACCTATTCATCTATTTAAAGATCTCAATGAAATAAAATCACTTTATCAGGCTTATCATTGCTTGTGCTACATAATCAAGACAAGCCTATTAAAGCCAAAGTCAAAATGCTGGGTGTTTTTGTGCTTTCTCTGTACTCTGTATGCTATGACTATAGCATACAAACTCTGGTCTGTATGCTCTAGTGTATCAAACATGGCCAATCAATTAACATTACTTATTGTTACAGGCTGTGTTTTGCCACCGTGTTAAGTAGAAGTTTGCTTTCTCTTGCAAATACTCCACATGGTGATTTTTCTTCCATCATTTATAATTAAAGCTTAATCTTTTCAAACAAATCTTTTCATATGCTAGATGCATTCCAATTGCACACATCTGAATTAAGAATAAAAATAGATGCTCTGAAAAGTACACTCCTGGGTTTTCTACTTCTAACTCAAAATGATATGCATAAAATACTGTTTTAAGCTGTGGTTGTTGCTAAGTAAAAATGCAAAAACATATAATCAAAACCACACAGAACAAGGGTAGAAAATAATTTTTTACAAAATTCTTAGCTGACGCTGTTCCAGGATGCTGGAAAAATATTTATTTGGAAAAATCAGTAAAAATATTAGATAGAATTTATTCTCCCAGTAAGGCAGTAGAAGTTTACATTGCTTAATTACATTAACCTCAGTTACAACTAATACATAGCTCCTACCATCATGAAGTACCTTGCAGTGTTCTATAAATTTTAATACTGATTTACTGCTCACTCCACAAATACAGCTGGCCTTAGCAAGTATCCAGAGTTTTGTAGTACCATGACCAAAAATTATGTGTTTATTTTTTATCCATATCTAGAACTTTACCAGAAACTTGAAAAGAAAAACAAATATAACCCACAATTGTTCTTCCAAGTAAAAATACAAGATGAATTTTCAAAGCCTAGGCAAGCCATAGTGCAATGTTCATGAAGAAGCCTAAGGATGAATTAAAAAAAATTAAATAAAAAGAGAGAGAGAGAAAAGGTCCACTTGAATTTAACTTTTAATGTATAAATGCAAACACTTTTTTCCATGACAATCTCATAGGCTTAACACTTATGTTATCCTTTATTACTATGAGCAGCCTCCACAAGTGTTATGAAAGCTCATTAACACAATAATTTCTAGACAACTCAAGTGGTACTACTTACTCTGTCTTTACAAAACATACCACATAAACACAAGTGACTACTGTGTATGCTTAGGGCTTCCTTTTCCATCCTCTCTTACTGCACATCTCCTGCAGCAAACACCTTCCCAAGGATTCAATCCCAATCCGGAAAATCACCTATGCACCATGCACCTATTTAAATTTAAGCATGTGAATAAATCCATTCATTTCAGTGGGAATACTTTTTGCTTAAACTTTAGCATATGTTTGGGTTAAGGCTGGTAAGAGCCTATGTTGTAGAGAATGCAGAGAAACTTGCCACCTACCGTTTCATCAACATCATGTTCTACAGCACCTGGGTTTTCTTTGGAACTTGTTCATCTTGTTAAAAAACAGACTCAAACTTGATTAACATATAAAATCTTGAATAGCTTGCAGTCTGAAGCAGCTCAGCTGTACATGCAAAGGCAAGACAAGTTTTCTGCCAGGAAATAGAGTCCCTCATTTTTCAAAAAGAGCTTATTTTTTTCCAATGGCTTTTTATTCATATCAAGATAAATTATTAGAAGGAAAAACAGTTTATTCACCACATGAAATATTTACAGTCTTGTTGCTATTTTCAACATATCTATTTGGGCCTTGATTCAGTTCTCGATTTCAGAGGAAATGAGATCAAACCTGTAGAACATAAAACTAACGTTTCGGCAACAGAGTTCTGTTAAAAACTTTAGCCAAAAACGAATCTTTTTGCTTTATTTATGCAAAAAAAAAAGTAATTTGTTTTTCATAGCCATGTACATTTGAGGTTTAACTTCACTAAACCACAAGGAGAAGACCATAGCTCAAACTTCACAGAGTGGACCGGGTTCACATATCTGGCCTCACCAGTCTGGCCTCATCAGCTCATTGTCCTGTGTGTGGTAGACAATGTCAAAAGATCTCTGCTTTCATATGATTCTGATCAATAGCTCATTGACGTGCAGGTGCATAGCAAGACAAGAAAAAAGCCTTTTGAGGTAATCCAAAATAACACTCAAATATTTATAGAAAAGTTACCTTTGTTGTAGCTTAGTATTGTGTTGATGCCTATTTCTATGGGCTGGCAGAAGGCAGAAAACTGGAGACACGACTATGAGGGGAAAGGGGAAAACAATATACCTTTATTGGTGCGAATCCATAACAAGCCAGGAAGGGGGTTGGGAAGCTCCTCGATGGGCTGGCAAACCAAGGCTCTGAGATGGTAACAAGTGTCTCCGTTGATGTCCAAGAGGTCCCCCCCACCCGCATCATGTGTTCTCATATTTACAGTACGCTTTATAATTCCATATAGTTGACAGAAATCTCACAATTAGAGCAGGGGTGCACTTACATGTGAGATGGTTATTGGGTTATTGGTTATTACTTTTGTGTTTCAACTGTCATAGGGGATGGAATGTAATTTTCCCGGGGACAATGAAGCATAACATGGGGCTAACATGCTCTTGTTTATGACTAGGATAACTAGAATGGACTAGGGTATGGGTCTTCTATTATCTACAAGTTCTATAAACATTAGCAGTGGAAAACTACAGGGTTTCTACACAGGGAATTAGAAAAGCAAAATGAAAAGCAAAATCCATTTTTGCATCAGTGTCACACAGAGAATCAGCTTTATGCACATGTGCATCTCTATGGTTAACAACTCCATTTAAACACTGACGGAATTTTCTACTTCATTTGCTCTGGGGCATGCTTTAAAATGTTCATAATTTCATTATTTTACAATCAACTCTTATACAACCTAGCAAAATATGTACTATTCAGTGGGGACTAGTTACATCCTGAGTTTCATGTATCAAAGTTTTGTCATTTCTAAGTTATGCTAAGGAGAAAGAATCAATTGAAACAACTTTTCTCTCTCTTTATTAAAAAGTGTAGTGTTTTCACTCAGGTTAAAATCAGAAACAGCTGAATGCATTTTACTCAAACTGTAAAAGGTGTGTGGGGGGGGGGAATTTACCTTTGAACACAGACCAGTTACGTATAACCATGAGGCAGAAAGGTCAGAACTTGGAACACAAGCATCTTCAAGCTGGTACTTCCAGCACCAAATGTTTCCAATCTTTACCCCACCTCTATCTCTTTTCTCTAGTCTCTCTTCCACCTCACTACCTTTCTAGTCTTTCTCTCTCCCTCTATTTCCTTTTTGAGGTAGTTACCAATTTGTCTTTGCCCCTTTTCGAAGTTAGTAACCTTCCTTCATCCCTCCTCCCATTGCCCAGTTTTTGTTGATTTCGCAGCTATCTGTGATTCACGGGCATGATGGTGTTATTGTCATGAATGACACATTTTCAGAAATGCTTATCTGTAATTAATTTGTCAGTTATACACCATTAATTTAGCATGTAACTCTATTTGCTCCTCCATTTCTCTTGTAACCCTCTCAAATGATCTACCCAGGTGAATCCTTGGTAATGAACTGAGATATGAATGACCCTATGTGCTGGTTTTGGCTGGGATAGAGCAATTTTCTTCTCAGTGGCCAATATAGGGCAATGTTTTGGATTTGTGCTGAACACAGAGTTGATAATATACAAGTCTTTTTGTTATTGCTGAGCAGACCTTACACAGAGCCAAGGCCTTTTCTGCTTTTTGTACTTCTACACTGGTGAGGATGTTGGGGAGGTTGGGAGGAGCCACAGCTGGGACAGCTGACCCAAACTGACCAAAGGAATAATCCAGACCATCATGCTCAGTATATAAGGTGGAGGAAAGAAAGAGGAAAGTGACAATGTTTTGAGAGATGGTGTTTGTCTTTCCAAGCCACTGTCACATCTGATGGGGCCCTGCTTTCCTGGAGATGGCTGAACACCTGCCCATGGAAAGCCCTGAATTATTTACTTGTCTCACTCTGCTTGTGTGTTTGGCTTTTGTTTTCCCTATTAACCTGTCTTTATCGCAACCCACAAGTTTACAAGCTTTTACCATTGCCATTCTCTCTCCAATCCCAGTGGTGGACTATGAGCAAGTGGCAGCCTGGAGCTTGGCTGCTGACTGGGGTTAAATCATGACATCCCATTAGCCATAGGCCATCCTCAATTTTTCTCTTTTGTCAGACACAAGGTATTTCTAAAGAGATCGTCACAGTTTACTGGTTACCTGTGTGAATAAAAACGTTTTTTGAGCTTCATGCTTACACTATAGAGGCAGGTTTTTTCTGTAGATAATAGAGGAACTCTAAAGTATCCACTTTGGTGAACTCAATCAAGGTACTAAGTGTGCTCTCTGACAGAGCCTTAAGAATGTTTCAATGCTGTGAAGCTGACCAAAACCAGATGGTTGCCATTAGGAGCTTTAAATCTGACTCTGTCATTCCGGTGTATATAAAGTTTAGCTCTTTGTCCATCTTCGTGCACAATGTTAATTTAAATTGAAAGTCCTTGGTAGGCTGAACCCACCGAATTGTTGACAGGCACAAGTGTGAAGTGTATACTTTTACAAAAGGACAGTTCCAAATCAGCTCCAAATAAATGTATCTCTCCTCAGCTACTACCTCTCTGCTGTACATGACACTCTATTTCATAACAAATTTGTTTGTCTCTGGCTAAGGCCTTTTCCCTGCCCTTTCTATAAACAGAGGTATGATATGATCAAGTAAAAGAAGTTATGTAACTGCAACTGAATCTGAGCAGAAAGTTATCAATCCACTAACATACAAACACACTGAGAAATAATGTGTGACACTCCATTCACCTTAATTAGAGCTTATTAGAACCTTGTTTGATTCTTTCAATAGTGATTCCAAAGGTCTTACCTGAGAGGTTTATAAGAATCTCAGATAAACAGTGTTACTAATGAGGAACTGCTGAAATTAATCATCTCTTATCATCAACAACTCCAAAAACTAAATTTTTAAAGATTAGATTATGTAAGGTTATATACAAAAGAGAAGCATCCAAAGTGAAATAGTATCATGTGGTAGGTTATTTCCAAGTCCAAAGGAAATAATCAGTTGCATTTTTGAGGGAGGAAATTCAGCTATCTCTTTCTAAGATAAATTATTTTGATCCTTTCAGAAGGTTTCTTTACAATCAAAAGGCAGAAGTAGAAAATTTTCTATAAGAAAGTAGTTAATGTTGAATAATGAAACACCTTTGTCATAGTGGATGGGGGAACTACAGGATAAAATTTGGACTTGGTTTTGCAAGCCTTGAAAAGTGAAGCTGGCAAAACTGAAGGCCTCCAAAACAATAAAATGTCAAGTTTACTAGCCATACAACTCAATTTTAAGAACTGTCTCTCTTTATCACCCTCTTCAGTCTTTCTAAGCATCACCAGTCCCTACTTTTGGAAAAACAAATTCAGACCTATGAAGTTCATTTCTGTTGTCCTTGACAATCTAATTTCCTATAAAGCAGCCAACTTCAGGGGAACATCCTGAAAAAGGTTGTTCCTTTGAGTGGTGTAGGTTCAGATCTTTAAGGTAGTTGCTTCTACTGACATCATTACAGTACTGGAAACAGGACACATGAGAAAAAATAAAACATATGTTTATTTGATAATACTGTCTCTCCTGCTTTATTCAGTATGTAATTTTTATTCTTTTCCTTTCTCTGACTGAACACATGGTTGTTTCAAACCAGGTGGATTAAGCAATAAGGGCAGAAAAAATATGTCTTCTTAGCAATTCTTCTGTGTATTCTGATTCATTTTCTGGTGAACTGGATTTGCAAGATAGACTTTCCATTAATTCCATGACATAGATCTATTAAATTTCCTCTCATGCTTTTTCTTCCTGAGCCAAACAGTCTTTACAAATAACTGTTAAGTGAGACTTTTCTATGTCATAACCACTTTCTTTGCCATTTTCTAGACTTTTTCATGTATCTCTTGTTAGCTACAATTATATCATCTGAGATGGGTTAGCCAGAATTGTTCACTGTACCCTAATTACTCTGTGGACTGAAATTGCATTAGACTACATCCTGCTTTCTGCTGCCTTTTCTCCTCATTGCTTCACTTTTTTTTTTTTAATTTTAATATCATGCATGGTGGCATGCACATTTTTCCCGAATTAACAATTCCCGTATTATGGTATGATGGACAGTTTCTTTCTATTACAACACATGGCATTATCTTTTATTTAGTTGCATTCCTCTATTAATCCCGGGAGGATCTTTAAGATTTATTATGGCACTAATCTCACCTAAAACAGCTAATTTGACTCACTTGACAAAGCAGTGATGTCCACCCAACAGCAGGTCAGTGATTTCCTCAGCAAAAGCATTGTATGCAGCTATCATGCATAAGCCTACCCACTCTGACCTCATCTGAGTTAACTCCCATTTTTTCCAATCCCCAATATTCTGTGCCAGAAAATTTCACCCTCTAACCATTCACTGTGTGAAAAGTTGGTGTTAAACCTGTTGCTACATAAAGTCATTGTGCACCCCAGTCCTTATATTGCAAAGCAGTGAATAAGCATTGCCTGCTTACCTCCTAGATCCATTAATGGTTTCACAGGCCTTCCTTTTCCCTTCCAGCTCATCTCTTTTCTAAGCTGATTTTTTTTTGGTGTACTGTATTTCAGGAGAAAAACCGTTTGTCAGTCCTGATGATTTTTACTGCTTTTCATATTAGTTTGACTATTTTCCTTCTGAGATAGAACAAAACTACTTTCTGCAGTGACCTTAAAAAGGGGTCTATATCATGACTTAGGCTTTGACATAATGGGATGTTCTGTTATATTTGGTGGCCTTTCCTGGTAACCCTTGACATTATACTCATCTCTTTTGCATTGCCATCGAAATTAGTATTTATAGAACTACCCACAGTGTTGATCAGCCCTCTTACCTGAAGAACTTAATATCTATAACTGTACATGCCATACATTTGGATTTTTTTCTGTATAAACATTATCTAACATTTAGAGACACTGAATTTCATATGGATGATTTTATCATCCACCAACTCAGTTTTATAAACTTATTCTGCAACTTTTTGCAGGTAAACACAAACATTATTTCAGATTTGAGGAAAGGAATGTAAATTTATTGTGGTGAAAATCTGTGTGCAGACATAGCAGAGAGAAGAGCATGTTTAAGGGTGAAAGACATGGACATATTCAGAACATCTATACAGGTACCGGGTGTCCAGTTACTCACTCTTACAGTCAATCCAGATTTCAATGCCTGCACTGAAAGGTCTGAAAAACTCCTGCTGACTTTGCAATTCCCATACATTTTTTGATAGAGGAGAAAAAGTGGCTGGAACAGAGTGGCTGAAAGAATTCATATAAGTATGAAATCAGTTTTGTACAGTCTCTTCCAAGGAAGTGCACTTTCAAAGAAATTGGAACAGCCTTCACTTCTTAATACCTAATACATTTGATCCCCAAAGAAAGACCCATTGGAATGCAACCATGTGTTTTTATTTCTCTTTTTTTTCTTTTTTTTTTCTTTCTCTCTCACTTTCTTTTCTTTTCCTTTTATTTTTTTTTTTTTGACTGATCAATTTTTGTCATGCTCTAGCCCAGATCTAATTTGCATATTTTTGCAAAGTGGTGAAGCACGCAACATTTTCAACTTCTCTGTAGCATATCGCCTGGCTCCCTGGTCGCTCTCAGCCGAGGCACCGACCTCCAAAATCCCGAGGGCTCGCTTTGGGTGCGGCTGCTTCAGGGCTAAGCGTGGGTGTGTCACACAGAGGCGAGGCGGCCCGAGGTGACAGCAGACAGGGCGCAGAAGGAATCAGGCAAGGAGGCAAAGGGTGGCGAGAGGGGGTCTCCCCCGTGGTCTCCTTTATTGTGGGGTCGGGTGCGGGGATCCGGGAAGGAGAGGGTCGGAAAGAGACTCCGAGGGGCTGACAGGGCGCAACAGGTTAAAAGGGAAGGGAAATCGGGAGGAGCTGGAGGGAATGACCAATGGGGTTCCACGCGAGGGGAGGGGACAGGGATCCAGGGTCCACTTAAAACAGCAGAGGGGAGGCTACAATGAACAATAACTAATAAAATATCGAACATAACCGAGACTTCTAGAAGTGTGGGTAGGTCCAAGGCTCGGAGCACGCCTCCCTTCTAGAAGAAGGGGCTGATCTGAAGCTCCAGTCCTGCCTATAGAGTCCTCCCCAAGGGAGGAGCCCCCCACATCCAAGGTGGAGCTGGAGTAGGAGGCGGTGGCAACATCCCTGGGAGGACCTCCCACACTTCTCTTTGAACATTTTGCAAGGCAAAACACAGAAGTAAGAGTTATATGTAGAGGGTTCTGCTTTTGGCCTTGTTCCAAGCATCGTTTGAAACTAAATGTAAGATACCTAACAGAATTAGGCAGGTTGGACCTTACACACCCATATGGAACAAGAAAATCTAATGACAACACAGAAAACTGTCAGGTGGTTCTTGAAGTGTCACACAAGAAAGCAAATCATTACCAGAAAGCTGGTTTATTGAAACTAACTGACATGAACAACAACAAACCAAAATTAGTAAAAGCATGTGCCTAGGGCAATCTACTGCTGTTTATTTATTTTGGATTTCCTAAAGCTGCTTATTCCTTAGGTTTCTTTGTTTGATATTGTAATATGGCAGTCTTGCTATGGTAAAATACTATATTCCAAGGGGATAATTAATGACAATCAGACACAAAATTTTATTTATAGATCAAATAAAATATATACTTATTCCATGATAAATTTAATATTTTTAAAAAATCTATTGCAAATACATAGTTTTCCTGCCATGGCCTCTTATTTCCTCTAGTATTTAAAAAAAAAAAAAAAGGATAATGCATTTCTCAGAGTACTCACTTGTAGATGATGCTGATTTCCACTTCCCTGGAATTCACTGCCAGCCGTGAACAGGGCAGAGCTCTTTTTCTTGAATGTATCATTCCCCACTTAATTCCCAAGTATAATGGATCAGAGGATGAATCCATCCTCTGGTCTGCTCAGTTCAAGCTGGAAATAATTTACCAGTGATTCATGGCCTGCCTGTGTTCAGACCTTCGGACGAGCTAACACATTCTTCATAATTTTGCTTGGTCTTTATTTTCTTTTGAAATATTGATGTCTCATTCCTTATTTATCCAATAAATAGAATCTCTAGAAAAGCTTAGGCATGGAGGATTCTCTCAAGCATCAGGTGAACATCCAGGTGACACTGACACAAATAGTCCTGGTTGTGACTCTGAAGACTCCCAACACCTACGTTTTAAGTAGTCTTCCAGGCTATTCCAGTCTGTCCTTCCTACTTGTTCCCACGCACCTATCCTTTACCTATCTCAGGTCTTGACCTAGTGAGATATGACCTAGAAAGCTCTAACTAACCCCATAGAAGAGGCAGCTGGAGGTGGTTCACCTCCTGGTGAACCTCTGCCCGGGTACTAGTGCTCTCATATGGGAATGAGGCATACAGAGTATTCCAATGTTTTTCATACAGCCCAGGAGCCAGTAAGGTATAAGGGCCAATAGAATACCAGAGTAATTAAGGTTGGAAAAGGCCTCTAAGATCATCAAGTCCAACAGTCCATCTACAACCACCAGCATGTTCACCACTAAACTGTGTCCTCAAGTGCCATATCCACAGGTTTTTTGAACACTTCCAGGGATGGTAACTCTATTGCTTCCCTGAGCTTTCTGTTCCAAAATTTTATAACCCTTTCCATGAAGAAATTTTCCCTCATATCTAACCTAAATCTCCACCGGTGTACCTCAAGCTCATTTCCTCACCACCTGTCACTTGTTACCTGGAAGACACTGACCCCACACGTGGCTACAACTTCCTTTCAGGTAGTTGTAGAGAGTGTTAGTCTCCTGATAGCCTCTTTTCCTCCAGGCTAAACAATCCCAGCGCCCTCTAAATTTGGTTTTTGGGATATGGGGTAGACTCCTTTTACTTCTGTGGCTTCACTTTTATTGTACATGGATACAAACTCTAACCAATAATTTGGCCCACTATATATGACATGTATTCACAACATAAACCAATGATTGTATTACCACACAGTACAGGAAATTGTTTTTTAGGCAATAAAAATGCATTATCAGCTCCAAAGGAGCAATTACACTGCACACTGTGAAAATATATTAAGAATAATATACAGAGCTCTTCTCAGTGTAAATTAGTCTATTGACATGATGACAGCTCTGAACATGGAAGAGTGCAGAAGACTCAGGCACTCTGTGCATTAAATTCTCATCAGGAAAACAAAATTGATATAAAAACATCAATGAAGACATTGGAGGCAGAACTTCCTCTGATCTAAAATACTGATTTCAGTAAGACTAGGTTAGCCAAACCAACAGTTCCTTACTAGTTAGCATAGGTAAAGACTGGTATAAAGGGAGGAGGGGGTGTTTGCTTCATTTACTTAATCAAATGGAGCTTGCCAGCCTAGTTTCTACCTTGTGCTGGTGCGACGCATCTGCCTCATAGTGACCCTTCAGAACTTGCTCTGCAGTGCACAGAGCTCTCATGGCAGGGCTGACCCTACCTTCAGCATGTCCTCTGCAGGCAGTGAGGCTATGAGTGTAAATAAGATAAATGTTTGCCACTAAATCTTGTCTTGTCTGGACAGATGACCCCTGCTCCATTCCACTGGTAGGATGAAGCGGGTAACACACACAAGCATTCCTGTCATTACTATTTTGTCTTCCCTCTCAGATGCTACCTTGAAATTATGAAAAGCTGGAAGGAAGATTACAGGGGAAGATTTAATGTTACAGAACTTGAAGGGGATATTTGTAAATCCTCTGATTCCACTTATATAGTTTCTTTCACAAATATTTTTTTCTCTTGTAAGTCAATTACTTGCTTTGTAAGGCTAGTTTTAGAACCTGCCATATTTATTATATTTGTTAAAGTACAGACGTAGAAGACATTAACTACGACATCTGAAATCATGTTCTTTCATTGCTGCAATGCAGCCTGCATTGGAAGCAAAGATTTTGCTTTATTTAGACTTATTCCACCTCCATAGGTAGAGAAATATAGATTTTTTTTGTTTGTTTGTATGAACAAGAAAGACTTGTTAGTGATTTACCACTGATATTTATGGATTTCTCTTCCGCACATACAATCTACAGCAAAGTATTTTAAGCAATAAACAATAATTGCATTTTAGGGCTCACAGGCGTCAGTACCATATTATGTTCAGAATCACGGAAAATTTCTTTATTCTACTCTTTTTCTGGAGAAAGAAAAATGTAAGTCTAATATTCTTTGTTGACTCCCAGTATACCTTTTCTTCTCCTTTTCTCTTTTGTGCCATATTTTTAGCTTAATGTTACATTAAATTTTTTTTTAAATATTGCAAAATAATGTGTACAATTATGGTGACTTGTACCCGTCAAGGACCTGGTAGAAAACCAGCAACTTTTATCTGGAGCAAATTTACAAGCCACCAGAGTTAAAAGTTACTTAGAAATTAATTTTCTATTTTTTGTAAATTATTTGTGTTACATATTTGTGTTACTGTATAAAAATATACATTTAAGCAGGCTATTGTAAGCACAAGAAAAGTAACAATAAATAGAAAGCATTATTTTGCAATAGAATGGTTGAGCCAAGTTTATTTTTCCCACTTTCAGCGCTAAAAGAACATCTTACATTTATACTTTATATGCAAGTCACAACAGTTCTGTTCATAACCACACTGTGTCTCTTCAATATATTCAAGTTACTTGCAAAATTTCTATGATCTGCACAACAAAAAACAGACATTACTAATGCTTTCATGGCGTAGATTTCCAAACCCCAAAATAATTTATACTGGTTTTGTTACAAAACAAATTAAGATCTAAACAGGAAATAAAGTGTCTAATCTTGAGATTCTAAGGATACAAATTATCTGTACAGAAAATAAATCTCATCCATGACTTCTAGATCTTGAACATCAGTCTTTATTCTGTTCAGGCTACTGACACATAAATATTTCTCCGTGCATAATCTGTGTTAAATATGCACTATCTGCGTTAAGTATAATACAAAGAAGAGCTTCCACCCAAATGCAAACACTGAAAACAGCTATATTAATTGATTTGTTTTGAATTCATATCTGACAGCAACAAGTATTGAACAAAATTTGCTTTTGCTTTGCTTTGTTACTGTAGGTAACAATAGTAAAATGCTTTTGCTTTGTTACTGTAGGTGTTGTTAATATACTTTCTACATCCATTTAAATGCAAATCCTCATGTGAGTAATCATGTGAAAGAGGAAAAAGGAAGTATGCTCAGCCGAAGACAAAGCTGGAAAGATAAATATGAGCAAAGTGTCAGTGGAGGCCTTTACAATAAAAAAACTTTATGGAGTGGCAGTGAAAACACAACTGCATTAAAATACCTGAATAGAATATTACACCACATTAGCACATACATATGATTTCCATAAAGTGAAATTAAACAAATTAGATCTTTATATATATATAATATTATATATATATATATACACACGTGTGTATATATATGTATGTGTATATGTCTATATATGTGTGTGTGTGTGCATATCTATATATATGTGTATATCGAGAGATATATATGTTGGGTATATATTTGCAAACATGCAGTACTCTATTCATGCATTCAAGTCAGAGCCATAAACAGAGCTTCAGTTATTGGCTAAAGGCAAACATTTGTTATTTGACTCTGGAAATGCAGAAGAAGAATCATTAACAGACTACTGTATAACCAAATAATTCTTTAGGGTGTCATTTGTGCAGAAAACAGGAAATGAACTGGGACTTAATAAGCATAAGTAAACAAGAGAACAGCAATTTTAGACCTATGTACTCCAGGGAAGTATGATCTTGGAAGAAACTGTAGTTTACACATTTCTCAAGGCCACTTAAGTAGCTAAAGACCATAAAGTCCTATAGTGTGCTAGCACACAGAAATAAGCTTCCCATCCACTAGTACTTTTTTAATATTTCCAGCTTACCCTACTCTGAGTTATATAGCCTGCCTGACATGCAATACATTACCATGGATAGTAAGAGCACTACGGCTTTACACACCGTGAGCTTCCAGATGTACCACTGACTCATTTGACAACAGCATCATGATGATAAAGCCTTGAAGTATTGTTCAGCCCATACACTGAAAAACTGTCATTAGTCTGTTTGGAGACAAGCACCCCTCAGTAGAGAACAGGCACATTCTTTCTTGGAGAGCAATTCCCGGACATTCCTCTCCATTAACTTGTGAATCCAAGAAAGCTGAGTTTTCAGAATGTTTTTCTAAATTATGCTGTAAAAGCCTTGTGCGGAAAACTGTTTTGAACACCATCAGATTAAATTTCTTAGTTCTCTGAAGCTGTTCATATATGAGCCACTGGGCAGAATGACACAACTGTGCTTGGACATATACAACCCAGAGTGAGCAGCTGTGGAGAAGTGAGTGGCATACAGTAGTGAAGTTGAGAGGGAGAAGTCTAGCAGGGACTGGGAGGGATGAAAAGAATAGGGAAAGAAGGAGTTAGAATCAGAACAAACAGTTATTGTCTTGCATTGTGGACAGGCAAGGAAAGGAAAATGTAAAATAAACTTTCTGAGAAAAGTCAGCCAGAATATATTTAATGTGCTGGGTCTATTAGAGTGAAGTGCATTGAGTTGTTACTTCATGGGCAGGAGAAAAAGGAACTTAGACAGCAGACCGTGTGTGTACCTGTCTTTTTTTTCATCCGTTCAAGTACAACTTTATTGCAGGCATTCTCTGTCTATTAGTTAACTCTGAGATAATTCTTACATCTGTGGAAATTGCTAGATCTATAAGTATTTTACAGGTTCCAAGACTTTTTGCTTTTTCTTTTCTTCTTTTCTGAGAAATGAAAAGAAACAGCTCCATAGGAGGTTTAGACTGGATTTAGGAAAAATTTCTCCATTGAAATGGTGGTCAGCCACTGGATTGCCCAGGGGAGTGGTGGAGTCACATGTGGATGTGGCACTTGAGGATGTGGTTTAGCAGTGAAAATGGCAGTGCTGGGTTAACAGTTGGATTCAATTAACTTAGAGGCCTTTTTCAACTGTAACAATTCTATGATGTGTTTTCTCACTTCCTGACCAGTAATGGTAGCAGTAGAGGGAATCCTTTGTCTCAAGCATGAAGCCTGGGAAGAGAAGGAGAAAAAGGGCAAAACATTGGTAACCAATTTGATTTTTATATAAGACAGGGAGGAAGATGAGGGAAAATAAAGCTTCTAGCCTAAAAGCAAGCCTTGGAAAATAAAT
This sequence comes from Climacteris rufus, assembly GCA_013398175.1. Taxonomy (NCBI): domain Eukaryota; kingdom Metazoa; phylum Chordata; class Aves; order Passeriformes; family Climacteridae; genus Climacteris; species Climacteris rufus. The sequence goes on from VZRZ01007059.1 coordinate 25,076, forward strand.
GTCAAATATGTCCCTCTATAGTGAGGGATTTTTTCCATTACTGGCCATAGCAAAATCCCTTACTGATTAGAGTCAGTTGGTGGTCTCCTGCAAAGAGTGCACGAGAGGCACATTGTGGCCTTCTGGTGACAGACATTTGTGAATCAAATATATAGTAGTAATATTGGTTTTCTCCACCTTCCTTCCTAATGCCGTGGCCTTTTGCTGTTCTCCTTCTAAGATAAGCATTAGATATTAAGACAATTAGAGTTAAGCAAATAATTTACAATGAATAATTTAGCAGATGAATTTGCCTCTTTTCCTGACTATTGAATATTGCTGAGCAGATCGTGATCTCCATTAACATATTCATTATTTTAATTTATTCTGAAAATATACCCCATGAAATCTTCTGTATACTTGGCACTCAGTATTTCCTCTACATGCGTTGCCTGGCTATGACTGATCAAACAAATTGTGAAGTTGACACAGATTCTTAGCTTGGTAAACACTTGAATACAACATATAAAAAGAGTATCTAATAATTTATATTTAATTTGCCTACTACTTAGCAATTAATTTTCTGTTAAAAATCTTCAATAGAAAACTCTTGTCTGTCTTACCAACCTTCAATAAACTGAGGGGATTTTTGGTTCTGAATGCGTTTTGTGTGTGTGTCTCACCAGCCAGAGAGAGGAAGCACAGAAAATTCTGCAAAGTCTGGAAATGCCTCTCTTTTCACGATGTCTTCAGTTATTCCTAGTTGTGTGATGCACCAGCTATATTTGTATAGTGGTTTTGACCAATCTCCTTTCTGTCTTCCAGTGAAGGAAGATCTTGGAGCACAGACTGATGACATTATTTAAATTGATTTGTATATATATTTTTTACAGTCTCATTGTGGTGGTGTGAAATAATTGCAGAATGAACTTCTATGTATACTGATAGACTGTGTAAGACGTATTCCCAAACAAAAAGTAATGCAACTCATAAACGTAAAATGAAACATCTCAGATGTAATCAGTTGGCTGTATCCGTAACCAGTCACAAAATCAAAAAGGGTATAATTGAAAACTGTTGCAATTGTATGGTTTGAAATTATCCCTAAAATGTGCCCAAAAACCTACCTGAATCTGGCATTTTCTATAGTTTTGTTACAAAGCTCAAAGCTCTTAATGCATAAATGCAAAGTCAGGATCCAAACCCTTCATTAGGACACACAAATATTCTTTAACCACTTCCTACTATGAAGACTGAAACAGAGAATCCACTGACTCACCCAGAATCCTCACACAAGGATGGAGCAGTATAATTATCATAGCTGTTCACTGAACAGTGGCCATAGTGGAAGAAAAATCTTCAGGCCCTTTTTAAGACATAGGACAGTTTCCTAAAACTGGTTTAACAGATCTGCCAACCATCCCTGCCAACCCAAACGATCCCGAACTTATTTAAAATATACTTAAAATTACAAATAACACAGTAAATAATTTTTCCCAGTCAATAATTTTCAAATATACCGGGTGAATTATGTTGTTTCCTGTGACAAAGCTGTGCCCTGATTGCCCTGGCAGTCCTGAAATGAGTCTAAGATCCTGGAAACACTTACACTGTCCAGGGCCAAAGGTTTCAGCCAGACAGGAAGGGTTTCTGCACTCTGGATTTCTCACAAATCTGACAAAATGCAGAGTTGAGAGCCTTTGGCTAGAGTTTCCAGGGTTGGGTTCAGATGGTAAATCTATAGGTGATGTTTAATGTGTTATGTTCACCCTTCTATGGGAATGCCTCAAATGCATTATTTGTGTTTGAGGGTGGGACAATTTCCTCCCCTCTCCCACTCACCTCCCAAATTCAGAATTTCCTAAGAAATGGAACGGTCAGGCTTTGACCTTGTCACTTACAAACAGCTGACCTCTGTGTTTTTATGCCCATGGAACACAGCCAGTTTCTTCACACACAAACAACTCAAACTCTCATATGGGTCTGACCCCAAGTTGTTAACTCTAGTTTCTGTAACAGCCCATTACAGTGTTCTCAAGGGCAACCATGCTGGGCTTTGCAGATTTCAGACTTATGGAGGTTTGCAGAAACATCCTAAATGTTATGGGTCAAAGGGTATATATATCACAAAGAAAGTTCATTGGAGAATAACAAGGGTGTTTATTTGGGGAACTGGATTTTATCATGCTTTGTGAAGCAACATTTTGGAGTGTTGGAGATGTGACATTCCGTTCCAACACAAAGGAGTCAGCCTCATGGGCTGCAACCATCTCAAACTGACTGTACAATGGTACAATTTATTCCCTTTACAGTTTACAAAAGCAAGTACATCAATTTCCTTATCCCCTACTCCCACACAGATTTCATTACTAAAATGGCTGGGAAATGCAACACTAATTTAGACAAGCTGTCTCTTATTCTGTATCCTAGTTCACATCAAAATGCTCTGTTCCATCAATGAAACTTAATAATGAGCCATTTATCTAAGATTTTTAATGGCTTAATCTAGAATGCTGCTAACGATCTCCAAAAAGATGCATCCCAGCATACAGTGGACTGTATAAATGTTTAGTCATCTTCTCTATGGCCAACCTCCTCTCCCTGCTCAAGATTAAAAGAAAAAAAAAGCTAAGTCCCCTTTGCTATAGAAATGGATCTTTCTTACTGTTGCAGTAGAATTTACATTACAATCCTATGGAGTTTGTAATAAATATGGTGACAGTGCAGATCTCTTACACAGCATCAACCATTACAGTAGCCTACTCCAAGAGGTAACACATTGTCAGCTACACATTTAGGATATGAAATACTATTTTGTAGCTAACTTCAGTACTACTTATTGACAACACATTTGCTGTAAAAGTTTATACCTAAAGACATATTGCTGCCACTGAAGTAAAAGAGAGTGTTCTCATTTAACCTTTGAGAAAAAATGAGAGAAAATACATTCTCATCAGTTTTCAACTGCGTAAATAGGCAAGAGAATGCAAATATATAGTATTGTATTTGTTAATGGCAACATAAGAATCCACAGGTCTTAATAAATTTTTTTAAAATCAAATTTCTCCTGCTAAAATGTAGTAAAATAAAAAAATCATAAATTATAGTTGTTTTCAGTGGCAAACACATACGCTCCATTCATCCGAGCTCAGCCAGTGGTGCCAAAAAGATTTCACAATCCTAACTTTTGAGATCAACAAATTGTAATTCACACTGTTACAGATTCATGTTAATGTTCCATCTTTTTTGCTGTGTTTTGGTTTC
>VZRZ01007059.1:28356-74913 GCA_013398175.1 Climacteris rufus
TTTTTTGGTTTGTTTTTAAATGCTGATCCAGGGGTAATGTTAACACACATCAAAAGAGATTTATTCCACTCTGTACTGAACAGATGGCACCTAGAGGACTGTGTGAGTAAAAAAGAATATAGCTGTGGGGTGTGTGCTTGCTGATATTAGCTGGACTAACAGTTCTCAGTGTCCATTATGTGTCCATGTGCTCGAGAATGTTGGTTTATTCTGCAGTTCAGCAAACCATTCAGATATACGTTAGATGAAACAAATTTCTCTCTGTTAAAGGGATGATGAAATTAAAAAGAAGCAGTTTTAAACATAACTTTGCCATCTTATTTAGCACTTATGTAACTTTGCACTTATGTAACTTTGCACTTATGTTGAAGGTGAACACAGGAAAGCCACACATGCACACACATACGCAAACAAAAATTCCAAGAAGAAATCTTTTTTGCAGTTTTCAGTAAAGCTTTTTGTTTTCTTTTGTTTGGTTTTGGCTTTTTGTTACCACTAACTCTTCTTCCACACTCCAGGGACCTCTCTGCTAAGGAGAGGACCAGAAAAACCAGGATTGCATAAGGGTTCAGGTCCTCTCCCTTATACTACAGTACTTGCTGCAACTGCTTTATCATTAAAAGCCTCAGGAAAGTGCTATAAATATCTTTATATACAAATGTACAAAAACATCAATATATGACATACAAAAAGGACAGAGAAGTACACATTTATGTTAGACAGGTATACTAGATTATACAGTCTTACCTTGTATCTTGTCCTAATAATTTTATAATACAAATTTGTGATCAGAATGTTAAAAAGGGCTTAGAGAGTACAGAAATAATCCAATTTAAATTTGTCCTCTTTAAAAATATGCAATTTTCATACAATTCATGAAGAGTGAAAGTTTATTGAAACATGTCCATTGTCTGTAGGGACATGATAAGTTAATGGTTATTAGGTAATTATACGTTAGGCATACATTGTCATGTAATTGCCATGCACTATTTTGCATTAGCCCGTGGCATCATTTTATTCGGTTATTTACACGGGGAAACGTCATAAGTGTGTGGCTCTAAATAAGCTTTGAGCTGTGATGGAGAGCTTACTTTTGTGTTCTGCTGGTGCAAATAGGATTTCATGGAGTCATAGAATGATGGAATGATTGGGTTGGAAAGGACTATTTATGGTTCCAACCCTCTTGACATGTGCAGGGACATTTTTCAGCAGATCAGGTTGCTCAAAGACCATCCAATCTGACCCTAAACTCTTGCACTGCAGGGGCATCAACAACTTCTCTGGACAACTGTTCCAGTGCCTCACCATCCTCACAGTAAAGAATTTCTTCCTAATATCTAAACTAAATCTACCTCCTTGAGCTTAAAGCCATTCCCCCTTGTCCTATCACTATATGCACTTGTTGAATTCCTTTCCAGGATTCTTGTAGACCCCATTTGACTACTAGAAGGTCCTATGAGTTCTGCCTAGAGCTTTCTCTTCTCCAGGCTGAAGAGTCCCTAGTGTCTCAGCCTGTCTTCATAGGAGAGGTGCTCCAGCTCCCTTAACACCTTTGTGGCCTCCTATGGATTTGTTTCAGCAGGTCCATGTCCCTCCTGTGCTGACTCAAGAGCTGGATGCAGCACTGCAGATGGGGTTTCACCAGAGCAGAGCAGAGGGGCAGAATCCCCTCCCTCTTCTTGCTGGCCATGCTGTTTTGGATGCAGCCCAGGACACAGCAGGGTTTCTGGACTGCCAGTGCCCATTGTTGAAGCACGTTGAATCTCTCATCAATCAACACCCCCAAGCCCTTCTCATTTTTATTTAATTTCCATTAACTATCTTCCTACCAATGGCACAGTGCAAGCCTACAAAACTCTTGCAAAATGTAAATTAAAAGTCGTAATAGCAACAGTAACAACTTTAGCTTTTGAGTGTACCATTCAGTCAGAACCTTCAGATTTTAGATGAGTATGGATCCTTTTAAACAAGGTTAATGTTGAGTTGGAACATTCAAAGGCTGGATTGGCAAATCTGCAACATCTCTGTGGATGTGTTAACTTTTTTGGCAACTTTTTCCATACAAAATTGGTTTTAAACCAAATGCACCATCATATCATTACACCAAATCACTTGGTTCAGACACTTTTACCTAAAATTTGCCTCAACTTGCATGCTGCACCTACTATACACACACTACAATATTAGAGACAAAAGGAAAAGTATTTCACTTATGCTATTGTGTAATGTGCATTAATTGAATGTAAAGGATTGAAATAAAGTTCTGTTCTAGCAGAATTGTATTCTTACTTACTATTTTCATAACACCTTAATTAATTGTGCGGATGCTATCATACAGCAATTTATACTTGGGGGTAAACAATCTCATCATATCCAAAGGTGAATCCTTCACATGGTGATCTGCCTCTCTTGTCAGTACTGCACCAGTCCATACATGTCCCTATTGCTGTAATGTTTCTTAAATTCAATCTTTCTGCAAACTTCTTAACAAGTGAGAAATTATTTTAATCAGTTGTCTTTGCAGGTTCTTTCAGCTGCCTAGTGGCATGCCTGGCAGACTCTGTGGCTTCATTCTTATGTGGCTCTGAAATGCTTGCCTCTTCTTTCTTTTGTGACCCTAGAGGGAAGGGTTATTAATTTCTTACAAATCTTCACACTTATCACCTATCTTTTTCATTGGATAGAATGTACTTTTCTAAACCATTTGTATTCAGATGTTCTTGGTATATGCATATAAGACTTCTAGCATAAGATATAATAGTCAACAACCCTTAATTCATAACTTTTATTTCTAGTCATTTTATTTTTCCACAGATCAGCCTATATAAGCAGGGACTTGAAAGAATATTTTAGTTTATTTTCCTCTTTTTCTTGTTGTTTTTGTTCGTTTTTATTTTTCATCCCACTCCCATGTCACTCTCAAATGATCTGTGTAATCTGTCTATGAAGTAGGTTCACAGCCATTTCAAGTCAATGGAATTTTTTTTTTTTGTGAAGGGCTGTGAAATTTGTAGCACATTCAATTAGGATGTAATATGACTTTATATACAAATAAATTTATATACAAATACCAATTGCATGTGTGTTTGAATTCAGAAAAATAAAATTTATCTTGCAGATGTAGCTGGGATTAGAAATGTAATTTTAAAAGCTAGGTACTGATATCCTTGTTTTTTAACAATCTGTATATTTAGCTAATGCTAGTAAGGATTAAAGTCTATCTTCTATAAAGCTATGATGCGTTCATGACAGTTACAACGAATGACCAGTATCATTATTGTACTGTGTTTGACCATTTTTTACTAGAGCCTTCAGACAGGTTGGGCTATCATTGTATGAGAAACTGTACACACATAACAAGAGATAAGTCACATCACACCCCAAGAATTATTTTAGAAAAATGCATTTAGGGTCAAAGATGTATCTTTCCTAAATTACATTGAAAGGTTTCTTTCTATTTTCAGTTCATATGAGCCAGGAATCACTCATTTTCAGCTCAGTCCTTTTGGACTTGCATGCCTGCACAACTAATAAAAAAAAAATTCTGTAGCAAAAGAGAGATACTGTTAGGGGGTTTTCTGTTTGTTTTCAATAGCTGCTCTGGAACAAAATACTAATATATAAGAACTGAAAGAATCTCAGAAGAAGAAGGAAAGTGTAAAACATGGTGTCCAGAAGGAGATGCAAAAATAAACTACACTGAAAAGCATATATTCAGACTCTGCTATTTGTATATTTAGCCAGAAATGTACAACACTTTCTGATTCTATTAAAACATTCATATTTGTAGATGTTTCAACAGACCTTAACCTCTTTGAAGAACCAGAACTCCTAGCTTTATTGTCAAAGCTCTTTTCATACCTTGTCTGAGAAATTAATGTATCAGAGCTCTTCAATTATAAGGATACAATAGTGCCATCAGGCTCTTTTTATCTCTGTGTTCTCTGTTACTATATCTCTGTTGTTACTGTTACATCTGCTATGGGAAGAAGTATGAGAATCAAAGATAGCATAGTTCTTCCTCCTTGTATCTGTTGTCAGCTTGCTGATGCAGGGACATGGATCATTGTACATAACCTTCAATTCTGCGTGTGCATCCTGGTAAATCCCCCTTCCAGGAATGTATCTAATTTTTCCATTTTCATATGGCATACATTAATATTTTTTTTCATTTAAAATAACTAGCTCTGATAAGTTCCACTGTTCTTCACATCTTTTTCAGCTTTAAGCCTTCTACCTGATAGTTTTGTTAATGTGTGGTAGTTAGTTCTTATGTTGTGTTAAATGTGAATCATCACTTCATACCCACAGCCTCTGTGTCATTCACCATTTCAGACGCTTCTGTCACATTTTGTACTCAGTCATTCCTCTTTCATGGTAACAAATTCTGTTTCTCAGTCTACTCAAGAGGAATTAATAAAGAAGTTCTCCTCTCTGATTATCTCCTTTATACTTTTTGTTTATCCAGTAATGTAGCTCAATATTTTTGCATTTCAGACAGCCTGAAATGCTTATCTTTATAGCTCTATAAACTCATGTAATTTCTTGTATTTAGCTTACCTCAGAAACAGATCATTCTGAAACATATATCAGTGGGGAAAATGTCAGAGAAAAATATAGTACTTTGAGTTTAACTTGGAGAAATATCTTGAAAATTAGCAGTGGCTTATCATGTCTAATATTTTTACTCAGCTTAATACATATAAAATAATTGGTTGTAAACTTTTAAAAGCCACAGAATTTAATCAAGAGTCTTCCAAATGGTAGGGAAAGGCTAGTCAGACTAGACTCATTGGATGCACAAACACATGCATTGCAACATTATTTTGTGCCAAACTGATCTCATTATCTTTGGTTTGTTCACCTTCACAGATATACAGATGATATCCTAATACACCTGATATCCTGTTATCTGCAACTGATACTACTCTCTGTAAAACAGCAATGTATGCATTTGACATTGATGAGTCTTTATCACTTTTTATAATGCAGACAAACTAATATTTTTATAGCCGAAAAAAATCTAATTTTAAATCTATTTATCTGTAAATACCTTGTGAAACGTGACCTAGAGTAATTTGGTTAAAAGATGGATGATTTGTATTGGTGTTATTGAATGTCATTTTTATTTCTCAAATTACAAAGGTTACATCTCAAATTACTTCAAAATGTTCATTCAGAAAGCTTAATTTTCCTCTCTAATCATATGGCTGCCACCTACATGGCACCCAGTGGTCTCATCACCTCCTCATAAGCATTCATATAGATGTCCTCACTATGCCTCTGGCATTTAAAAACATTTTCGTTATTTTGTAAACAAAAATATTTAGGCACCAAATTATTGCATCTCTCAAGCCATTAAGTGTATCACACATATACAAAAGTTAAGATTATCATCAAGCTCAGACTAAGTGATTTCCCAAGGATCAAGCTATGAGTAGAAAAGCAATGACCAGTTTGCCAGGCAGATGAAGACATGTGTCTTCTTCCTTTCTAGACCTTGTCTTCTACTTGAAACAAAATATATCCTATGCTTTGAAGCCTTTCTTGAAAACTTCAGTCTTCAACTTATTTGCTGACTCCAAATGCAGCTACCCTGCTTTTTCAGAATTTAAACTTGAGCTTATTTTTGGAAGAGCCTTGCTTGTTTTGCTGCATCATGCACCAGATAGTCAGATGGAGGGAAGAAAACTTTGTCAAGGGAAAAAAAGATCTATCAAAGATTTAAATACGGGGTTAAGCATAGCCAAAGAAAAGCAAAAAAAGTGAGGTCAACTGGAAGTACTGCTTCTTTGCCACTGACTTAATGGGATTTCAGCAGGCAATTTAAGATGGACTTGTACTTATTCAGAGTCAGTGGGATTTAAATCAGTGGGACCTATGTATAACTTCTGTCTTTTGTGGGAGAATGGTAGGCTTTGTTCCCCAAATCACTGTTACCCATGACAGGGCCCTCTTCTCCTGGAAATGGATGAACACTTACCTGCCCATGGAAAGCAGTGAATGAATTCTTTGTTTTGCTTTGCTGGTGCACATGACTTTTGTTTTCTCTATTAGATCTCTTGATCTCAACCTGTGAGTTTTCTGGATTTTACTCTTCCAATTTTCTCCCTGATCACACTGGTAGGGGAGTCAGCAAGCAGCTGACTGGGGTTGGCTGATGGCTGGAGTGAAACCACAACACACAGGTTCAATCCTAAACAAATTTTGAAGCAAGGAGAGATGTATAAGGAATGAATGCAAATGTAATTTTTAAGGATTGCATTTCATTGATTATTAATTAAAAGGGACCATGCAAATTTCTAATGATTTCACAGACGAGTAGCAAGTTCCTTCTTTCTGGAGTCTCCAACATCATATCCAGAGAGGATGCTTTGGCTCTGTCTACCACTTTGAGCAATAGACAGAATTCAATTACACGAGTTATATAAATTATGTGATTAAATACATCTCCTAAAGTGGACTGCACTTATGGAATTAAGTTGTCTTAGGAAACAAGAAAAGCAGAAATTATTTTGGAACACATAAAATTCCAGCTCTTGATAGACTTCTCCTCTGCATTTTTTACACACAAAACACTCATCATTCTACATCATGTGTTCTGCAAAAGTATGAATTTAGGGAAGTGCATAATGTATAATAACATTAGCAACTGCAACATCGACATTAGCAACATCTACAGCTGTAGAATAACAACAAGACAACAACTTAATTTCTTAAGAAATTTCTCCGCAAAACAAAAATGTGTTGTTTGCCACTGTAAGAGAAAAATGCTTTATTGTAAAGGTGTAGCATTGAAAAGCATCAAAAACTAGCAATACAATGATTGTAGACTAAGTATATGTAATTGTGCATTACATTTATTTCATTCTAACCTTTGACAAGAAAAAAAATCCTCAACTGACTTGTTTTACTGCTGGTAAAAACAACTATAAACTCAACTCTTCACAATTGGGCCTCTTTTTATCTAAAGCAGGAGCTGTGTGCTATTTGATGGAATGTAAGGGAGGAGCATCCATCCCTGATGCATGGCTGGCACTTGAAAACACGAAAGACATTCCACTGTGCCATCTAGTCAGGGGACAGGGAGAGGAAAGGTGGTAGGACAGAGATGCTTTGTGTATTTCTTCTCTGAGAGTCATGGAAGTTAGGGTGTCTTTTGTTTGTGATGGCCACATCTTTCCCTTTGTGTTTTCTAAAAATGCAGAACTTGCACAGAATCTCTTAAGTCTACAGTAGAGGTTTGTCCCCTTCCACCACCTTAATTATACCTTTCAGAGACTGAATTATTTCTGAAAATTCATGATTATGTGATATTTTTGCTGTAAAAATAAAACTTGTTTGTTGGACAAAGAGGCTTTCTCTTTTCTATTTATTTATGATAGGGCAATTAGACTTCACAGGAAGGTTCTCTAGTAATTACACAAAGCAAAAGGAAAACCTTAATTAAATTTTAATGATGAGTACAACTGTGCTGATTAGGATAATGTGGTCATTATATCCCAGTGCAAGACTTCTTGTTTATATTGTATGTTGCTAGTACTTATGAAGCTTATCTCAAAGTTTTTATTTATCTGAATGTGGTAATCTCTGCTATTATTAATTGCAAACTCTATTTATACTCTCTACACCTCATCATTACTATAATACGGTTCCTCAAAAAGGCACAATTACATGAATGACAACAACTTTTCTGTAATATAGGTAATAACTTTCTCATGTAAGTTTTAGGAGCTCATTGACCTAAAGTATATTGGATTTCAGATTTGAGTAAATTAAATGTCCCAAATGGTGACATGGATTTGGTCTAAAAGTTTTTGCTTTCTTTTGGTAAACTGATCTTATAAGGTGTGTGGGCTGCAGCACTTGATCTCTCTTTCTGTGACAATTATTTTAATAATTTTGAGTCTAGCAGAAATAATTGGAGCATAGGGCCCTGTGTTGAGAGACATTTAGACACTTAAAGGCATGACAGACTGAAGAGATGTAGTGCAACAGCACATCTGGTAAGTTGTGATACCCAGTAACTAGGCAGGCACCTGAGCCCTATGAATTATCCGTGAGGTGGATAAATTGAAAGACTTTGAAAGTCCAGATACAATCTGTTGCCCATTTTTCACTGTAAAATAGCTAGTTTTCTCTGTTAGACAGTCTCAAGGACGATTTCTGTAAACATAGCTATGTTGTTGTAAAAATTATCTTTTTACATTCCTTTCCCATGGACACAGATCCNATGTAGTGCAACAGCACATCTGGTAAGTTGTGATACCCAGTAACTAGGCAGGCACCTGAGCCCTATGAATTATCCGTGAGGTGGATAAATTGAAAGACTTTGAAAGTCCAGATACAATCAATAGGAAAAGCTAAACAAAAGTCTGTTTACAGAAGTCTATAATGCTGACCTGTGCCTTTGGTATCTTCATACCTTTCAGAGGTACAGACCCAGATTTTCTGGAATAGCAACAGCAGCCTCACAAATGAGAAACGTGATGAGTCACACTACTGAGATACTGGACTACCTTCCTCTGATAAAGTAGTGTCCTTATATAGAAAAAAAGATCATATGTATAAAGTCAGCAAGAGCAAAAACAAAGCAGAGAACCATCCACAACTACCACTGACAGTGCACACTGGGAAGAAAAGAAGTCTGTAGCCTGGTAGTAACGTGTCTGTGACAGCACAGCCTCTGGGATATGTAAGTGAATTAAATCCAGGACTTCAATATCTGATACGAGGGTAACATCAGAGGGTGAGGTCTGACATTAACTTTAAGCACGCAATAAGTGTGGAAAATGAATACACAATCCTATTTTGTTGCAAGGCTTTAGATACCTGAGGTGCTATGAGCCCAGACACTTCACAGAGTGGCTTAGATCAGGCTCAGGTTTCCACATTGTTTGCTTGAGCACCAAAAACTCATGCGGTTAGAACTTGAACATTCAGATGTAAGAGATCAAGGCACATTTCTTCTTTTCACACCTCTGTGGAAACAAATGAGTCCAAGAGTACACAGTAACTTTACAGGTGGCTGTGGGTAAGAAAGAGGTATAGAAGCATCAGTGTTGTATCAAGGGGGTCTGCAGGATATCTGAGGAGCATTCTTAATTTATGGCCTGCACCTATCCCTTTTGCATCAATATTAAGGTAGGACACTATCTCCTTCACCTTCCATTTCCCTTGTGGAATTCCCATCTGCACTGAGAGGTAGCATGGGCAATATTTCCTGTGTAACCCAATCCAAAAGATCACTGGCAAGCTTATAGCCACCTTAATTCACAGGATGGGAAATGACACAAGTTATGGCATCATTCAGCATCCAACTTCTTTGTTCTGCTGTATCATGAAAATATTAGTCAGTTCCCAACTGGCTGATTACTACAATTACTTTGTGATGGGTCTCCTGCAGAACGCTGCTTGATGATGTTGTGCTCCACTTCAGAACAAGTCTGTGCAATTTTATACCAATGCAAGTGTAAATTACAAAATCCCTCTGAGATTTATTTGGCTGATGAACGTTTGTACTCTAAGGTGGCTGAAGGCAAACAGCTTTGCAGTGTCAATGGTTCGCCACAGCTCTCAGTCCCACATGTAGCAAGGGATTCTCCAAAGGAAGGAAATATGAGTTAGCAGGGACAGAAACAAATAGTTTTGGATGAACAAAGGGCTCAGCCTTTGTAATCTAGTATTTCAAATTTCAGTGACAAAGGTACAGAGAACCACTTGGGGTCTTTATTAAAGGATGTCTAAAGAAATAATGAAGCATGAAGAAGTGAAATGATCAATAGATTAGCTCCAGTTTACATTTATTATAATTCTCACCTAATTGCTTGCTTGGGTCTGCCCATGGCCTTAATTGCATACTGGTATGTCACCTTTGAACCCTGATCTGTTAATTTGAATTGTAAACAATGGACTCTCTTTGAAATATTTCCTCCAGTTTCCTTTTCTGTCACAACTGAATCTATGCTTCCCTGACATATTATAAAATGGAATTGGTTTTTTCTCTGTTCTGCCTGAAGACTGATTCTAGGTCAAAATTCAGAAGTTACTAAGGTCTAGGCCTAACACTAGCCCTAGAAACGTCATGATTATTTACAATAAGCAGGAAAGGTGACTCACCAAGTATTGAACCTGTTTAATATGTCCATATACCTGTGAACACAGGCACATCCTATGTTCAAAATATTTCAAAACACCATGACAGATAGAAGTTCTCTCAACAGTATAGCAAATGTTGCAGAATTTGTGGATTATGATTTTTTAATATCGCCTGCAGACCTTAAAGAGTAATACTGCACCAATAAGGTCCTTCAACTTGTTCTAATATAAGCAAGGAACAGATCTTTCTATCCACTGGGTAACATTTACATTTATTCCCTTGTATGTCATACAGAGCCATTAATCATTCCAGCAGCCTCTCTACATCATAGGAGATGTAGGGCAATGATAATGTTTTATGTGTGTAATTAATCCTGTGGCAGATGTGTAGTTTCCAAGACTACTGCCGTTAGAGTATTGACAGAATTCAGAACAAATATTCAGGCATTGGGCTAGTAATGATTTTAATATTATAATATCCTGTTACTCACGAACAGAGAATATTCAGACCTTAAGTTTTACATAAGTGTTGTTATTTGTAAAGGCTTTCAGAGAACTAGTGGAGAGGACTTTGTGTGCCTGATGCTGCTGTTAAACAAACAGCACACAATTAGCGTATCAGCTGGGTGTGCATAATTCCTCAATTCTCCACCACACACTGAGTCACCATTTGTGAAGTGAGAGAGGTAATTTATAGTGAAAATAAAGGTTATCTAGGAAAAACAAATTATGCCAAACAAGTTGCACATACCTTTAAAGGTTTGCTTTTGAAATTATGCTACCTTTCATTCCTGCTAAAAAGATCTCCTTAGCAGGATTCTTGACAAAGTGACAAATTCAAATACATGTAATAATAAAATTGAGTGATGTAAAAAATCCTCTAATTTTCTTTCACAATTTTTTTTGCATTGCATTGCATTGCATTGCATTGCATATAGATTTTCAGGTGAACATGGGAAGGACTACTAATCCTCCGTCTTTTTATGCCTTTTCCTCATTGACTTTTCATTGTTTGTTATTCTATTATTTCTTATTCTGCCAGGAGATGGGTGCACTGGTGAACCCCACAAATTTGAAGTCTGCACTTTATATGGACATGATTTTTCGCGCTATCTAAAATGCATAAAGTTGTGAACTGGTGGCAGTTCCTGCTAATTTCAAATCTCACAATATATGTGTAGCTATTATGTCTCCTTATGGAGTATTTCATAATTAGTCTGGACCAATTTGATTCTACAGCTTGACGGAATTAATTAATGTATTTGTCAGAAGCCCTCAATTTGGTAGACTTCTGTCAGACTTGCTTCTCAGAAATAAAGGCCAACCAGTGTAAGAGAGATTTTACCTTCATTGGCTTCACAGTGTGGTTATTAAAGCTGATACATAAGTACAAATTCTGTTCTCTTTACTTCAGACAGTTTGTAGAAACTGCAGAATGGAGGGAGACATAAGTTTTTAGTCTTTACTTTTCAGTTTTCTAAGACAGACGAACAAAACAGAGATAGAGGGAATCAACAGCTTCTCATGTTCAAGATAGGACTTGGCAAAGAGGACTACTTGCTGGAGATAGCTTCAAGAAGCTCTTGTGGATTGTGAACACTGCTTACTCACAACTTTTATCTGTGCACCATTAATGCAACTTTTTCAAATGTGGAACTGAAAATACCCAGATATCCACAGGACTTGACAGATCTGCTCTTCATAAGCCACATGTGGCAAAGACAAGTGCAAGGGAATTTCAGCCCCACTGTGAGCTTTCTCCAGTGTAGCCATAATTCACTTCAAAGTTCCTGCTTCCCAGCTCCTTCACTGCCCTGAAAAGCAGTCCCATGGCACCCTGTCACCACTGGGACATTTTCATCTCTTGCTCTGTCTCTTCATCACTAACTCACAGGTGGAGAGAGGGAAGGAGCCTCTGCCTCTGTGGACAGGGGTAAGACTCAACAGCGTGCATAACAACACTCCCCAAAGAAACCAAAACCATCTGACTTTGGTGGCTGAATGTTTTGGGTCTGCTTGGAAACATGGCTTTACTAGGATTTATATTAATTTTAATTGTCCCCTGTCACTGCTCTGTGTGTGGACATTTTGACCTATTTCCTTGTAATAGTCTCGAAGTTATTTTGCAGGACTAGAAACTGGATTGTCACTGTAATTCACACGTTCTACCCAGGATGACAGCGGTCTCAGCAGTTCACCCAAAAGCAGGATATTCATCCTGGAGACACTAGGAATATATAGCAAGTTTCATCATCTGTGGTAGATATTCTTACATGCTACCGGATACCATACTTGATGCACAGATTGAAGGAGGATTCTACCTTTTACATCTTCTTCTGCAGAAGAAGAAACTACAATGTGATTTCCAATATGCTGAAATGACAATTAAAAAAAAAGCTCACATCACCTAAATGTATGTTTATGGAAAACTGAGATTAGCAAAAAGTTATACACTTTAGAAAGTATGTATTTACTACTGTTTGATTATATTTCATTTATACAAAACAAGCTTCCCTCCATGATTCTCTTATTTTTCCCACATAGACTGTAGCAATATATGAGTTCTGTGTATATTGAATTGATGTTAACAGCATAATTAACTATAGGGTCTTTTTTAATATTAAAATGGTGAAAGAAAATATAATAAACATGTTGTCAGAAATGTTTAGAATGCCTGAATTCTGTGATTAATATCTGTGAATCTGTGAGTAGCTGCTTGCTGATTTGTTCCAATTAAAATGAAAAAAAAAATATTCATTATAAATAGTACAATTATTATGCGCTGTGCTCCTGTCTTCTCTCTCTCTTTTTTTTTTTGGGGGGTAGGGGTTAGAATTAAACTAGTTTCTTCATTAAAGAAACAACATGCAGCAAGGTTGGAGTTGGTGCTACATTTTATTCTATGTAAGTAATTTTGTTTAAAACAAATAAACAAATAAACCAAAAATGTAAACCAAAATATTAGCTCGATGTTGTGTCTTTATTCATATAAAGAAATAAGAAGGAATGTAACTGTTCCAATCAAGCATGTGTCCAGACCAGTAACAAGCAGGAGTTAGCCTGAGGTGCTTCAGAATGGGATACAGCATGCTTTTGCACAATGAACTTACAGCACAGTGTACGTTGTAGTTTCTGGCAACTCATGGGCTAGAGACCCTCACTGAAAACTGAATCAAGATCCTCATTTTAAACAGTCACTGAATAGCCTAATTCTGTGATTTTATTCAAATCTCTCCTGGAATTCACTTACACTCAAGGCCTACACAGTTTTCTGTAGCAATTAACAGGAAAAAGTTAATTATAAGCGGCATAGAGAAAAAAAGTAATTTTTGTTTATTTTCATGTTACTGCCTAGGATTTTCATTAAATTATTCCTCTTTCTGGTATTACAAGAAAAAGTAGGAAAGTATTTCCTTTTCATGCTTTCAGTACCATTTGTTCTCTTACAGATGTCTGTTCATCACATTTTTCCAGACTTGTCTCTTATGCCACAGAACCTACCAAGCCAAGTCAATTTCTGCGTTTAAAAACAGTTCCATATGCCTGAGCATCCCTGGTTTCCCATTTTGTGAAAACTTCTCAGATAAAGTCACCAGATATATACTTAGGAACAAAGATTAGTGTTTTTAAGTGTAGTCAAGGATTTACACAGTAGCATAATGCAATTCTTTGTTTTGCTCTCAGTTCTTCATATGCTATTGTTCTTTTTGCCCAGATGGTGGTTCATCATGTTCATATCTGATTTCTTTTGAAAGTCTCAAGTTAATGCTGGCAACAAGACTAGAGCAATGGGAAAAGACTGCATGAGTGAAGTGCTCACTATCCCAGCACGTGAGAGGTACCTAATGGAACATCTCAGCACCTGAGTTCCATCAGCTCCCATGAATGGTCCCCAAATTGCAGTGCCAGCAAAGCCTTTTAGGACAAATCCATAAAGGGGCTGTAAGTTGGTAATATGCGATGAATGGAAGCAGGTGGAAGAAGGTAGGAATGAAAATAAGGCAGAGAAACCAAGCACAAGCCTAGATGTAGTCTGTTTCAAGGTGATTCAACTTAGTCATTTGCTCCTCTTTCCCCTGAGGATTTGTTAAAAGCAGGTTTCATTGATGATTCAGCCTAAGCAGCTCTGTGGAATCACGTTGTGCAGAATGAACCCAACCAGTAGACTTTAGTATCTTCTTCTGAGTGAAAAAATGAAAATAATCTGGTTGGCTTTTCTGCTATGGTTTTTATCTTTCTTTTCTACATCAATCATGCACTAGTTCCACTAGTTCTCTAGACAGGTTCTTGGTTCTGAGGCACTTAAAAGTGAAAAGAGGCACTTTTTTTTACGTCTAATAACTTGCCTTTCAAAACTTTTTCTAGCTTTTTTATTTTGGCTTCAAGTTTGACTTGTCAGGACTAATATAATTTTCTATTCTTTTTATGTGTATTGCTTCTATATTCATTTTCTGAAGGATATCTTTTTCAACTGCCTCCCTTATAACTTCAGTTTTTAATTGTGCAAAAAAT
This sequence comes from Climacteris rufus, assembly GCA_013398175.1. NCBI lineage: Eukaryota > Metazoa > Chordata > Aves > Passeriformes > Climacteridae > Climacteris > Climacteris rufus. Next base: position 42,967 of record VZRZ01007059.1, read on the forward strand.
ATTTTTTTAAATATCATTTAAAAAATTAGCTGGTGAGGCACTAGAACAGGTTCCCCAGGGAAGCTGTGGATGCCTTATCCCTGAAGTGTTCGAGGTCAGGTTGGATGGGCCTTTGAGCAACCTTGTCTAGTGGGAAGAGTCCCAGACAAAGGCAGGAGGTTGGATCTAGACGAATTTCAAGGTCCTTTCCAACCCAAACCATTCTATGATTCTATGATTTATTTGGAGGAAGAGGAGAGTAGGTTTCTGTATTTGTAGTATTAATGTTTCTATTTTCAATTTTTCCTGCAAGTATGGAAATAGGGACAGTGCAACCTTTTATTTCTATCTTAAACCTCTCTACATTAAACCTCTATTTATTCTACTGGTTGACACAGTCTTAAGACTTTTTAACTCTCTCTTGTTGCTTGAACAGAAAGCATACAGATAGCCAACTACAATACACAGTCTACAAAGGAAAAACATAAACCTAGAGAGACAAGTGAAAATATAAGTGAATTTAGTGAGGTCTTTCTGACAAATAGCCTGGACAAGAAAGCAGATAAACATAGCAGACTATTACTGATTTTGTTCTTAATTTTAGCACTGAAGGAGATTTTACAGATAAAGTAAGATCTCTTTCAAAACCAAACAATGAAAATAAAATCAAATTTATTATTATTATTGTTAAATTTAATAAGATATTCATTAGCCACTTCAGGCTTAGAAATACATGACATATGTAGATCTGTTTTTCTCCAACGATAGGGTACACCTTCCTTTTAAGCAGTTTGCTGGCAAACACTGACTACTGGGTTATAGTTGATTGCACGACACAGTTTATTTGGAATCCATCCTTAGATTATTGCCATACACACTTGCCAGTGCTATCAATCATTTCCAACATGAAAAGCACATTGAAAGAGTCCTGCCCAGCTGCACAGATTTTCACGTTACTTATTTGGATTATTTACAGTGTATAATCTTACCCTAAAAACTGTGCAATGCAGTATATTGTTTCCCCTTGACAGTGTTTATAGCTGTAAGAGAGGAGCTACTGTAATTTTTGAAAATTGACACAATATCTGTTTATGATCTCTCGTTAACACATGCTGAACCCATTTACACTATCACCTGCTTTTAAACTAGATTCCATGAGCTGTGGAGAAATGTTGGCTGTTGTAGTATGTGAAGATATAATTCAGCCTAATGCATCCTCTCTTCTTGGAGAGTTGGGCCAGAGAGAAATGCCTAAGAAATTCCATGCTGTTAAACAGATTTCAGATTTGCTTTGTGAAAATCCCTGTCATGCAATAAACCATGCATTAAATAAGCTGTGAGTAAAAATATCTTTGTTATTCTTTCAAGCTTCTGGCATCTCTCATCAAAATATGTGGAGCTAAGGCAAAATGACTCTCCAATTTTAGGGAGATCTCCTACTGTTGACCAAGTAGCAATGGCATAAGTAGTGTTGTCTCACAGACAGCTTTTTTATCACTGCATTATCCACTATTTCTCTGAGCAGATGCTCCTTGATTTATGCCAAAATGCACTACATTCAAGCCAGTCACATCCATATGAAACAGTTTAACCCACAGTTAATCTACTATACTGTGTGGTCACTGCTTTCTTGTGCTTTCAAGATTGTCATTGTGTACGAGGATAAAATATTAGGTAATGCTGCTTAAACAACAAATGTAATTAAACTCTCATCACAATGACAATCCCCAAAAAAATATGTTATGGAGGGAATGGGGAGAAAGTACAGGGGTTTTTTCATGGTGAAAGCTGCTATGGGATTGATGTCAGTGATACTCGTGTTAATATATGGAGTAGCTTTTGTTGTAAATTGATTTATAGAAATTGACTGTCTCTGGTTAAACTTGGACAAGACCTAGAGAAAATACCTTTGAATTTATTTTTTTCATCATTTGTTTCACCATTCAGCAAATATCTGATAACTTTTTGTTCAGAAAATAATTTTGCACAGCAAACAAAAAACAGTGTGTAACATAATTGCTTAAAATTAGTCATTTGGGGATTGATCCAAAGTCCTTTGAAGTCAATGAGAGGTTGCCATTGCCATCAGTACATTTTGAATCAGATCCTCTAAGGGATAGATGTAATAAAAGTTGATGACAGAAAAGAAGGTACAGCTAAAAAGCAGATAAAAGGAGATGAAAGGCGGGGGGGAATATTGCCACACTCACCTGGCTTCATCCCACTTGTGGCAAATCCATATTTAACCCCCTAAACAAAATAATTTTGTCTTTACCATGGTCTATTAAACAATAGGGAAAATACACAAACAATGTCACAAATTTCTGATGAAGATAGGCTACCAAATCTGGCCACATGCTGTTCAAGAACTGTTGCACTTACAGAGGCTGTCCTTGATTTACAAGACAGTAAATGCTGCAGTGAAATACGCATGAGATGTTTAGTGTCTTCTCACAGGTGGGTCTTTTTTCATAATCTCTCTCCAACCAAGAAGTGTAATGCCAAAGAACAGTAACATGCCACAACTCAAATGACTTTTCAAATGCTATTCTCTTTTTATGGCTATCTCTTTTTTTCTTGAAAGAACCTTCTTCTAAATATTATCTTTAAGCACATTTTATTTTTTTATTTATTTGGGTTTTTTTGGTAGAAACCAGTTGTCTTTCATTTGCGCCCTTCTGCAGCTTCCATTCTTCAGCACTTTGTTTTAAGTATGTATTTTTCAGTTGGAACAAGCTGAAGTTTAAGTAAGCATAAAGTAATTTTTTTCAATCATATATGGTATTTTTGAATATTAATATGCATTTATGAAAATACATGGTAGTGAAAGGCATCTCATTAATATCAAGATAATCTCTGTAAAGACAATTTTGAGACATTATTTTCTGAGCTATATGATTATAACAGCATGCACATTCCTGTAGTTCTTGCCTGCATTTTCCTGCTATATATACCTAGTCCAGCTGGGAAGAAATATGAGTGTCTCCAGCTTAACTCCAAGTCAAATACTAGTTCTTCACCTGTCTTTGAATTTATACTAAATAATCCCACATGGATAGTAACAGTATGGTCAAATGCATGATGCTAACTTTGAATATCTGATTCATTTAAATGTTCTTAATTTTCATATTTGTATCAACCTTGAACTTGATATTCAACTCCTAAAGAGCATTTCTCTTTTCATTTTCTTAAGCAATATGCCTTAAATGCCTTTCTATTGAGCCCATATTTAACAGCTATGTCTTTGCTTAGATTTTTCTAATAGCTCTTTCAGAATTTTCAGATTTGAGTGTAAGTAACACAAGACAACCAGCTAGTTAGAGTAGGTTATAATCTGAGTATTATGAGGTCAGGTGTATTACAAAAGTTCACAACCTAGATTTTACTTTCATGATTTATTACATCAGAGCTGCAAAAAATTGACACTAAGTAGGATTACGACTACTGTATATGGTGCACAGTGAACACATGTACCTGAAATAGATGAAATGACAAATATTTTCCCCAAGAAGTGCTAAATACTAGTGAAGATGTAAAGAGCAGAAACACAGACCTATTTAAAATTGTCTGTTGAGGTGTTGGCAGGCTTGCCATTCCTACATCTTTAGATGGAAAGAAAGCATATGACAGTGTCATATTGAAGTATTTGAAATTTTTGAAAGATATATAATCTTTATCTAGCCTTTATTAACAACCAAGACACTCTAAGCAAAGGGAAGAAGTATCTTTCAGTCACAACTTTATTTTCGTGGATCAAGTTCCAGACAGTTTGGCCTATGGTCACTAAAATTATCAGTAAGGGTCAAGTAAAGCTTAGTGATAAATTTGGCACGAGTGTGGGACCATCACTTTTGTTTGTACAATAACCACAGACCTTCTATGTTTTTTAGCAAGGTTCAGTTGATTATTAAAGGGAACTCACACAAGGTAAGGAGGAACATATATTAATGAGATTAAATATTTCTGCAAGTGAAGAATCCTGGGCATTTTTCCAAAGACTAATGAACATGCCAGAAGATTTCACTCTAGTCTAAAGGTACAAAAAACAAGTGGATCAATTTTTTTTCTTTCACTGTGAGTTTTGCTGTGTTGTAAAGGACTTTCAACTTGTATGATAAAACTGGTTAAATGAATAAGTTTTTTTTTTTAATTTCTTTCAGTTTATCCTTGGATTCAATTATCAGAGCTATAAATTACAAAGTATAGTAGTATTTTCTGAATGCTAAACATTCTGACAGAAATTAATACTGATAAGTATGAAAAACCATATTGATTCATTAAAAATGAATAGATTTCTTTGTTGTGTTTCTAGAACAAATAAATGTGTACTTACAACACCTATTCTCTGAAAATATACATTCTCAGCAGTATGTATAGGTTATATACCAAGGATATAGTGAAATGAGGGAAGAAAAATTATGTTTGGTCATCTTTTCTCTCTGTGTCACTATCTACAAAGGCTTCAACAGATTAAGACTTGTTATTGTGCCAAAAGACCTCTGGAATCAACATCATGAGCCAGGCAATGTGCATCTCAACAAAAGGGATCTTCTGACATGCATGTTCAGTGATTTTTTGAATATTTCAACTTTTGTCATGTGCAGGTTTTGGCTGGAGTAGAATTAATTTTCTTCATAGTGGCTAGTATGGAGCTGTACTTTGGCTTCGTGCTGAACACAGGCTTGATGGTACAGAGATGATTTTGTTCCTGCTGAGCAGGGCTTACACAGAGCCAAGGCGTTTTCTGTTTTTCGTACTTCCACACTGGAGAGGATGGTGGGGGTGCACAAGAGGTTGGAAGGAGCCACAGCTGGGGCAGGTGACCCAAACTGACCAAAGGGACATTCCAGACCATATGTCATCATGCTCAGTATGTACAGCTGGGGGGAAGAAGGAGGAAGGAGGGAATGTTTGGAGTGTTGGCATTTGTCTTCCTTGTGATGGGTTCCTGCTCTCCTGGCTGAACACCTTCGTGTCCATGGGAAGCAGTGAATTAATTCCTGGTTTTGCTTTGTTTGTGTGCACTGCTTTTGCTTTCCCTATTAAACTGTTTATATCTCAACCCACAACTTTTCCCACTCTTACCCTTCCAGTTCTTTCCCCAGTTGTGCTGTTGGGGAAATGAGTGAGCAGCTGCCTGGGGCAACAGGGCCGGCTGGGGTTAAACCATGACATGCCATTAGACAATAATGACTTCGTTTGGATGGGTGGGGTTTTTTTGGTTTGTTTTTTTGGGGTTTTTTGGTTTTTTTTTTTGTTGTTGTTTTGGTTTTGGTTTTGGTTTGTTTTTTTTTTTTACATGCATGTCTTTGATTTTTTGAGATCAATCAAGTACGCGATGTGAGCTTACCATGCTGGAATTGTGTAGTCTGTTATTTGCTGCGTTTTTTTAATGCAATGCATGGCTTTCTTTATAGCAAAGGAAAAATTATAGAGTTGTCATTGTATCCAGTACCTTTCAGGAACTTTAAGAGGCAGACAGAGTAAATCTGGATTATTCAAAACAGCAATAGCAATAGCAGCTGAACAAAAATTGTGTTAAGGTGTTTCAATCCCTCACATGACAGCTGTTAAATAAGAAATGGTTCATGTGCTTGAACATCCCACCATGAATGTTTAGCAATTGTTAGCAACTCCTAAGGAATTAGAGTGATGCTTCTTAAAAGCTTTTCTGTGCTATTATATTTGAAACCAAGATCTCATATTGTCAAAATGTGAGGAAAAGTCTGCTCTTCACATGGTCAAGCTCTGTGTCCTAAGTCACTACAGATTTGTCATCTCAGGATAGCCAAGAATTTCCCACAGCAGAGGCCAAGTGGTAGCATGAGCTGGGAGCCCAGACACAATGTGGCTGCAATGAGGAGGTCTCAGCACCACCTATGTGTGTCTCTGAGTATCTCTGTTCACAGTCCAAAACCTTCTATTTGTTCTTCTGCTGGCCCACATGAAGGGGGGGCAGGCTCAGCCTGCAAGTGCTGAGGTTCTTGGATGGGGGCTCACATGCTTTCACAGCAGGGAGGGGATACAGGGAGTTCAGATGTGTTGCTGTTAGATCAGGCTGCTCAGGGCCCAGACCAGTTAGTTTTAACTCAGTTCCCTCCTCCTCTCACAGCATGCCAAGTGCCACAGCCCACTGACCACCCTGGTGGTTTCACATCTCTCATAGACTGGGGAACCAAAACAGAACACTGGACTCCAAGTTGGTCTCACAAGTGAGACCCCACAGCTGAACACCATCCCCAATCCCACTTTCTCCTTCCACCCTGATGCAACTACTCATGAATTTGGGGATGAGTTCCACTGCCTACATATAGTTGCTGGCCACTATAGAGTTGGCCACTCCCAGGACTTCATGAATCCAAGATGCACACTAGCTTTGTGCATAGGTGATACCAGAGTTTGGGATGCCTATGGCTTGCTGGAGTGGCAGTTATAAAACCATGTGTGGGCAGCTGAGTCCCTCCATCAATGCCTGATTGTAGAGAGACACTGTAGGAGATGCTCAAATGCTGACTGTCAGGAGATACCCTAACAACTTTCTCTGTCTCTTTCAAGGCAAAGGCGATGGCCCCAAAAAAGTCATCCTGTGGCACATACCTGGCCACCCACTCAATTGAACAGGTGCCTTTAGTTGTGCTTTTTAACAGTCCCTCCACCTCCACAAACTTCAGTGTTAGTCCATTCTTTATTTGTCCTCCCTGTCATGAACACGAAAATGTCATGATTTAGAGTTCTGGTTTACAACTATGCCAAGTAGATGTATTTAGCATAGGGTATGTATGGGGTGGTACGTTGAGTGTTTCTTTATATACTTCTGAGACATAAAACTGCCAGGAGGAAACAGAAAGGAAATTTGCTGTTAAAGTAATAAGGAGGAAAAGACATGCTGTAATTCTGCCAATAGAATTTAGAAGCAGAGTAGAAATCTGGAATAACACAGTTCCTAGAACTTGTGTGAAAATTGGCAGCAGAAGGTTCCCATGGGTAGAGGACAGAAGTATTCCCAGTTGCCCTGCAAGGGGGAAGAGTGGCCATACTCAGCCGTAACAAATGCTGCCTGACAGCAGCTGGCCGGCCAGCATTGCATGAGCAGCTCCAGAGCAGCCTTGTCCTGCCTGCGATGGGGTCAGCAGACGTGTAGGCAGGCAGTGTTTATTACATGGATGGCCTTGTGCAGGATAAAACATGTTGTTCTGTAGAAAAACGGGTTTCATTAATTCTCATATTCAGTGAAAACCATTTTTTGTAAACACCAGTAGTAACCCCTCAGTAAGCTTATGGTGCTAACAATAATGTGGGACTTGATTATTCTATTTGTCTACATGCCTTCACCTCTATCCTATCCTTTTTCTGCCAGTTTAGACGCATGCTTCTAGGTGCAGAGCTTGTCATGTTGCAGGACCTTCACAATTATTAGGAAAATTTCCCTCAGCAATTGTTCTTAAGAATTGTGAAAGTCTCACAGCATGACTCAAAAATTGTATCTACTGTTCAGTACAGTTGACTGATTTGAAGGCCAAAATAACCCAGATGAGTATGTGAGCTTGACTGGGTAGCTGATCTGGAGCTATCAAAACTATCTCAGTACCACAGATGTGTTGAAAAACAAACTGAATAAACAATGTCAAGAGAAATCAATAAGGTATTAACACAGGGGTTGACAGTCAGCTACCTACAATTAAAATCTAAGCAATACTTGAAGCTACAACAAGCTAAAACCATTTAGAGATCAGTCAAGTGGTTTAGTTTGGTGTTGGTTGTTTGTGGTAGAGAAAACAGAGCTCATGCCAAGCTGTAAAAAACTGGAGACAGTAGTACCTTGTTTGGTGGTAGGGCCCATATGATTTTTTTTTTTTTCCCTGCAGGATTGGCTTCTTAGTCCAGGGTCACCTCACATCCTTGTGGTGCCCTGGGCTGGCAGCAAAAGGCGTAACTGATGAAAGTGGAAGACTCAGCTTTCTATGTCGTCATTGCTACTGAACATGTTGCAAGACCTTTAGTTTCTGCTATTTGACCTTTTGGAATAATGCAGAGATCCTCACCCTTATGGAAGGTTTTGTAATTAGCATGAATGGCTCCCTAAGCCAGTTATGCAGTTATGCACCAATGCACAGTTATGCAGACTTGTACCAAATGCCAAAATTCATTTTGCAAGTAATCTCTAGACTGTTTACACCTGGTCCTTCTAAAACTCAAGCATAATCTCCTCCTGAGTCCAGTGAGACTTAGGCGGAAGGACTTCACCATTGTCATTTCTTTGTTTCCTAACCTGGCTTCACAAAAATCTCCCCATGGCACACACAGTGGAGATATTGCATCACGCTTGTTTGGCTTTCTGACAACACTGAAACAGACACTTCTGTTTTCCTGATCAATGGTACTGTGCCTCCAAGCAAGCTGTATTGCACAGTGAGCCAGTCTCTGCCATAAAAATGCACACGTGATGCATATAAATGCATATACATACATTAATTTATATTCCCAGCACAGCAGATGAAATAATTCTGCACCCTGTATATTTTTGTGCTGTTAAGGTGCACTGTTGCTTTGCAAGCAAAACAGCAGATCTTTCATTTGCTGGTGCCATTGCACAAAATGCTTATAATTCAGTGTTAGCTTATCAGCCGCCCAATCTCCCACTCCAGGGAATGTGTCAAACATCAAAAGGAGTGGAGGAGGTGTGCTAAATTTTAATGGCTTTTATTTCATCAGACTCACTTTCTTAAGGGCATTTAATCAATGAGGACAAGTAGTAGGCAGATTTTTAAATAAATGTGTCACTTTAGGTTAATCTGCAGTATAGTTGAATGTATTTGTTTATGCGATTCCCCAAATATGTTCCTCTGCTTCTCATCTGAATTGATAATCTGTAAATCAAAACACGTTACAAGTAGTTTTAAACTAGCCCTTGAGCAATGACTTCATTTGACCTACTGGTATCTAAACCATTCAGAAGTTTCACATCCAAGGGTGTTTAATGTCGGCTTCTTGTTCAGCACAGTTTCAAGTAAGCTTTTGGTTCAGTTAATCCAAATTAGGTTTTGGTAATTGCAGGCTTATACGAATATTTTTTATGTACTCTTGTGTTTTTTTTGTTTGTTCGTTTTGTTTTTTAATGTGGGGATTTTTTTCTCTTTTTCTTTCTTTTTTTTCCCCTTTTCCTTTGGTGAAGCAGTCTTTGGGAAAAAGAGGATCACAAGCATTTGCAATATTTAAGCATTGCCTCAGCAATTAATGCAATTGTACAATAGGAAAACATATATGACTTTTAGAATCTTATTTACTTTTAAAACAGTGAAAACACAAAATCAGATACAATTGGTCATATGGATATATAGATGAATTCATTTGTTCTCATGCAGCTGATAAGCAGCTACCCAGGGTTTCTTATTTATTATGTTAAGTCCCTGCCAAGTAAAACACGGAAACAGTTTATCCTTTCTGCTCACATATGAGACAAAGATTATCAAAAACTTCATGGAGGAAAAAAAGAATCATGCATTAACATACATCAGTCATGTTTAGTCTATTGTAAAATGGATCTAAATTATAATTATATCAATAGATATCAGTGTTCAGAGAGAGGAAAACTGGCAAACTAGTGGAAAAAAAAGCTAGTCCATCTGTACTTCAGACTTCCAGTGATGCAAAATATTGGCAAGGCTGCTTTGATTTACTCTGATATGAACAACATTATAATCAAGCCTAGCAGCTAGAATGTATGCTATTTGTGCTACTCAGCTGTGAAAACATATAAGGCCTGAATGTGTAGTCAAAATCCCCTTGGAGACCAATGCAAGCTCCACTTGCACAACAACCACAGGGCTGTACTGTAATAGTGTAGAAATTATTCTGTGCTGTAATAGAAAACTTTTACCTAGAGCCATTTATGGAGATCTTTTGCAGAAATAATCTGCACATCAGAGCACATGACATTGCAAAGGACATCTGTGATTATGAGAGGCTGCTTGTGTTACATAATATAAATCATTTGAGCATGGGCATCGAACCAGCATATGACTTCCCAGTTCGTGTGAGGAGTAGTTAGATTGGCGAGAGCACACCCTGTGCAGAGAAGTGAAATAAAATAAAATGCATCAATGGATCTCATAGAAAAAAACATAAAATAAGGCTGAGAAGGTGTTAGAGGTGCTCTCAGCAATGTTCTCATAATTACAGGTGCTCTCAGCAATGTTCTTGTAATTTTAAGGGTGATTTTCACATGACCTTAACCTGCACAAATGCTGTTTCCAAACTATGCAGCACTAGCTTATAACCATATATATAATGGGTACTTTTGTACCTGTATTTAGTTACCAATTTGTATCCCAATTTTGTTTTTCTTCATTCAAGTAAAATTAAACTCATTCATGTGCATTCTACCCATAATGTGCAATTAGCTTCCTGAGACTGCAATCTATTTTACTTTCCTACCTTGCAGAAGGCTTTGAAGACCCCAGGTGAAAAACACCTCATTGCTTAATGAAGGATCTTTAATATGGATCCCAATGCCATGTAAATCAAACCGTTCTGTAAACTGTGCTTCAGCCTCTTTAAACACATCTCCATATTAGCTTTAACATCATTATGTCCCATTGTGATGAAAATGGACTTTCTGTATCCTGTGACAATGAAAATAGCCACTTTATGAAGTTTCTGTCTGCAATTATCCAGGCTTTTCTCAGACTCTAGAGGAATATAAGCTAATTGCTTTGGGGCTTTTGCTACATTTCCATAAATTCTTTGTTAATTTTTCAGGAGAAACTGTTATTGCAGTTGGCCTTAAAGTTCCCATTGTATTCAATAATGTAAAGAAGTCATTATGAAAACATAACCAATTCACTAGTGCCTCCATCAAAGCTACACTCTTTTATCTACATGTATTCTCAGGTGAGGCTGAATGACTCATCCAAACCCTTCAATGGCTTTTTTTAAATATATATTTTGATACATGCTTTTCTTCATCTGAGTTCACTCACAGCAAATTTAAAAGTGGTTCTATGTGGCACATGGTCTTATCATTATAGGACATGAATTGAGTTTGCTTTATCTGAGGGCAAGCTTCTCAAACAAAAAGGAGATTTGCATTAATTTTGGTGGTGTCATGCCAGTTTACACTCCCTACAGCACCAGCCTCAGTGAGGTCCCTGCTTTAACAAAAACATCAATGCAGTCTACTGAGATCCCACTTTAAAAGTCCCTTACCCATATGAAACTTTCTTGACTCTCTCAGACCCCTGAAAAACACTAATAGAAATGAAAGCACATTCTCATTTTAAAAGCTTATTGATTATTACTGATTTCACTTCTTAGTTCTTTCTGTTGCTATCATAAAATACAGCTATCAGATAGGTCACACTGCCAGCTCTGAAGCAGTGAATGTAGTCTGCTGTGCAAGACAGACTTTCACAACAATTTTCTCTTAAGTGTTGCAATAGAAGAACCCATAAACTACCGAGAAATAAAAGAAAAGCAACAGTGTGAAAAAAATCACACTGAAATAACAGTATTTTTCTAGTTAGAAAATACTGCTTACAGATATGATTTCTAGAAAGCACAGGTTTTGCTGATATCAATAGAAGCCATTATAGATTAGAATTGAGTAATTTAATGACCTATCTTTCTCCAAGGTCCTCTTAGGTCTGATTGCTGAAAAAGGCAAGGAATTGTAAGCAAACCTCAGAAATCTCTAAGGTTTGACTCAGAAACCTGCTCATAAATCTCATTGATTATCCTAAGCTTTTCTAAACCTCTTTCATGTTGTAATGAAGCATAGGATCATTGCATGATTGGATCTCTTACTCTCTTGTAGGTAGGTGGTCTAAAATAAATTTTAAAAATAGTGCTTGTGATATTCATCTTAATATTAAATGCAGAAACTTTGAACAAGTAAAATGTTAATGTACTTTTTGCTTTCTCACCAAAAAGATAAAGCTGGCTTCAATCTTATCCAAAGATTAAGTTTTTTCCCATTTGTTACTAATTTTCCAGAGCTGTACACTATCAAGTGAAGACCTGTGCCCTTCCCATACTTCCCAGTAGCTGTGGTGCTTCATTCTCCAAGAAGTGACTGATGTGAATAGCAATACTGACAGCATATGGCACCATTCAGGATGCCTGAAGTGGATGGCATGTTGTGCTGGAGGGAGATTTACTCTGTTTCAGCTCTTGTGTGTGCTCCTGAGCAGGCACATTCCCAGCCTCTCTCCGATGGCAGTTTTACTACTACCACTTTTCCAGGATTTGCTGCCACGGATGCTAATGGTGAGAAAAGTGAAAGAAGCTGTACAGTAGTTATGAGGCTGAGCTTTTGGCTTATAAAAGAGTCTTAACTATTGGGTTTCTCCTTACTGTAGTAATATCAAAAACAATGAGTTGTATTAGGATTCCAAGCCTTCCAGGTATTTGACTTCAAAAGTGCTGGAGCACTTTAACACTTCACAATTTCTACTGTATCCAGAACACTGGATATATAGGGGTTTTTTTTCCCCAAGAGGTAGATCCACCCTCTCCACAGGGTTTTTCTTGCACACAAATTGAATTCATTTTGAAAGAGAGAAACAATTGAAAGGTCTGTCCTCATCCAAAAGCCCCCACCTGTAGGAAGATTAATGGTCTTAACAGCTAGTCTACCTTTCTTTTCACCATCTTCCCTCCATCTGCTCCATGCAGAAAATTCAACGTCATACATTCAGAGTGTATCAAGGAAGAAAAATGGATCCACTGGCAGGACTGGTTTCTCAATTTGTAAGACATATGCAATCATTTTTTTCCCTTAGTTGCTGAGTGGACCAGAGGATACAGTGTATTATTTGGGGTTGGGCTAAACAAGATGCTAACTGAGAGGGTTGGAACAAAGATTATGGAAAAGAGGTGGGATGTGAAGTGCTAGAAACTAAGAGAATCAAAAGAAAAAGGATATAAAAACATCTCTGCTTGCATGAATATGTGTGCACATCTGTCTACTCACAGGATTGAGGCAGGAGACAGGACAAAGCAAGCAAAGAGGAGTGGAAAGGTGCAAATGCAGGGAGTACTTCCAAGATTTTTGCTCAAGAGAATGGCAATGGCCAATGTTTGTTGTACAATGTGCTGCAGCAATGCAGGAAAACAGACTTTGAATTCCTGGGGACTATTTGGCTGTGCTTCCTTAAGCAAGGCATCCTGCTTTGTTTGCACACAATAATTGCAACAGGCTTTACAGACTGTAATTTCTTTTCTGGCAAGGAAAATTTCACTTGGGTCAATTCAGTCCAGCAGGCCAGGTTTATTGTATCCTGAATATATGCACAAGTCCATAACTGGCTGTGTAATTATTTCTATTGTAGCTGAGTCTTGTTGGAGGGGTTTTTTTTACATGTCAATTGCTTTCTAGCTTTTTGGTATTTTGTTGCTCTGATATTGCCTGAACCAAGATAGCAAATGAAGTGATTACACGAGCTAGTAAATGTGACTTGGATGTTTTCCCTATTCTTTGCTTCAGTATCTGCTAAATGAATGAAAGAAAGACAGCTGCCTGAACTATGTGGGGAAAAAACATAAACAAGAGCAAACACATACACTTAATAGCCTTGGATTTTTCCAGAGTCTTTAGTGCTTAGTTTCAATCTACCAAGCCATAAAAAAATTATTTAGGGAATATATACACAAGAAGCACAAAAAATTTCCCCTGAATTGTTAACTAGCTATGAGACTGATCACCAAAAACAACACCAAAAATACCCCCAAGCAACCTACAAAACAAACAAACAAAACATAACAAAACAAACCCACAAAAAAAATCCAAAAAAACCAAAACAAAAAACTCCCACATTCATTGTTAGAACAATCATTATTTTTCTATTAGCTGAATGTATGGAAAAAATCCCTTGACAGATATATATATAGAATACCTATTTTCATACAAGTAAGTGTGGAACTATTACATTCCAACTAGCCTTACTGTGAAGACAACCAAGGTCACATGCTTTCAAAAACATCCCAAAACATAACAAACAAAACAAAAAGACCCTGCAAACTTTTGACTGTGAAAGTCCATTGTCCATTATGTTGTTCTTTACTCCAATGAAGGATCTCACAGAAATGCTGTTACAATAACGATGGAAAACTCATAACTTTACATGAAGTTTCATTTGTGAATTCCCTATGGCTAGTGCATTGCTTTCCCAAACTGAAAGAAATGAAGCATCATGTGTTCTTCATTGCTCACATTCCTCTCCATGTTGATGAGAATTTTTCAGTACAAGAATGCAAGAATGGTACTTTAGTTAAAGATACTGTGTTATGTTAAGCAGACAATGTTGTCATTATTTAGCAGCTATGGTAGACTGCGGATGCAGTCCTGTTGATTTTATTAAAAAGAGGCTTTCAGGATCTATAATTCACACGTCATTAACTGATTCATTAAGACTACAGCAGCTCTGTGAGCCCTAAACTTGAAGCAGTTGCATGTCAATACAGGTAAATTTTCACTGGTTGAGACATGCAAGCATCTCCAGTGACTTGTTCACTGTATAATTAACAGCCAGTACTGTATTTTAGGAAACACTTTTTTCAAACTACAAGCACAAATGCATAAAACATGTTCACTTAGAATTTATTTGATTTAAGTTAAAAGCATTACTTTGCAATGAGGTGTGCAATCTCACATCGTCAATCAAAAAAAAGGCAATAACATACCAAAATGTACAGTCATTTAAGTATTTTCATATGGTTTAAATTTTCTTTATTGGAATATGAAGCAGCCTGTGTGCTGAAACAATGTGAAGCAGAACTGTAACAGACACGAGAAACATTAATTTTATTTACTCAAGAATTTATAATTAATAGAGTCTTAATTATGCAGAGAAAAAATTTATTTTCCTATTATTTTTACCTAGTCCTTCTACATTTCCACTTTGCTTTTCCTGCTTCACATTCAACAGACTTCCCTCTCTCCCTGATTATTTTGTTAGAGCTACCTACTCTGAGAGAAACACATAGTATGGATTTTGAGCTGGACTTTGGAGCCTGATAGACTTGAGCAGATTTGAAAACAAGCAAAAAGATTTGCACTTCACAAATTATGCAGAGTTGACTGGGGAAGACTTCTGGATGGGATGCATGAGCAGTCCTCACAGCACCACTCACCTCTCCCTCTCTCTTTTCCCTGATATTTTTGCCTTCTTCCATCCATGGTCACCACCATTTGTGCACCCCTGGGGTGAAAAAGCAGGGAGCTGGTCTGGTGACTAGGTGCTGCTGGCTTTGGTTCAGCCATCTCTGATGACTCGTTGCTCAGAAGAGCTCTCTTATACCAGGGCACTGTTCATATTCTGCAAACATGTCTGCTGATGGGAAAGGTTTCCTTCTGTTGCCAGCAACCGCAAATCTCCAACCTTCCTTGCCTTAGGAGCTGCAAGCACACCATGCATGGGGTCCCTGTGGAAATCCTGTCCACCTACCCCAGCAACTGCAGCCTCCTCCCACAATTCTTTCACTTTCAATCCTGTGGGATTTCAAACGCCAGCAGCTCATCCCCACAGCTCGCCCTGGAGCTGCCCTGGCTCCCCTGGAGCTATCCAGAGCCACAGAGTGGTGGGACAGTCACTGGGCTGGGGCTGGAGGACAAGGGCTGCAGCTGCTCACCACAATTGATGTTCCAGGACTAGGTGTCCTGAAAAATCTGTAGCATCATTTCTGGGACCCAGCATCCTGTACAGAGGCACTCAACAACAGCAGTCTGCACCCCTAAAACAGTGCTCAGACTACCTACAAGTGCTCCCTAACAGTCAGAAATGCAAATTTTACTTCTCTTCAAGAAAACAAGCAAAAGTTATTCTGATGGCTATTAAGGGTCATCAACCCTGTGTGGGTGTCAGCATGGTTTTAGCTTTAGGGTTACAGTCAAGAGAGGAGCAAGGCAAAAGCTACAGTAAGAGTGGATCTGCAAGGGGGCTGCCAGAAAAAGCTAAAGGCTGCCTGGTAGTCATACTTTTCTTATTTTTTATCATGTACCTTTTGGAGGCTGCTAAATACATGATATTGTATTCATTGTTATCAGTCCAGGAGCAATATGCAAGGCATAATTGATCAATGTTAGTTCAATTGTTCATTTGAATTTTTCTAACTTAAGTACTTGCAGTTTTACTAACAATTTAAATATCTTTGTTGTTGCTGTAACTAAATTTTTGTCAACAAACATACCATACCTTTTTTGGAGCCAGTAAGTGAACCTCTATATTGACATTTTTGTAGGGAGATATCCAAATTTTTATTTTCAGGTGGTTTGTTTGTTTTTTGGTTTGTTTCTCCTCTGCATTTATCTAGAGAGATCTATAGACAGATTTCTGCTCAGTCACAAGGTATTCTTTCAAGGTTAAAGCCCAGGTTTACAGGGCATTCTCTCTGTAATTGTTATTCTCTCTGTAAGTTGTCAATGTTTCTAATAATGTCATAATCAGCAAAAAAAAATTCTTACCAATAGCACAATGCTGACAACTATTTCTGCTGGAGGATAGTGGCTACATAATGTTCACCACTCAAAACATGCTTACAGTGTCTGGGATGCTAAAGAACAAAGCTGGTTTTGTTAAAAGAGGACTGAATAAGGAGCTCCATGTTTTTTTCCTGTCATTATCATTAGTGAATACTAGTGCTCTCAACAGCAAAAGTACTGGTTACATTGGGAGGTGGTGGATTTTGTACAAACTGGGAACACAGTCGTGTAAACAGTTAGAAGACAATCATTTTTACTGTGACCTTGCATTAACCTTCACCTTGAGGTATAGACTTCTTTGCTAGAGGTAAAACATGAACTCCTTCCCGGCTTTCCAGGATAGATGGCCTAAGACATGGTAGTAAATTCATGCCCAAGGCTGTTCTCTAGCCAGCCTACACAGAACAGCACATATTTTCCTCTATCATAATAATTAATTTCCTCTATCATGATACTTATCCTATCAATCAAAACAAGGCAACCAAATCCAAACTTACAACTTGGGTATAGCCCCATCTCTTGCCCAGCAGATGATGTGGGCCAAAACTGTGATGAAGGAGCCCTGGCATTGTGTCAGTATGGAGCCTAGTGCCCAGCACAGTCTCCAGGTCTTCTTAGTTTAGCAGTAGAGAAATAGCAGGAGGCTTATTCTGATACTTCTGAAACTTCCTGGGAGGGTAAATCTACTCCTTCTGTATTCATTTTACTCAGAAAACTTGCAGGAAATACAAGGAAGGTCAGTAGTCACCACAGCAGCATCTGAGCAAGTCAAATCATATTTTATTAATTTTTCCAGCCCCACTAGCATATTCCTCTCACAGCCTTATGCTTTCCGTGCAACTTGTATTCAGTTACCAAGTTTAAAAAAGGAGATGAGAAAAATCCAGTCGATTCAGATATTCCTAGCTGACCTGATTGTATGGAGAGCTGTCTGTGTCCAGAGCAGGATAACAAAAGGATTATATCTATGGTAAATCAATGAGAACTAAATGCTACAGAAAGTTAGCAAAGCTTAATTAATTGGCCCCGCAAGATACTAAAATATCAACACTGAAATGTTTTTCCTAAAAGTTCATCCAACTTTGTAAAAGCTGAAAAATCCAGCAAACTATGATTACGCACTGCAAACACAAAACCATGGAACTCAACATGAGTAAATCTTTGCAACAAATAATTGTAATTTAAAAAAAAGAAAACCAAACAAAAAACTGGAACAAACAGAAATGTTTCTTCCAATAGATGCATAGCAAGCTAAAGGGAAACTGCTCTTTCCATCCCATGCAATTCCAGAAACCTCCATATGTAACAAAAAGATACAGCAAAAACAGGAAGTTCATGCCCAGCATTCTCATGAACGCTTCTCCTGGTTACAGAGGATCATCATCATCATTTAATGTACTAAAGCAACCATGGTGTTTGCATGTGCTTAAGTCATGCAAAACTAAAAAGCCCCCTTAGGAATATGTAAACATCACCATAACATTTTTGGTACATTTATATACATACATATAAAAAATTATATATGAAGTAAATATATAGCCTGGCTAGATATCAGCAAGAAATAGCCCTCGGAGCTTATACCTTAACAATGCTTCAAAAATCAACTATATATGATGGCCTCTATGGCCAGTATTTTGGCTTACAAAATACTTATAAGACAGTCCTTAACACTCTGCCTTTCTAAAGAGTAATGGAAAGCTCCCTTGCTGGAACCTCATTCCTTAACATCTCAGCCTATCCAAAATAGCCATGAAGTACACTTGCTTTCCTATTTTGGGATGGGTGTTGGGGGGGGGTGTGGGTGTGGGTGTGTGTTTCTTTGTTTTAATACTTCCACCTCTGATCAGATTTTCTCAAAACTGAAATCCTTAATTTCTTACTATCCTTGTTCTCCTTCAGACTCACTCTACTCAGACCACAGCCTGAAGTGTAAATGGCCAAAAGACAGACAGGACATGGAACTGACTTCTCTTCACTGCTCAGTAGAGAAAGATTGCTGGTTAATGTATTCCATGCTGTTTCATATCCCAGCATGATGTGTTGGTGTTTCCACAATAGCATGACATGTTGACATTGTTCACTTTGATCCATGATAAACCCCTACAGATTCTCTACCTAACCACTACTTGTACAAGTTTATTTTCATCACCTATGCATCAGGTTTTACATGTCTCTTGCACTGAACTTTTCCAGTTTGTGATTATTTATCAGTCCAGTCCTATCCCCTAATGCATTTCCAGCCCACTCCAGTTTGGAAGGAACTATAGAGTGTTATAGAGTGTGTATAATCCATTTCATTATGTAAGTTATTGATTAACATAATGAAGAGTGGCCTCCAAGCAGCTGAATGGGAGTCTCTTCTCATTCCATACACTAGTTTGACCAAGAAGAGTTGATAGCTATTTTCCAAACCTAGTCTAGCACTCGCATCTTTTCCTACTTCACAACAACTTGACAACAGCACAATTCCCTCACTTGTGTTTGGGAGCATTATGTTATACACAGTCAAAAACTGTGTATTGACACACTTTGTATCTTAACTACTGCAAAAATAGGTAATATCTGGTGTCATTCTCTAAATGTCCTGTCCAAGAAGGAGATTTAGTTGTTTTATAAGTTTTTGTTCTTGTTTTGTTGACAGTTACACAACTCCTTGTTCCAAGTACTTACAGAGTTTGTTTTATTATTTGTTGTAGTATTATTCAGTGAATTTGAACATGAACTCACCTCCTAGGTTCCTAGCTAACCTCCTAGCTGACAAGCTGTGCTAACCCTGGATTCCCATTTTCCCTGCCATGTAAAGGTGGTAGAATTATTTCTGCACTGTGGTACAAAAAAGAAAACCAAGTAGTCCAGTTTCCAATTCTGTGTTGGCAAAGAACCCCTTTTTTCACACTTGTGCAGGCACAGTATAAAGAGACTTTTTAAGCACCTTGCGGCAAGTCAGATGTTTTAAGCAAGCAATTTCATAAGCAGTTTACTCATCTCTATCATCACAGAATGTTTTGCATGTAACTTCAGAACCATCATAACTTTCAAGCCCAAGGCTTGGAAAGAAAACAAAAATCAGGAACTGGTGACAAAAGAAACAGATAAAAGTCTATCAGCAACTAAATTAAAGTCTCCTGGCATAAACACTTTCTCCTGTCAGGTCCTTGGCCTTCTCACATTTCTTCGAATGTCAAACTGAAAGTTCCCACAGCTCCCCAGCAAAAAGTTAAAACACCTGTGTCTTGGGTTACATGGAAGGTGTAACCAAAGGAATGTATTCTGTCACCATCTCCATCATTTCTCCATGAATTGTTAATGATGTGTTGTTCACAACAGCTGACCACTGCACCCCCCACCTTCCAGACTGCAAGATGGGCATTAGATAAGGAAGAAAGAGAGACAACCCTGCAAGGCAAGTGATGCCTCTTTATCTTCACATCAATGACTCATCAGACATCCTCTGAGAAGCAGCAGCTACTCTGTGAGGGGCTGTGTCCACTAATGGGCCATCAAAGCCTCCTGGAATGATTCATAAATTACATCATCCCATTGTGATATGCCCCACCCTGAAGGGAGGAACTGAACATCCCTACCTGTATAAAAGGGGGTTTGGAACACACCACAAGACACAGCTTCCACTGGATTCACAGAGGAGAGGAACTCCACAACCACCACTGGACCTCCAGAGATGGCCCAGACTTTTCCTCAGGATCACCACTTCAACCAAGACCACATCCCTCACTCCAACAGGACTACAGCCACTATTTAACTTGACTGCTAACACCACCCTCACCAACAGGGTGGCAGGTTGTGCTCTGACCTTGTCAGTTTAGGCTGGTGTTTCTGTATTACTGCCTTTATTTTAATTTCTCCTATTAAATTGTAGTTCTGACTTGGAATCTCTCACAATATATTCGTGTGGGATTAATTCCTCCTCTGCTTTGTTTCCGGCACAACCTGTTAAGTTTCAAAGTGGAACTAGACTAGGGCTTCCATTTCATTACTGCTTTAAATAGTGTCATGATACTTTAGCAGATGCTGAAGCAAGTTAAACTATTATTCAAGAAGGTATCAAAATCTCTCATCAAAGGTCTAAAACAATTCTACAGGTATAAAATTCAATTGCTTACAGGGTCTTTCTAGCTATATGGAAACTTGAGTCCCAAAGCAGGTTCATTTTCATATTTATCATATATTTCACATTCACCAAGAATGATGTGCTTTGTATTTACGGTAGGTACATATCTTTAATCTTAGTAAAACACTGTTTGAATGCTAGACATAGGACAACCTGAAAAAAAAAAGACACTAGATTTGCATTACTACCTCTGCCACAGGTGCATTATAAAATACCTCTCCAACATCACTCTGCTAATAGGAATCTAAACGACTGATCAACAGATCTCCAGTATTTTCTCAAAAAAAGAGCTTTCTCATTCTAACTGTATATTCACCATTAATAGTTCCAAAACACTGCTGTAATCACACAAACATATAAAAATGGAATTCCTCAGAGAGCTTCTGAAGGTTGGAATCAATGGCACTTGCTATAAAGGTATTCATACATCCCCATTGTCAGGTACCATGCACTGCTGGTTTTTTTCTGGGATCTGGCCCAGAATTCTGACATGTTTCTGGGGGGCCATGGTGTACACCAAATTTGTGTACGTGGCCAGGATGTATGTAATACACACAACATGCACACCAAGCAACGCACTTCTCACATGGCACTGTGAAAACACAAGCCCTAACACACTCATGAGCCTGAACAGTGCAATGAGTTCTTCTTGTAGGCAAATGTCCTTTATCTATCAAGTACTTGTTATTTTCAGCTTAATGTTAATCAAACCAAGCAAAACTTTATTTACAGATAATCAGATTTTAAAGAAATTAAATGGCCATGGTTTGAAAGTGCTTTTTCTATCATGGAATTAACAACGTAAGGAAAACTAACTAAAGATGATAACAGATGTTGATAAAGTGTTTGAGTAGACAGTTGTATGGGTTTATCAAGTGAAGCACGTATCTTAAATGTATTAGAAAATTATAATCTCACACTGATTAAGGATGTAACATTTCTCTCCACTGAGATGTGTTTTATGTCTGGGAGGCTGTAACATGTCTTGCAAACGAATTCAATATTTCACAGACAAATTATATATTTGTCACTTCCATGTGTTCTGTCACTAAGTGAATGGAGATGCTAGAAAACTCAGCTCAAAAAAATGTTCACTGGACTTCTGTCCAAAACAGCTGTTTCATTACAATCCAACCTTTTTTCAAGGGCCCTAATCCATTTTGAGATGTTTCTCTTGTATTCCCTTAGCAGGCTATGCCACAATTAGAAAGACATGAGGAAACTTCAGCCCTGTGAACACTTGCTCAAGAGAGACATGTAATCTCTGGCAGTAGTGCTTAATCACATTCCTTAGTCAGGTGTCAAACAGAGCAACAGCACAAACACACAAGCAAGTTTTGTTTAGAGGACCTCAAAAAACCAGCCAAGTGGCAAATTTGGACATCTGTGCTAGACTGCGGCTGTCCTGTTTTTTCAGTCTAATCTGTCAAGATAACCATTTCCCCATTCTCTTAAACAAACACAGACTTCCTTGTTTAAACACTGCAACAGTTCTAACAGAGCACAGGTTTTAATCATTCTCTGATAAGTAGACTAGTAAGAGGCTCAGAAAAGAAGCAAAACATCTTAAACATAAGCTGATGATTTTGCTGTGTGTAAAAGAGCAGGGCATGTGACCTTCAGATTTCAGATGAACTGTAAACAGTGAACTCGTAAAAAAAATTGACAAAAGGAGATGAGCTTTTTTTGGCCCCTTAATTAAAAGAGGCCAAATGAAATTCAATTCCATTCTGAAAAAAATAATTAGAATAATTAATCTGGGGGGTGTCACTTTTCCTATTAGGTCTTCTTTGCTACAGATTCCCTCTATTACTCAAATTATATTTATATAGCACTAGTAAAAGCTATTCCTTGAGCATTATAATCAGAAAATATTATAAATATGGCACATTTTTCTGTAGATGGCCACTGCTTTTAATACCAAAAACTTGGAACATATGCCTCTCACAAAAAGACTATTATATATATATATAAATATAAAATATATAAATTAAAAAACCACAATTAAAATATATTATCTATTTTTACTGAATAATAACTCATCTTTTTATTATCTTCAGTCTTTTCCCCTCATTTTCTCTTTAATAGTTATGATTAATTTCATTCAAATCTGTCTTATTTTTCTTAGATTCTTTTATTGTTCTGCATGTTGTTCTCTTGCCTCTCTTCAGTAACTATTTGTTCTTTTTCTCTCTGAAAGGAGTGTTTATTTTCCATTCATTCTTTAATGCTTTTATGCCTATCATCCTTTACTGATTCACACACTTCCTCTCCTTTTCCTGTGATCATTCTTATTTTCTTTTGTCTGATTCTTTTTATTGCATTTTACTCTTTTTTTCTTTTTTTATTTTTTTCCTACCACGTTAATTTTTCTTTATCCCCAAAGTTTCCTTTTTCTTGCCATTGAACCCCTTCCTTTATCTCTTTCTTGTTAGTGGATTTCCCTACATCCTAATCTTACATCTGTTCCTATCCAACATATGGTGTGTCCCACCCTCTCAGGTTCCTCCTTCCTGTAGTGCTTCAGAGGACATATTGACACTGACAGAAATGCTATTCTTCCATCTTGTTCTTTCACCTCTTGCTTTATTTACATTATAGAACAGCCTGAGTCTTTATTGGTGGTCAGTCTATCCAGGCTTGGATCTTGTGATTTCCCACACAAGTGATCCCGCATATTTTCTACTTACGAGTCACCTGTGTGTAGTGAGCTTTGTCGGGAGCCTTGTGCTCGCTTGGGAACAGGATCTTGCACAAGTCAGTGAAGAAGCCCTCCATCACAAAGTTTCCTTGGTAGTTCACATAGTCTTCCAAGAGCTTTTTTTTTATGCACATAAAAGTGTTTCTCCTTGGAAATCATTATTAAAGAAAAGAACAAGGAAGGGATTTTAAAAACAATTCTCAGACAACAAAGGAACCACATCACAAACAAGAATACTTGTGTATGTCTTTCAATCAGACTTTATCCTCCTCCCTTCAATGACTCTGCAGACTCAATTTCTGATTGAGGCAGCTGTACTCCTTTCCTCTCTTTGTTACTCTCCTGTTTTCCTAGATCAGCATATAAGTGAAGCAGGAACAAAATCAGGTAGATCTGTAGAAGATACACATCTCCTAGTAAACCTTTGCTCACCTGTCAGGTTACTCACCACTTTGTTACCCTGGTCAAAAGGCTCATACCCAATTCTCAGAGAAAGATTCAGACAACTGGCTTTCATCAGGCAGTCGAACTGCTCTTGGCAAAGACAGCAAACAAAGCATCTTCTTCCACTTCCTACATTGAGGCTAAAAATAATTAGGCATCTGGTTTTATAGCACAGGCTGGATAAAACAATCCAGAAGGAAAGTGCCATGGACAGTGAATCTGAAACACAGTACGAAATGAGATACAGACAAAACATCATGTTTTCTTGCACAGTGATGTATAGACATTACTTCATGAATGATGAATAGGCATTGGAAATTGCATGTCACGTGCCTGAAAAATATTTCTCCTACCCAAAAGGTGGCCTCCTCAGATCAATACTTCAGTTTGAACAAAACAGTAACTCTTCAGTACTCTAGTGACATAGCTGCTTTTTTTGCCCAATGCTAAATAGTGCCAGCTTCCAAACTACCTTTCGGAAAATAGTAGCAGCTGAGGATCATAGGCAGTTCAGGTATGGAAAGAGCTGGAAGGTGTGAATCGAACTCTTTGCAGGCATAAATTCCCAAAAACCCCCAGGAAACAAGAGACTGAAAATTCACA
This sequence comes from Climacteris rufus, assembly GCA_013398175.1. NCBI lineage: Eukaryota > Metazoa > Chordata > Aves > Passeriformes > Climacteridae > Climacteris > Climacteris rufus. Next base: position 67,300 of record VZRZ01007059.1, read on the forward strand.
TTGAAAGTATCCCCACAGGGAATATTAATCATATGATGCAAAAGTGAAAAACCAACCCTGAACTGACTAATTGGGGGGTGGGGAAAACAATGAAACAAAACAAAACAGAAGAAGCAAAATGTGGGTAGGGCCTGTGACCAAGGGGTTGATTGTCTCCAGAGGTGTTCCCCTCATACCAATCTCACCAAGCCCAAAATGCAGTTAGCTGTAGTGGTTCTGAAAGTGCCAATTGCAGAACAGCTGGTTGTCCGTACTCCCCATCTGAAAAACATTGATTTAAAGCTTTGAGAAGATTTCTAGCTGTACTTACACAGAAACCCCTTCTGTTGCTGAAGAGTGTGACCATACTTAGAAAATCATCAAATTTACAATTTATTTAAGTATAGATTTTAGACATTTCTAAAATTGTACTGTGATCCTCTGTGCTTACAAAGGCATGTTCAACTTTGGACTTTCTTTACATGATATCATCTCAGTACTGTAAAAAAATACATTTCATGCTTCAAAATTATGAGACCTGTTTTAGAAGATTTCTTCTGTCTACTGTGCTGAGGTCATCCATCAAAACTACACATCATTGCTGTGTAGAGTCTCCCACTTAGTGTTGGAAAGTTCTGCTGAGGGCTTTTATGTTTATGCAATATCCTAATGCCTTCCATTAGTTCTGACAAGACTAACAAATTCATGGAAGGATCACAAACTAGAAACAGAACATTCAGATTTCCTCCCATATATTCCTTTCAGTCCTGCCCTACAAGGGGGTCAACTAAACCATTTGATAATCCATCAAACACTTGAACCTTCTGCAGTTATTAGTCACCTGGGGAAATTTACAGCTTGGGGGAAAGGGCAAAGTTCCAACATGAATGCAAATATTAGTGAAGGCTGAGGTTATGAAGTTACAGGATTTTCTCACAAAAGGGATATTGTTCTGAAGATTTAAATGTCAGATGTACATGTGGGAAAATACCATCTCAGTGAAAAAAAGTTTTTCACAGAAGTAGGGGCAAACAGCATGAAGTAAGGAATTCAGAGGAAGACAGAGAAGTCCTGCAAGGGTCCAGAACTGGAATATAAACATCAGAAGCACTGGAATGGAGCAAGTGACTAAAAAGGAGAAATCTGAGAATGAAGAAATAGGGCCCTGTCAGACATGGTATGTGAGTCTGACTATGGATATTTCAAACTGGTATCACAGCAAGGATAAAATTTGCCCTGATGTGGTGCAGGACTAGCCTGCCTTGCTGCTAAAGCACACCCCTATCTCACGCTCACCTTGTTGCCTACCAGGAACCCCAGGGCCCCTTCGAGCAGACCTCAGCCCATGCTCTTGCTTTTGATTACTGTGTCCCAGGAGCAGGAATTCACATTTCCCTTTGCTGAACCTAGCACATCTCTTTACAGCCCAATCTCATCTCTCTGTAGACTGACTATTCCTTCCTGAGTATGCACAGCTCTGTTGTGTCACACACAAACCTGGAGCAGCAGGTGCCTTCAGCACTATCATCTGGGCCAGTTATAAGGATGCTGAGCATTGCTGGTCCCAGTATTCACCCTGCAGACCTCTGTTTATGGGTGGCAGACAGTTTGACTTTGAGCCATTGACTACCACCAGCCAGTCAGACAGTTTTCCATACACCTTGTGGCCCTTAATATTGGGTTACCAGCAAGTACACTATGGCAGGTTGTATCAAACATCCTGCTAAAATCAAGGTAAGTGATATCCTCAGCTCTCTGCTCACCACTGAGCAGGTTGTTTCACTATAGATGGTGACAAGATAGGTCATGCACCATTTATCCTTAGTACATCTGTATTGGTTTTCCCAGTTGCATTGTTGCTCTTCACATGCCTACATAAAATACCTTACAAGAGGACCTGTACCACTATTTTCCCAGGAACAGTAGTAAAGCTTGTAACATTCTGGATCTGCACCTGCTTTGGTCTAATTGTGATTTCCTGTAAGTGTTTTCAGTTTAACACTATATGTAGTGGAAGGACACAAAGGAGGTGCCTCCAAAGTTTGTGTGTAGCACTTGAGGGCATGTCATGCAAATTGGCACAGCAAACGTAGATGCTTCTGTAACTCCTAGGAAACTCTTTAGAGGTTCATTTGGGTCTTAGAGCATACTATAGATGACCTCACAGAACAACTGGAGAGCTATAGACGATAAAGTAAAGAAAAATCCTATCTGAACTGTAAAGAATGTCTTCAGCACATATGTAAGGAGAAGCACCAATGATTGTGCCTCTCCCCTTTTCCCAGCAACTCCATATGTGTGCAATACTGTGTTGGTCACTGTGAAGTCCTGTGTGCCTGTAAAGTCAACACCTTCACTAGCTTCCCCTCTATAAGAACATACATGTATCTGTTGGGGGTTAGGCTGTCTGGGAGTGTTTATTTACGCAGGCGAGGGTGCATTGACCTGCACCTTAAGATGTCTCTTTGGGAGTTGAATATCTTGTCTGAGTGCCTTAAAAACCCAGGAGAAAGCATTTTTTTGATAGATTCAATAGAACGGATACCTGAGTACATTTTTTATAGGACAACATAAAAGAGGTCTTACAAAATAAAACAAACCCACATTCTGAATATATGCTAACAGAATAAATAATTTTTGTAGAATAATATAATAGTAAAGGAATGAAGTTGTGGCTAACATATTTCTGCTGTGGTGTATCCCTGCCTTTACTTTTAGGCAACGTAATTTCACCTTTTACACTGAAGAATTAGCTCATAAAGCCACAGAAAGGCTACATTCTTTTCCAGAGGAATGTAAATACTAGCAATTCAATACTGAGATGGATTAAAGAGCTATGTTGGCATAATCGATACAGTTTATGAATACTTTGTTTATTAGTGTCATATATAATTAATTAAATCTGGGTAGACTCCTTTAAAAAGTAATTTGCTATGCTGTCCAACAATACAGCAAAAAATACTTTGCTAAGAGGCATATTTTTTTACAACTATTAGTTATTAGATTAAACATATGATAAAGACTTTTCTTTTGAACCTGCAGCTCAGTTGCAGAATTGTCTTCACAAAAATTCACAACTGTGCAAGGTGGAAAGACAAACAAAAAGTATTATTTTAAATAGTAAGGATTTAAAGAAATGTAATATATTACAAGAGATATTTCCCATCTAAAAGAGGTGGTAAATGAATGCATTACTTAGTTCAGAATGGTTTAAATATTGCTCAATAATGAATGTGCTGCTGTGCTAACGTGGCGTTATAGAGAAGAACTAATTCAAAGGCAATTAGTAGTATTAGATGAAAGTTTTGCTTTGGGGAGTTCTATTATTTAGAAGCTATTTTTCATCATCGGTTGCAACTCGATAGCTTACACTGAAGCTTAGGTGGCTGCCACTGCCTACTCCATACTCATCTCTCTGGCAGAGATGCATGTAATCAAGGTGGTGAGCCCTTGCAGCTCAGAAAAGCAATGCCAGAACAGCTCCCTGAATTCAGACTGTCCCATGGGTGTGCAAACATTTTTAACCCTGCCATTCCCTCAATATTGTAGCTAAGACATAAGGGAAGAATGCAGCATCCTGACATTGTCTTGCACTTCAGTCCCATGGAGAGGCAAAGGTAAGAATGAGGAAAATTAGGCAGATAGCCTTGTGTGGCCCAGAGACAGGCATGCTATTCTGTGGGGACCAACTTGCCTTACATTGATGGGAGAAAGCTCTGTGAATAAGATCATTTTGGCTTCCTTTGCTTACATGTTAATGTGGGCTTTCCTTCTTTTAGCCAAAGCAGGTCAGCCGTGTGCGAGGTTCAGCGTCACATTGTGAACCACTTCCGAAGCCCCAGTGCCTCCGCTGCTGCTCAGCTCTGGGGGTGTGACTTGGGTTTGGCCCACCCTGCAGCCACTCTGCAAGGGTTCTGCACCCTGGAGCCCCCCATCCTGCTTCCAGCAAGATCCCTGTAGACAGGCTCCTAGCAGCCAGGACTCCCACAGGAGCCAGGGGAAGCAGGCTGGATTTTAGACCACCTCTCAGGAGCTTATTAAAATCAGATTTGTGTACACCAGCCCTCCTTCATAGCATTCACTTTGGACAGGCAGGAGGACCCCAACATTTCAGAGTGCCAGGGATCATGTATTAGTCACAGTGACCATCTACCAGACAGTTTGGTTGTTTGTTTGGTGTTGTTTGTTTGGTGACTTTTTTAATCTTTGGATTATCTTACTCTCAAACTCTTTTATAGTTTGTTCACTGAACTATGTTCATTCCAGAGAAGTGAATCCAGTTCCTTCTGTTCACACAGTAATCATCAATTCCAGCTGAAGTGAAAGGGTCAAATTTAAAGACAAGAAAACAGTGGTGTGAATTTCTCATTAGCAAATGTATGCAAATCTGTGAAATTCAGTGTCATTGAATCAATGTCAGCCCTCCTTCAAGTGAAAATAAATTCCACTAATTTCTGTGAGAATAGAATATTTTTTACTCTCCATTTTATCCACTGGGCCACGTTACCTCTATACGTTTTGACACTACTGTGAATTTGAATTAATTTGGGAGGTCAGCATCTCTGGCACGGTGAATATAAATCTGTATGATTTACCTGCTGAGTGCAGAATGGAGATGAAGTAGCAAAAAAAAAGAGTGAGTATAAGAAAATAAACTCAGCCACCATAACATTTTCATCATCCCTCTGAACCTTGCTGGTGGTGGGAGCTTCTACCTTCTCAAAGTGTGCACTGCATTAACTGATCCAGACGCTCAATAGACCTGATGAGCAGTTGGCTGGGAGGTAGGAGGTAAAGTACCCAAAAGAAGGCTGCTGTGCATACAAAGAAAATGTATCCCTGCTCTCCCCTGACAGGTACTGCCGCCCAGAGTGAGTGATGCTGGTGGGGAACAAGAGTGGCAATACCTCTCTGGCATATTGGCTAAATGTGTGCTGAAAGGCAGTATGTTATCTTGCACATATTAAAGTCTTCTAAAACAAATTAGAAATAGTGATGAGGAGAACCCAATACAGTCCTCAAAACCTGAGAAATGTCCTTCAACCAACCAAAGAGTCACTCCTGCGGGTAGAAAACATGAGTAACTCGGAGCCTTCAGCAGTGGTATCGTGACCTGAGAAAAGCGACTTCGGCTTCACCCAGTCTCTGAACAGAGTCGAGCCTGCATCCGAGCTCCCGCAGAGTCTAGGCTTAGTTCACACACAGCAGTTAAATTTAAGCAGGGAAGTAAAGAGATGAGAAAGAGTCCTTTTCCACTTATTGCCAGCAGGTTTTTATTACTGGAGCCATGGAGAGTGCGGTAAAGACAAAATGACTGTCGGGGGTGTCTGTTATATCCTGGAAGCGAGGGGAGGGCAGTCAGGAGAGAGCAAATCGCTGCAGAGGATTACGATGACTGACAGGGGCGCTGGCCAGCCACTCTGCTGCCCGCACCGGCACAGGAACAATGAGCTGCCCTTTCAGGCAGAGACCACCCCTGCCGGCCTGGACAGGGAGCCCCTGCCATGGCCCGGGCCCTGTAACCCCCGGCTCCCTCAGCGTGGAGGGGAGAGAGCCCAGCTCTTGCGACTCCAGCTCGGGGGGCCGGGCCAGGCCAGGCCGCCAGCCTCCCCCAGAGGCACTGCAACAAGTCACCTGTCAGCTCTCCACAAGCATGTGATGTCTGATCCCTTTCCCAGTGGATTACTGCACCTGATGTGACAGTGAGGGTGCAGGTGGCGGACCACCCTCACTGCAGTGATGAGAGTGGTGGCATTCACTGCTCCTGGAGCACAAAGAGAAACCTGCCACAGGTATGAGCCAGGGCTGGGATGCACTCTGAGCTAGTGGTCAACAGCAGCTATCCACTTGTACATCCATATTTTTTATCTGTTTATTTCAAAAATAACTGCTTTATTTCAAAAACAATCTTTAAATCTTTTGCACTTAGGGGGATCTTAGTCATTTATTTCACTTACACTGTTGAAAATATAACATTTATTTAAATATCTGACAATCAATTGTAGTTTTACATATATATGTGCATGTATACATAGTTATATACATCTCTATACATAAAAACAGTTTTAAGAGTAGACTTACATACAATGTGTATACATACATAAAATATTAGAAATAAGGAAAACAAAAGAGAGAGAAATACACTTGACCAGAAAATTTGGTCAAATTATAAGCTTTTTGATGAGCCTTTCATCATTTAAAATTTTCATCAGAGTCCATTTTCTCCTCTTTTTCAAAAGATCTTACCAATTCTCTGTCATATTACAAACCCATTCATAAAAGACAAATTCTTGGGTTCGATGGATGCATCATACAGATTGGGTCACACTCAGCAATGATATTGTCAAGGACAGTCTTGGCTGCTTTTTTTTTTTATAATATTTATTTTTCACATTGCCCAGATTTGCTTGGTGTTGTTTTGCATTTTTAGCACTGTTATCTCTGAAAACCAAGATGAAGAACAATTATACCAGATTCATCTTATCATGTCTGAACTAAATCTGAACAAGAAAAATGTGAAGTGTAAGCAGTTTGGAAACAATGCCATATTCAACACTGGAAATATTTAATAGATCAGATTCTAGTTGGTCCCTTTAGGCAGAACTGTTTCTTCACACACACACATGCAGCTATTACTAATATACTTTTAAAGAAGATTTGTGAGTACTTAGATCTCTGCACTTGTGTGCTCAAGAGCCTCATGAAACTTCTATTGGAGCTAAAATGAATTTGTGAAGAAGCCAAAACAGGATTATAGCAATTACAGGTGTCAAGCTCACCAAACTGTATGCCAAAGACATGGCCACTCACCCTGCACTTTTTCTGCAATAGCTATGTTTAGGCAAACCTTCTTGTTGGGGTCTGAGTCGCTGTCATGTATTTGACTGCTAAACAAACCCAAAACTGGAGCTTGTTTTGCAATCTGCAGCATTGTTCCTCTTTTGACACTCACTAAATAACTTTTCTGGAAATGGTAAAGATTTGCAATAAACTTCTGAACTGCAGATGTGAGCACACACAGCTGGATTAAAATTCTTGTCTCAGAATATTTTAAATTTCAGATCTGGATTGCAATCTAAGCAGATAGTCAAGGTTACATTTGCTGTGGTCAGTGTCTCATGAACTGCCAATTGTATTTTCTGTCAAAATAGCAATAATTTTATTAAACCGTTTATTAAAGATTTCTGGAGAGGTTTTTCTTGCTGTTTTCTGGACTGATTCAGCTGATTTGCCTTTACCCCATACCATACTCAGACTCTGGAAAATGTACTTCAGTGTGCTCTGTGGAGGAACTGAGAGATGAATCTGTATCACCAGCAGACTGAAAAGACTCACCTTCCCACTTTACTCACTGGTAGGCTTATAGATATGAAATAATGAAATGGCAGACAACTGTGTGGGATAGTGTTACAATCAAGTTTTAAACACAGAGGAACAAATAGAACTCTCTGTGCATAAAGCTGGAGATGTTTAAGGTTTGAAAATAATTCCAAGGCGTGAGACTAAGACCAAACGAGATCAAATGTTGGTGCCAAAAAGATTTGATGCATTTTATTTAACAATAAGTGTGAGAGAGAGAGAAATAGAGAAGGAAGGAAGGAAGGAAGGAAGGAAGGAAGGAAGGAAGGAAGGAAG
>VZRZ01007059.1:77684-92771 GCA_013398175.1 Climacteris rufus
GAGGGGCGGGGGGGGGGTTGGAATTTGTAAATTACTGCATAGAGAAACTACACCAGAAACCCCCTGACTGCAAATTGTCAGAAGATAGAAGAGTATTAGCATAGGTCTATTCCCTACTCTTGCTCTTCTCTAGGCATTTAATCATGGCCACTTCTGATGACTGAGCTAGCCAGAAAGTGGCTGACATTTCTTTGTCCAGGGTACAGAGGTTAGAGCTCCCCACGCCATGCCTGAGTGCAGCTGGCTCACCCATGGCTGTTGGCTTTCCTGCCTCCTGCTGGGTCCCCCCCTTCAGACTCCTGGGATGGCTGATGCTTGTATGACCTCCTGAACAGTGTAAGCATGTCCAGGGCTGCCACATGAATCTCGGCCATGAATATAAATCTCAGCAGACCTGAGACAATGGGACTGGGAAAGTGAGACCACCAGTGGCCTCAGCTATGTGGTCTGAATCTTTCTATGGCAAGAGAAGCTGGATTTCCAAAAGCATTCAGGCTCTTTGCAGGAATCCCAAAATGTGTTTTTCAAGATAGTTGCCAGATGCCTAACTCCGCTTGACTGCAGTGTGATAGCACTTCTGAAAATACATGAGGCACCTATCTACATCTTTAGGTGCTTAAGTCTCTCCAGTGTGCTGACCCTGTGCCCTCTAGAACTCAAAAATAACTCTGCCTAATTGGGCTCCTACTTGACCCTGTGTGGTTTGAGGCCTGCTCCATCTGCATAGGCTGACAGGGCAAATGAAAATATATTAATCTGAAGTGAAAAGTACTTATTGCAGATGGAGCGGGATCCCTTGAGGTACATACCTGATCCCAAAGTTATGGACAGGCACAGTAATTTTAATATTAATACTATGTTTTAAATAATAGAGAAGCTGTGACATTATCAATTTATGGCTTAACAAAATACAAATCACACTGTTATACACCAGATTAAAGGACTGCTCTCTGTAACTTTTCATTATTCTCTTTTACAAAAATACTAGCAGTAAACACTACTAGACAGGAAATTGCCATATGTGGGGCTTTTTTTATCCTCAACAAAACAAAACAGAAAGAAAAAAAGAATGAAAATGTTGGGGACAGGCTTCTGCCTGCAAGTGCATTGGTGCAGGACTAAGTTGAGCAAGCTGGAAGCTTTGGTGGGCAGGATAAAAGAATTTAAACAAACAAAATTTCCAAACAAAAGAGTTTGGAAAGGCAAAAGACTGAACAGGAGGCATGTCAGAGTGTAGCAGTGTGCGAGGCTAGAGCCACACCAAGCAGGCCTCCACAGTGGTGGAAGGGAGCTCAGCACACTGCCCTCTGAGACAGTTATTCTGGTTAGGGTGACACTGTTACCCCATCCGTGATTCCTTTCGGTTGCTTTTTGCATACATTGTTTCCATTGGTTTATTACCCAGTTATGTAATGTTCCATATACAGTTACATTCTAGTAAGTTCTTATATCCTCGGTTACTCATTGGTTATATTGTAATTTCTGTTCCCCCATTGGCTGTACCCTCCTCTGCCTTTCCCTATAAAAAGCCCTGTCTTTCACTGAGCCAGGTCCTGTGGCTCCAGACTCTTCAGCTCGCCTGAGCCCTTGTTCCTGCTCCTGCTCCTGGACCCTTCCCTGGACCCTCTCCTGCTGCCCTGCCCTTAATAAAGAGCTGAAATCACTGGACAAAGGCCCCTCCTTTGGTCTTTGTTCTCGCCTATCGCCGAAGACCACTGGGCTACGGGCAAACCTGCTCACCAGAGGAGCCAGCACTGTCCAGCCAGGCGCGGCTGGAACCCTGCTTGGGGGAGAAGCGCTGCAGCTTGGCAGCCAGCCCCCGTACCACCAAGGAAAGCCAGCGCAGGACACTGTGCGCCCTCGGGCCTGTCCCCAGCCCTCGGCAGAGCGCGCACCCCAGCGCGGCTACATCAGAGAACAGTGTTACGCCCGTTTTGTGTGCATGTGTGCCAAAGCTGAACCTGATCACCAGATGATGTCACATGTATGTGCATTTATCTAAACACCTGTCATAGTTTAGCCCTGGCTGACTTCCAAGGCTTCACGAAAGCTCACTCTCCCACCGCCTCCCCCGCACTCCCGCACTTGGACAGGGAAAAGGAATGTGTTACTAAGCTGAGATAAGGACACTGAGAGAGAAGAAAACTCCCTAATTACAGCAGGCTAAAATAGGCTCAAAACTTATAAGTGATAAAGTTAATTTATTACAGAGTTAAAGGAGCAAGCAAAAACATTTCTCTTAATACACTCTCTCTTTTTCCCCTCCCTTCCCCAGCAGCCCACAGTCCTCCCTCCTGCCCTCAGAAAGTAAGGAGGACTGGGTTTTTTCTTAGTCAGTTCGTTCCTCAGATGTTTTCTCTCCTCAGCAAAATATCTGAAGGGGAGTTTGGGTTTCTTTCCTCTCCTCTTTCTCCCTGGCACTGTGGCAGGCTGCAGAAGTCACGTCTCCCTCTTGGCAGGCAGCCCACCTGAACTCTGCTGCCCTTTCACTCTCTCAAAGCCAAGCTGGTCCCACTTAGGGTGGGAATAAAACCAGGCTTTTTAAACTCAGTTGACTCCCTTCAGTTTCCAGGACCAAAGCCCTCGTTAATCATGTCAATTCCCACCAGACCACAGTCTCTCCTATAGGAGTTGACTCCCTCTTGCTCCATTGTAGGGTGGATCTCAGCTCCTCCATGGACCTCAGGGTGCAGGGAAGCACTACAGTCCTTACTAGAGGCTGCAAAGATGTTTCAGGTCCGATGATTAAAGGACCTCCTCCCCCATTCTTCCTCTTCTTGGCTGACTTTGCTGGTATCCATATCTTTTGTTTCTTTTACCAACTGTACTCCTTCCCTTCCTACAACTACATAACTAAAGCTACATGGCGTGCACGCGTACTCCTGAGTTTGGTTCTTAAATATGTTGTCACAGAGGCGTTACCTTCCCTCCTAATTGGCCCAGCTGTGGCTTGCAGCATGTCCGTCTTTCAGGAGCCATCAGGGATAGGCCCTGGCTGGACAGCTGTGGAAGCTTCGGGCAGCTTTTTACAGGAGCCATCTTTTGACCCCTACCACACCCAAAGGAGCCAGACCGCCTCAAACTACCACAGCACCTCACTAGTTTTGTTCTCTCAGAAAGCAGTTTTGTTATCAGACACTGGCATTTCCATGTTTGGCACAGTCAAGATTCATTTCCACGCCTTTGCTAATTTTTTCCTTTCTTTTTTTCCATTTCAGTATAAGGTACTGTAAGCACATTTTTTGGCCAGTGAATAGGCAGAGAGATCTTCTTGTCCAAGTCAAGGACTCATTGCCTCACATTTGCAAAGTAGATGATTAGCTGTTCTAGGCTTTGCCAAGACAGTGGGTGTTGCATAGCTAAGTCCTTGTGCAGGTCTTTGAAATTATTCTCTCTTGATAAGTAATTGCAGCAGCTGACCTTCCCAGTTTCACATCCATTCACAGTTTCCCAGCAACAATGCGTTGCACCACCTACTATGCTAGTTATCCAGTTGCCATTATGTGCAAAACTGCACAAAAACATTTACTTAGTACACTGCTTTAAATTCAAAAGCAGGTAAATAGGCAGAGTTGTGATCCTGGATCTGATCCCATTCATCTGACCTCAGTGGTAGCCCAGATACTGCTACCACCAGGTACACTCCTTACCTTTTTAAAACACAAAAGTCATGCCTATGTACGCAGCAGGCAATCAGGTGGTGAGGCTGCGCCCAGCCTGCCCCACAGGAGGTTCAGGGTTCCAGCTCTGTGCCCTGCTGCAGGATGTGTCCCCAGCACAGCAGACGTGCTCAGACATGGGGCAAGCACAGCACGTGTGACAGGAACACTGTCCCGTTCTCTCCCAGCCTTGGCAGAGGCAGTCTGCAGTGCACTTGAAAGGCTTCTCTGGAGTACAGTAATTATTAGCAGAATGTTTACTGGGTCACTTCAAATGGAAACAATGTCTTCAGAAACACTGCACAGGGCATTTGATTAGCAGTAGAGATGAACCTGTACTAGGAACTCAGATTCAGAGAATTCACGTTCAGTCTTTGTGTCTGTAACCCTGCTCAAGTCAGGATGCCCTCTTCCCTCAGCTATTTATTTAGCTGAAACACATAATGTTATTGTAAGTGCAGCTAGGGCTGGATATTTCCTTTTTCTCTGTTCCAAGAGAAGCATTTCTCTACAAGGAACAGCTTGAGTCTAAAAGCAAATAGGTTAGCAAAATAGCTCGTGTCAATGGGCAACAGGAGCACTCTGGGTGGTTAAATAAGAAAATTAGCGTTTGATTTTAGGTGCCCAAGTTTGAAGGTATTCACCTATGTTCCTCACTGAGTTCTCTCACACCTTTATTCAATTCATATCACTCTTTCTGTACAGCACAGTGGTGAATCCTAAAACTGGATGCTTGTTGTAAACAAATTGAAGAAAAAATAATCACGTCTGCAAATTCAATGGTAGTTATCTGAGCTCATTGCTGTGGTGTAGGTGTATTCTTTGCATGGTACTTCCTAACACTGGATGTGCACATGCATGAAAGTGAAAAACAATCCCCAGCAGCCACACCAACCTCATTTAAACATTAGATTATTCACTTTCCCAACTAATCAATAATTGTTATAATTAAAATTGATAGTTGTAAATAACATGACAGAGTGCTGCTGCCAGAATACTGATTGTGTATTTGGCTTGAAAAGATAGACAGTGGCGTGGAACACTTATTTTCCAATTTGCTTTTAGCCATGTGCAAATTGCTTTAGCTGTATCCAGCTGATTTAGACCTTGCCTGGAGGTACACTAGATTAATTGGGAGCCACACATTCATTGCTTACAGAGTGGACTCTGTAATTGGTGAAATTTGTTAGTGCCAGTTTTAAAATAACTATATAGTTCTCCTTTTTAGTTGTCCTTTCATTACTCTTTCAGGAAAGGGAAAAAACAATTAGAATATTTCAGACAACAAAAATTGCAGATAAGTCTTTATGTAAAACTGCCAGTGTGATACAGTCAATATTTTATGCAAGCCAACATTAGTGTGAATATAGTATTGATTTTTTTTTCAAAACTGAAAAGCTCTTCAGCATACATGAGGGATTTTTTCGTCCTTGTTGTGACTGAACTTTAGATAATAAAACCATTACGTTCTTATTACCTAGAGATTGCAGAAATAACTTTGTTCTTTTTTGCATCTTAACTAGCTTATTATTAAGCTAGAAAAATTCATTGTTGTTTGTTGTCACATAAAAGCATTTAAAAGAGACTACAGCCATAGCTTTTCTTAAATCCAGGCTCCTTTTTTCCTATGTGTATATAAAATTGACACTTAAAGCCTATAGATAAATATATAAATATAATGGACTAGTTCCAAGTTATACATTCTTGTGATTATTGATGGATTTAGGATTCAAAGCCAGGCGTTTTCCAATTTCCCTTGCTCATAACTTTATCCTAAGCCTAAATAACTTGTGAACCAGTTACTTTTCTTTACAACAGCTGTGACACTGGAGATGTTCTGCACCTTACTTGTAGAGCAGAGGATGGTGCAAGACAGGGAAGTGGAGTGGAGTGATTTCACAGAAAGGGTCCATGGCCTGCCCTGAACACATACCATCTTTGTGAGGGGAAAAGGTGCTGTTAAACACACTGCCACCTTTCAGTTTTTTAAGTGGTCAGGAGACACACACAGCAAGGCCATGCAGAGGAGACCCTTGCGAAGCTCTCATTTACAGTTCCTGTGATCATACCAAGTCTACAACCTTTCCCTTGCACAAAACATTTGAGCCCATTGACCAGTAGCAATTAAACTAGATACTCCAAAGACACTCTAATTTCACAAGTATTGCTGAAAAGGCAAAAGAGAGATGGCTTGTTAGTGGCCTCGTTTAAGAAAGATTTAAGAAATTCACACTTTATTGAACATCTGAGGGTATAAATAGGAAAGAGATCCATTGAAAACTGGTCACAGAACTATTTGTTCTTCATCTCCTTTCCTCCGTGATTAGCTAGCTATTTGCTTTTGATGGTGTCAGAAGATACGGGTAATTCAGCTGTTGATTCAAGTAGGGCATCCGACATAGATGTTATCACTAGGGACTAATGGATAGCAAACACAAGCAGCAACCCAGGGGCAAAGCATAATCCAAAAGGGGTGTGGGGTTGTGAAAGGAAGAGGGTGATCTGGTCTGCATCCCTAACTGCTCTTAGCTACCCTGATAAAACCTCCTGAAAACAGTGTCCTGATTTTGCCTTACAGATTCAACATAAAGAAGGTTTTCAATTCTCATCCTACTGATCGTTGTATACTAGTCAAATAAGACTTAGCATGAGCCAGAGGGGTAATCATATTATTGATAAATGTTGCTTCCATTAAAACAATTACTTGTTTTGAATTTTTTTTCCTATCAGCTACCAGATCCTGCCAAGAATCTTAATGATTTGTGAATTAATTTTGTCCTTTCAAAGAGGAAAAAAGCCCCAAACTGTCAAAGTTGAATTCCTGCTAGCTTATTTTTCTCTTTTAAATGAACAAGGTTTTTTAAAAAAAACAAAAAAAAAAACAAAAAACAAAAAAAAAAAAACCAAAAAACAAAAAACCAAAAAACCCGAGGAACAAAACCACTGGACTGTAAAATATTACTAAATATATGTGGCACTTAGTAGGAAATTATAGTACCAGTTTTGAGCTTAGGAAAGCTTAGGAACAGATGAAATACTGCAACCTGAAGATTCAGCTCAGAACTCATCCAAGTTGCACACTGAAGTGCTAATGTCTAAAAACAGAGCAGCCAAAACAAAAGCAAGCACAAACTAATCATATTCCACGATGGAAATATCCATCTTACAGCAAAAAATACTCAAAATGGCTTCTTAAACACACATCAGCCTATTGAGGAGATACGGGCCTTTAACACTGGTGACTAGTAATCTAATACTGCCGTTTAATGGGCCCCAAAAGAATGTAAGAATTGATAATGATGACAAACAATGAAAGAGAACAGTACCAAAGGTTTCAGCTTACTGCCATGAGAGGAAGTGTAACTGGAGACACACACTTCTGGTTTGCCACATAAAGCCTCTTGGTGGAAAATTGATTATTTTCTACTCTGTAATAAAGTTCTCTTTCTCTTTAATTTACTCCTGCCTTCAGATGGCAGACAGAGAAGGTGCATTCTCCGTGCACAGAAACCTGAAGCAGGAGAAATCATGTCCTTTGGGGCAGCGGAGTACCATGTCAGTAATACCACAGGTGCAGTGCCTTCTAAAGACAAAGTTGTCAGGTCATGCTTGAACTTTAAGACTGACCCATGCTTTATCCCATCTTATCCTCTGTAAGTTTCTCAGGTGTATTAGGATAAGTCTCACCCCCCTTTGGACTATAAACATGCCATCCCTTGATGCTGCAAGCCTGTTCCACTGAGGAAAGCAAAGCACACTGAGATGGCAGTTCATAAGCCAGTGGCATGTTGTTAAGGTCAGGTTTGTTAAGGTTATTTAGACATTCCTCTGCCCAAATTAAGGTGCAAACGAGACCATGTGCCAGTGTCAATAGTATGGATTTTATTTGATAGTAAAGATGGGAGAGAGAAAAAAGTTAAGAGAAAGAAATAGAAAAAGAGGCAGGGGGACAGAAAGAGAGTGACAGAGAAAGAAAATATCACCACTCCATGGATCCCAACAATGTAACGTTGAGCCTCTCCAGCTGGTTTTCTTGGTGGTGAGTGTCCCCCAAGAAGCATAGAATTCCATGGGTTAATATACATTCAGGCCAGGGTAGGCCAGGTAGGAAAATCCAGGCACCTCCTCTGGGCAGGGGGGTGCAGGTTTGCCATTGTCTCTTGCAGCAGCCCCTGGATCTGTTGCATCACTTTACATCACGTGCAGTCCTGTGGTGCCAGGCCTCAGGAATGAGTCTGGGGGGGCACTTCAGGGCGTCTTTGGTGGATTATGACACCCCCTCAGCTGCCCCTCACGTGAATGTTCCATAGCTCTCTCAGGGTTGGGGGTTCCACAGCTGAGTCAGGGAGGAGGGGTGTTCATTGCCTCTGATCAGAGGTTATGCCACACTCAAAGCCTCCTTCCCCCAGCTTATTTGGNCACACTCAAAGCCTCCTTCCCCCAGCTTATTTGGGGGTGAAATCTGTGCAAACTGCTCTCAGCTGTGGGCTGTGGCCTCCCCATCCCCAAAGCCAGCCAGGGATGATCAGCACAGCTGCTGGGTTTAGCTTTCTTGTGGATGCACAGTCTTGTTTACTTCTCCTCAGACCTGAGATGATTGAAAAACAGTGTTCCCTTAATCTAATCTCAGCAGTTTGACTTACAGTCCAAAGTTCTAGTGAGGCATTTCCAGGGAGGGGTGGTGGTCGTGGCTTCTTTATACAGTTTTGCTATCACAATGTTTAAGGCATGAACTATTTCAGTCTCTGACACATGTGAGCCTGTAGCAAGCACCCAAGTACTTCAGAATGGTCAGATCTGCCCCGAGGGCATTTGTTTCATGTTAGCTTCTCAGTGAAGGTCTACCTGTTCAGTGTCAGAGCTTTCTTTACTGCACTCACTTCAGTTCGCAGTATCAGTGTCTGGCACTCACCTGCGCCTGCTCAGAGACTTACGCGACACCATGGCACCTCATGCTGCTTGGGTGGCCTTGCTGGACCCACAACTCTCCAAAGGCCTGTACTTGAGGACAGCACCGGAGTCTTTAGAGCAGACCCAGAAATTTTCTGCCAAGTCACTTTTATGTCAATGCCTCCTGTCCTCCCTATGCATCAGGGCCAGTGTTAATTGTTTCTTTCCCTCTTCATATGCACCTTGAATGGTTTGCCAGGCCTGACATATATATTCTGCTCTTGTTTAATACAACTGAATTCTAGTGTATGTTCTCTAGCCCTTTTACAAGTGGGACAGGTTTTATAAGCCTGTGACCTAGTGTGAAGTGCAGATGTAATACTCCAAAGCTGAGCAGCCATTGCTATCAGAGAGCTATTTCATTGCCAGTGGGCTACAAAAGAAACCCCTAAGCAAACTGGTATCAAATCATGATATAGCATTTATGTGTGGCCCTCTAACAAAGGGAAGAGTAAGTACTTGAGCACCTGAGCGTTACATGCGCATGCACTCAAGGAAGAAGGAAGGAGCCATGCCGAATAACAAGGACTTTTTCTGCCTCTGGGGACCAAACCCTCGTCTGAGTTACAGAAGAGCCAGCCTAAATCTAATGAGAGGTGTTCTAGCGTAAAGAACTGGATTCTGTCTTGCTATTTTTAGTGTTTTCTTTTATAGCAGTTTCATCTACAGCTTGGTTCTTTGGGGAAGTAAATCCAAAAATGGGGACAGACTCCTTGCAGATCAAAGAGAAAGTGGTCAACTGGTTTCAAAAAAGCCACAAGTCATTTAGAGTCTGAGGATTTGGCAATCTCTCTATTCAGGGAAATCAGCATTTTTTTCAAGCAGGGAGATAATGAATCAGGATTGCAGATACTGTCAAAGCTTCGTATTAAATTATTATGTTCCAATGCACGGCATGGAACATGTTGTCATTGACATTTTAATGACCTTTTCTGTCTGGAGCTCTACTTGAAAATCAGTGGCTTGATGAGGCTCATCACTGCAAATACTTAAGCTGACTTAGTGACAGAATGGGGAAAGGTATGGACAAAAGCAGATTATAGAATGCCTTGCTCTGGCACATATAAGCAAAGAAAAAGCAGAAATCCATGTAGCCCTTGGTGTGGTTCCTCCCACTTTCTTCTGGGGAACAGAGAGCCCTAAAGGAAGTAGGCAGTCAGGTTGCTGAAGCAGCCTGACTACTGCTGAATAGGGACCTCATTAATGAGAAATATGTTCTATATACAGAAGATGCCTAGTTTGAGTGCATGTATTAAGAACCAGCTCCTTTTACAGCTAATTGTACCTTTCAGTTACTCTTCCTCACAAAGAGGAAAAAATGCTCATCTACCTTCAAGTTATTTCTAGTGTCACTTGGACATTCACATACAAGTTAATATTATTGAGAAAAAAAGGGTTAAAAATTAAGTAAGAAAAGGACGGTTTTTCATGACAGTTTTTAACTATGCATAGGGTTCTTCAGTCTGGGGCTTTTTATTCCACACCTTATTTCCAGTTTGATTTGAAACATATAAAGACAAAATTCTTCTTTAACCTTACATTTGTCTATTTAAGAAAATATTAGCAAGGGTCTTACCAAAGCTCTTTCCCTGTGTAACATTCTATAAGTAACAGTCTAAACCCAAATCCCTTAAGAGCAGAAACTACACATTCTTGTTCATTCTGAAGGTGCAACCAGGGCTGGGAGCTGCTGGAGGCTGGCAGGTCCCACCCCACTGACCCCAGCCAGGGAGCAAGACAACTAGGGTACAGCTGTAGGCCAAGGCATCTGTATTCCTGAGCCATGGATGAACAGCCTGGACTGAAATGGTAGTCTTGGGCCACTGAGGAGTGGGGGGGAGAGGAAGTTCCATGGAGGCTGGGCAGGACAAGCAAGGCTTGGTAAAACTCCCAGGGCTGTGGAAACAATTAAGAGAAACAAAGTTCTTTACTCGTAAAGATGGATGCTTTAAAATTAGGCTCCTACATTAAGTGTTTAAACAGGCTTTCAGAGAGACTTTGCCTACAGATCTATTTTTTTTAAATCAGGCATTGCTGCAGTTTCATGAGGAAATCCTGTAGCATGATGCTCAAAGCAGTAAGCAAGCACTATGCTACCATCAGAAAAAACAATTGATGGAAATCATGTAATTAAATATGTCATTATACCATTCAAAATGAATGCTGAAACCTCTGCTGAAACTGCTGAAACATCTGTGAGGCTACTGGAACTGAACTACAGGTATCAGCTTGGTCTAAAGGAGTTCATTTGCTATAACAAAATCTACTTTTAAAGTTCCCAGAACATTTCTCTATCATGTTATGGTGGAGACTAAGTTTTTTCATGACAAATATTGTTAGGCTGCAAGTAATAATTACCTTTGCTAAATCCTTAAGTTTGCTAACTTATCAGTCCAGATGAGAAATTTCAGAGTTGCTACTGAAGCTGAAAGCACTGTTTAACACAAGTTGCACAAAAATTGCTAACAGCCAGTGTAAGAATTCTAATGGTGTCTACCTCCCCACCACTGGAACAGGCACAACTTCAGCTGATGTCTCATCTCCTTAATGAAAACCTCTTGCATTTCTGGGTAACAGTGAGATTCGATCCCCACAAAAGGAAAAAAAAAAAAAAAGTCAACCTTGCAGAAAAGGCTGAAGCTGTGAAAATTTAGGAAATACTGACCAAGAAAAAACTTCCCGAGGGAGAACTATAGTTCACAGTAATGCTATAGGTGTTTAGTACAGAAAGCTACGTAAACTGCTAAAACTGAAATCAGAGCTTGCTTTCTTAATGCAGAACAAAGCTGGCACATTAAGTAGTGACTGTATGTCTCCAGTTCCCTCTGATGCAAGGAAATACAGCCTCAGACATTCTATGTGGGGTTGGTATCATTTGAGTCATTGGATGGTTTCAAAATCCCTTTGAAAAATGTAATGTTTTTTGTTAGTTACCTTAAGCGCCTTGTTAAAGGTAGCCTGTCCTAGCTCATGGCATCTTGTGCAACCATCTATGAGGTGCTGTAGCTATTCAGAGGTAGCTATAAATATGAACTATGCTATATGAATTTGAAGTGAGACATGTTCTCTGTCCTGAACACTGTAGGCTGAAGACAGGCAAGATGCATTAACACAGTCTAAGATACAGAAAAAAGCACAGGTCAAAGGAGGAACTGTGATAAGAGGAAAGAGAACTAATCAAGGGTCAAGATCAAACTGAAGTAGTTTGAGTGCAAAGGCAACTTTCAGATGTGCAAATACTTTTGATGATATCAGAGGGAAAAGGAGAAAGGAGGAGAGAGTGTGGCAAGCAAACACTGGAGTGAGATCCTGAGACAGAAAGATGAGGACAGTATATCTGTCAGTTGTGGTAGTGACATGACTCAGAAGGAAATATGACCTAGAATCCCTGCTTGACTCTGACTGGTTCCCTGAGAAGAGCCAGGGTGGAGAGCTGAAGAAGGGCACTGTCTTTTGCTTATGCCAGCTTTTTGCTATTAACAATCCCTTGTGTGTGTTGCAGGATGGATTCAGGGATTCTCTAAATTCATGTCGTTTGGGGGCCCTCGTTCTGGCAGCACTTGTCCAAGTAACAAGTGTGGCTAGTGACCTAATGGTTAAGACCAACCAGTGCACCTATGGGAAAGAAGGAGACCAACAGAGAATCTAAAATTACAAAACTAGATTTATGTTACTCCTAGCCCCCATTTCCACCAGCTCTAGGCTAGTCCTGGTAGCCAGTGAGCACAGTCAGTTAGACCCCTGCCCTGTTTCAGCCCCTAGAGCTATGTGATAGTTCAAAAAACTCCCCACCCCCCTTCACTATTCACAACCATTTTTTTTCCCACTGCAAGTATCACAGGCAGTAGCTCCCTGGATAGGTTTTTTGAGTCTGTGCAATGGTCTTGCACTGACAGACCTTTCACTTCTCTAGCTGCATTTACATGGGCAGACTAGCAACTCAAATAAGTGTAATGCATAAGCCCTGCTTCACCTTTGCAACACAGCAATATCTGGATGCAAGGCAGAAGCAAGGTCACTGACAGATGCTGCTGGAAGGGCAGGGTGGTGGAGATCAGCCAGAGGTAGCAAAAAGTATAATTCCATCCTGTGGAAAACGGAGTGCAAATGTTTCTGTCTCATGATGTTTCTGTTGCCCCTTTTCAGTGACCAGCCTCTGTAGCTATTAGTTCCCAGGAGTATAGATTATCTTCCTTGTATTACTACTTCAGCTTGCTCTTCCTTCCACCTTGCACAGTGGTGAGATGACCTTGGCGGCTGCACATCACTGCTGAGACATGTGGGTGGATACCCTTTGGCTTTAGGGAGTGCTGAACCAGAGTGACGCTCATGGTGGCACAGCCTTTACAGCTGTGAAGTTATATGGAACACATAACAATCTTAAGTGGAGGAAGACAGTTAATGGCAACAGATGTGAGCCACTCTTATAGACTTCATGGATACAAAGCTATAGCATTAACTGTAATTTTAACTCTTGCTTACCCTGTATGAATCAGAGTAATTCATTCCAGTTACTTAGGACACTCAAACCACGCTAAATCAAAACCACCAATAGTGTGAATTTGTAAGATCTGTTTTGCTGTGGAAGCATTAATGGTCTAGGCGGAAACGAACAAAAATCAATGGTACATTTCAACACAAAACCATCTGAGCCTTTACTATAGAAGTAATAAGGCATTTATTATTTCAAGAGCCCTGCATTCACAATATCCCCTTTTTCGAAGAAAACACCCCTTCCTTCCCATTTTTTATGAGGCTAACTTGTAGTATGTCACCTCTGTGAGACTTCTGAATGTGTTCAGAACAAGACAATAATAGTAAGCCACAGATGAATGATGTGTAGTAAAAATCAAGAAACCTTATAACTATTCACTAAGGGAACTGATTTTATGCCTATAAAAATAAAACAATTATAGCAACATTAATGGCAGATTTATCATAGTAATATAAAAGTCCAAGTGTGCTTGTCTGTTGGGAATCTTTAATTCATCCTTCTGTACTAAGTATTCACAAGGTAGAAGAAATGGAACCAACTTCAAGAACAACCTTTAACTTGCAGTAATTCACCCTGTCAAAAAAACCCCAACAAACACAAAATGAAAAAAAACCAGTAAAACTTTAAAAAGCAGTTTTGACAATCGATGCAACTAGGATATGCAGAAAAGGAAAAATGTTAAAGCCTCAAAACCTGACCAGTAAATCTGATTTTTTTTCATGTCACGATTAGCAATTTCATGTTACTGTGTACTGTGTTAACTGCATTGTAAAAAAACAGGTGGTATAGCCACAAAAAATATTTATCTTGTGGTAATGCAAGTTAAGCACAGCAAAGGAATTTTTTTTTAACTGACAGGTGCTCTGTTTTTAGGCATCTATTCATTTTTGGAGGGAAGGACAGTACAGATATAATAGGAAACAAAATTGCCTATAATTTATAGCATAAAGAGTTGCTCTAAAACAGGTATTAGAGACTTCAGTTACACTAATACCATGCAAAGTGTTACTATGGGCCTTTTGGAGCCTAGCAGGGTCAACTGAAAGAGGTCCATCTGCCATCTGGCCTAGACCCTGCATCACCCACTGAGAGAGGACAATGGCACAGGCCCAGCAGGGGCACAGCTAGGAGCTGTGCCATTGCTGCAGCCTCTGCTATCTACAGCTATGACACATCTTTTAAAGTGGCCCATAGACACCTATAAATCTAAAAAAAAATCAATTTTTTTCTTTATTCTGATTGCCAAATTATTTAAGGCAAGTAAAAAAATGAAAGCATTTGATATACGTTTTACATAGAATAAACTAGATTACAGCATAAAACAAGTAAACAGGTAATGGCATTAAAGTCTCTCCTCTAAATCTGGGTAATTGTAAACATTAAAAAAAAGACTGCAGGACTATTCAAGTAATAGAACAATCACAGATGTCTTCTTGTATGCAGGCTATAAGGTTATCTGCCATTCAAGATTATCAAAAAAGACATTTCATTATTCACAGATGCTCATTATCTCCATTTAAAATCTATACATTATATACAACACAGTTTTTGTGGTACTAGAATCCCCATGCCTTCCAAAGGTATATTTTTCACAATACACAATTACAATGAAACAGTGAATACAGTAACATTTTACACTGATGCATCTTAATAGGAACTACCAAATAGACATCTACATTGTACCAAAGTGTCATCACAGTTAGCCTCTCTGAGAGCTTGTGGGAAATACCAGAAGGGTATGCAAGGTTCAGGCACACTGATACATAACATTATTTATTTACAATTGGAAAGGGAAAAAGAAAGAAGAAGAAGAAGAAAAGGAAGAAAAAGAGAAAGGAAACAAACAGCTTTTTGCAGTTAACGCCTTCTAAACATGACAGATACGTATCTCCATTTAGTGTGTGGTTCGCAACTTAGCAGCAGACCCTGTGTGCGAGCCTTGGTACTGATACAAAAAAAGTAAAGAATATATATATATATTTT